>JAPYXD010000535.1:0-437044 GCA_030998225.1 Diplolepis rosae
GTTACGAGCCGCTTACGTGAGAATTGCGCGCACTCTCTGGTTGGTCGGTTCTTTAGTGGCGTAAATCCTTAAGAGGAACCGGGAAAATGTATAGTTTTGAAATAAACAATGCACTAATCTCGAAACTGGTTATTGTTTAATAATCAAGTGTATTATATTATTACACGACCCGTTAAGTCTGGACTTATAATTTGAAATACCGATCTTCGCGACGATTTACACAAGATCTCGATTTTCTACAAATTCAACGAGGGAATTTGTAGAAGTTAAACGAAAGTATTCGATTGCAAGTCCTGAACATTCTAACCTTCGCTTCATTTCACCAAACTCACGCATTCCTTTCCACAACTCTCCCCCACGCATCCCCTCTCTCTCAATTTCACACGCTGGCCCTCGCTAGGCCCAGCCCAACTTCCCGGAGAAGCTCGACCAGGGAAAACCGAGTCCGGAGAAGCCCGATTCAGAAAACCCCAGTCCCAGTCTCTCTCTCCTCTCAGCTGCAAGTTTTTATGGTGCTTGCAGTGAAAGCGCAAGAGAAGGCAGTAAAACAGTAAATCTTACAGGATTACTCTTTATTCACTTCTAGCGGCCATACATCCTATTTTAAATCTTTTAGGTCTACGTGAATAAATAGTTTCAATACCTATTTGCCTGGCCATGCGGTTTAGTTTTTGCCTATCTAAAATAGAAATGCATGTCACCTCTATAAATCCCTAGTTCTATCTCAAATTTAATTTATTTAAATCCTATCGTCCAGACTTAACCTTTCTTATCCTTAAAACTAGTATACATAGTAGAAATATAAAACTTACAAAGAAATCTTAGAACTAATTTACAATGTCGAGTTCCTCGACGAGTACATATGTTAAACACTCGCAGAATAATCTTAGGTTTATTATTTAAAGATAGTAAATATTGCTAAAGAATTTGTACGCTTTTTCCCAAGGTCTTTTATGATTTTCAGCTCCTTTCCGTGGGAAATTCATTTCTTCAGATAAGTCAGGAATTTCCTAAATTTAAACATATTTTATTTATTTCGAAATTGATAATCCCGCGATTTTAATTCGATAGGTCGATTACGTAATCAACTTCGAGCGAGATCTATAGTCGCTCATTACACCTCTGTGACAGCTGCGCCATCTAAATAAAACTTGGACGTGGTTCCGCGATAGCCGAGCCATCTACACTTATTAGATCGTAACTCTTTCGATACCTCTTAATGTAGTTAATGCGCCGTGTCCGCCATTGTATAGGATAAACTTAAAATATTGAAATTCAATAAAGATTTTGTAAATTTTCACATAATTCATGTCTATAGTTCTTTCTGACACCTTTGGGTCCACAAATAAATAAAAATAAAATTAAGGACAAAATCGAACTCTCAAGCATCTATGTGACAAATTTCATTATACAGAAATTCTCGATGAAATAATCAATGAAAAAAGTTTGTCAAAATATCTCTCTTTAAATATTCTACACTTAACATTACTTGATTGAAATTAAAACAATAGGAATAAATTAAGTTAAATTTATATTTAAGACTATTAATGTACTGAATAATAAACCAGCAATATTTTTATGAATTTTTTTCATTATTTTAATGGAAATAAAGAAATATATATTATGTATTCTCAAAGAAAGACTCTAACCAAAAAGAAAGTTATTCAAACCATAGAAAATATGTTCTCGAAATTGGAAGTTCTGATATTTTGATATTGGAAGATATTGCGAGTTGTTTTATTGAATAATGAAAATATTTTGAGTTACGATGGAATAAATATAAGCATAGTTATTTATAAACCAAATTTATACTTTCAAATACAAAAATGCAGTAATACCGTATAAAATTTAATACTTCTATTTTTTACTCAATTTTTTTGATTTTTTAATTTAATTTCCCCGACACTCCAAGTTGATTAAAATTATTGTCATAAGAATTTATTTACTTACATTCATTTTTTAATTTTTACCAAACTTTATTAAATTTATAGTTGAGGAAAAGAATTTGCAAAATAAAATAAAGAGGGTATAGAAGTGGTTTGGATTATAACTATAATTATTTTAAAATAATTTATTAAATATACATGTATTGCAAGAATATATGGTGGGTTCCATGGCAAATCGGACGGGTTCAGGACTCCATGTTTCCGATTTGCTTGAGCTTTCAAGGATTGATAGACTAACATGAATAATGAAGAAACCTAAAATTTGAGATTATTTCATGCATTATTTAAAAAGTTATGGGATAAATAAAACAAAAAAATGTTTTTGTTCTTTTTCAATTATTTAAAAACTGAAACTAGGAAAAATTCTGAAAAAAATTACAAGATCGTATCATTAGATGACCCATGTAGCAGTATTTTTTGGGAAAATCTTTACTCCAAATTTAATGATAAAACAAATGTTTTTTTCAAAAAAATTGAGTTTTTGAAAAAACGCCATCTTTGAAAAATCTGAAAAAACTCATAGTGATAGCCGCAAGTATTACGCAAATTTTAGGTATATAATTAAGGTGCGCACACAAAAATTGTGCGAAATATGAATTTTTTTGTAAAGTGATGCGCGTGGAATTACGATCTTCGATCGACGGTGTCGGGCGCAAGTTCCACTAATGCTCTATTACTATCTGCTTTTTCGAGAACGTTATTATCAAAAAGTGATTATTAATTGTTTAATTATAGCTTCATACTCGTAACATATGAATAATGTAATGAGTTTTATGATTATTCATAAATTATCAAAAAAATAATTTGTTCTATTATCATGAAAATAAATGTGTTCGTAAAAAAACCACGAACAAATTTTTTACGTCAGAAAGTATGAAGAGTGATTTTTTGAATTCTACGTTGATGAGAATGTGATAAATGGCAAGGATTCTGATTTTTCGTCAATATTATTGTCGTCGAGAGATTTTTGGAACCGGATGGTACCTGGAGGCCGTGAGAAGGAAGATTTTGCGAGTCATTCACCGATTTCTGGTAATTTTAATAATTAAGAAAGAACTCATAAATGCTAGGAGGAACAAATCTTATTATTTTCTATCCTTCTTCTAAAACTTCATCTTTTATAACTCTTATCCTGTATGTGTTGCAAAGGAGAGCATTTTTTTTGACATCTTTGAATTTATTGAAAAAATGCTCTGGGAATGCCCTTAAACTGCTTTCATTTGAATATGCCAGTATAATCTATTAAGAGGAAAATGATTTTTAAGCTGAGGCTTGATAAATTATTTATAGATCAGCACCTGATGATTTCACTATATTTCTATTTGTATCGAGAGTGAAAAATCACGTAATATTCACTTACGGTTTTTTTTTTGTATGGATTACAACAATATTTCCTTTTTTGTCGAATCATATCAACTGCTCTTTGAAAATAAACTCTCGTGGATTTTTTACAAACTAATTTATTTTCATGATAATAAAAAAAATTATTTTTTTGATAATTTATGTATAATTATAAAACTCATTACATTATTCATATGTTATGAGTATAAAGCGGTAATTAAACAATTAATAATCACTTCCCATCACTTTTTGATAATAACGTTCTCGAAAAAGCAGATAGTAATAGAACATTAGTGGAAATTGCGCCCGACGCCGTCGATCGAAGATCGTGATTCCACGCGCATCACTTTACAAAAAAATTCATATTTCGCACAATTTTTGTGTGCGCACCTCAATTATATACCTTAAATTTGCGTAATACTTGCGGCTATGACTATGAATTTTTTAAGATTTTTCAAAGATGGCGTTTTTTGAAAAAATCAATTTGTTTGAAAAAAACATTTTTTTTATCATTAATTTTTGAGTAAAAATTTTTCCAAAAAATACTGCTACATCGGCCATCTAATGATACGTTTGTGTAATTTTTTTCAGAATTTTTCCTAGTTTCAGTTTTTAAATAATTGAAAAAGAACAAAAATATTTTTTTTTTTCGTTTATCCCATAACTTTTTAAATAATGCTTGAATTAATCTCAAATTTTGGGTTTCTTCATTATTTATGTTAGTTTATCAATCCTTAAAATTTCAAGGAAATCGGAAACATGGATTCCTGAACCCGTCCGATTTGCCATGGAACACGCCATATATAGATTTATTTCGATTTATTTCAGATTTATTAGAACCGCATCATTTTTAAAAAGGGCATAACCGGGTTCCTATGTGAAATCGGCCTTGAAACCAAATCAAATTTCGCATCGACTATATGGAAGAGTTTGTGCAAGAGATGATTTTGCCAAATTTTCAGATCATAATTCGACATTTTGAATAAGTAGTGATGGATTTTACCATTTTCGTTTTTTGCGTTTTTTAGCTAAACTAATCATAGGAAAATTTTGAAAAAAATCAGGATTGTTTTTTCCAATAAAAAATACATTTGTGAATTTTTGCAGATTTTTTATGCATAATTCGTGATGCAAAAAATTGCGAAAATTTTTACACACAATTTTATTCATGTTTGATTTGCGCGGGTACTCTTTTGAATTATGCTATTCATTAGCTACCTATTGATAATTAAAACAGAATTTTTGCAGATTTTTGCAAGGTGTGGATGAGGGTAAAAATAAATAAAAACCGTCAAAATACACATTCTTCCAACATCTTATTATTAAAGCACTTTTTGCAAAACAGGCACTAAAGTAGTACTTCGAGCCCCTGTAGAGCGGCCGTAAAGTTGTCCATTTACGACCAGCATGTTCATATTCTATCTATTTTCTTTCTTAAGTCCTACTTTCGTTCCTTATGTCCTACTTTTGTTCATTACGCCCTCTGCACAGTTGCGAAAAATGGATTATATTTCCCCCCAAGCAAATACTTGATCGGACCGCAAGATGGCGACAGCAGGGATTAAGCTAACTCCTTCATTGCTCACCAGGGAGCCATCTCGCACGTTCTGGGCTCAGTGCTAATACTTAATTAATCTATAACCAAAGTTTATACTTTTCCATACGTTATTAAATTCAATCAAATTTGTTTCTTGAAATACTGAATAGCCCAAAAATTGTACCTAAAATATTTTAAACTTGAAGAAAAAACATTTTACGTTCCAGAAAAATATTTAATTAATCAAACCAAAGTTTATACTTTTCCATACATTATTAAATTCAATCAAATTCGTTTCATACAATTCGGGGGGCGCAGCTCGGCTACGACTCGGCCTGAATACATTGGTCCTCGCCCCAAAAGACCTACTTTACCTCCTAGATACACAATATACTATTTTATAATAATAGTAGACCAATGAAAAAAAAATTGTTATTTGCTAATAAACCTCTAACACGGTTTACTACTGAAATTTTTGCAAAATATTTTGCGAATTTTGGCTGTTGCGAAAAATCGAAATTTTTACATGCATTCTGAACAAATGGTTGATTGTGATTATTTGCAAGTCGAAATAGTGTTGCGAAAAATATCTTTTCGTATTCTTGACTATTTTTCGAATATACAGGTGAAATTAATTTCTCTTTGTTAAAAATAACATACTCATTTTTCCACACAAGACATGAAAAATACCCTCAAATCGTCCTTCAGTTAGTTTACTTCTTGAAATTTTAATGAATACAAATGATAAGAAAAGCTCGTAAATTAAATAATTAATTAACTTGGATTTCTGGATAACAAACAATTTTTAGCAGCTATTTTGCATTACATTACTTACATTTTCGTTACATTTCATTATGAAGTTTTGCCCGTTAAAAAATTTAGTCCGTTCAAAAACTGTTCGTTTTAAATCAAAGTGATATATAATATGTAAATTGGTTTTCCTACAAAAATATATTTTTTTGCCATCGAGTTTTTACGAATATAGACGGTTAATTGTACTTTCATAGCACTTCATATACAGCATAAGTGGCTGAATATTTGCCAAGCATACATATTTTTTTCAATTATAAATTATTCATCATCGTATTCATTTTCGCAACACTATTTCGACTTGCAAATAATCACAATCATCCATTTGTTCAGAATGCATGTAAAAATTTCGATTTTTCGCAACAACCAAAATTCGCAAAATATTTTGCAAAAATTCCAGCAGTAAACCGTGTTAGAGGTTTATTAGCAAATAACAATTTTTTTTCATTAGTCTACTATTATTATAAAAAGTGCTTTAATAATAAGATGTTGGAAGAATGTGTATTTTGACGGTTTTTATTTTTTTAACCCCATCCACACCTTGCAAAAATCTGCAAAAATTCTGTTTTAATTACCAATAGGTAGCTAATGAATAGCATAATTCAAAAGAGTGGTCGCGCAAATCAAACATGAATAAAGTTGTGTGCAAAAATTTTCGCAATTTCTTGCATCACGACTTATGCATAAAAAAATCTGCAAAAATCCACAAATGTATCTTTTATTGGAAAAAAAAATCCTGATTTTTTCCAAATATTCCTATTATTAGTTTAGCTAAAAAACGCAAAAAACGAAAATGGTAAAATATAGTCGATGCGAAATTTGATTTGGTTTCAAGGCCGATTTCACATAGAAACCCCGTTATGCCCTTTGGCTCGAAGCGATAGAAAAATAAGTTTGGGCAAAAATAAAATTTATTAATAAAATTATTTTTTTGTATTTCAAATTTTTTTCATGAAAAATAATCTTTTCTCTTTCAAATTAGCCCTTCAATAATAATATTGCTATTCCTGACAGCAAATCTATCTATTTTTGCCTGAGGTCTAATTTTGGTGAATGAACTACCTTAATACAATTACTTTAATACCTAGACAAAATTTCAAGTGTTTATCTTTTTAACTTTTCTCCCGAAAAATTCGAGAAAATGGTATAGCTTTTTGACTCAACAAGGTAGAAATCCCCCTTAACTTGGAACATGAATAAAATTTCGGGCAATGAATGAGCTCGATCAGCCTGAGGACTTATTTAGATAGGCATCCAAAAATATTAAAAAGTGGATAAAAAATATGAAATTTCCACACCTAAAAGAAGTCCTAAAAATCATGATTTAACGAAGTACAAGATTTCGAATCTGTAAATTACCTATTCATATAATTGAATATGTATGAAATTGAAAAATATTATTTAGTTTTTCAAAATGTGTTTCGGTTCTAATCGGAGCCCTCATCAGAGATTTATTTTTCAAATAAAAAATGCATAATAAAAAGTTGTTAACTTAGGATTTCTTTGTTGGAAATTTTTAAAAATCAACAGTTTTACATGCGAGATAATAAGAAACTTGACATTGTTTCGAAAGAAGAGGTTGAAAGAATTCAACAACTTTAAAATATTTCTTTAATATAAAATAATTGTAAATAATTTTAAATTTATAGGTTGAGTTCGAAATTTTTCCACTGAGACTTGGGCTCAAATCCCAGCGCAGTCGAAATCGTCTTTTTTCCACATGTCACGTCCCGCGACGTATTTGAATGTATATAATACACACAGGCTGGTTTGAGTTAGAAATCTATGAGAGAATCGATAAAGGGGAATAGGGAGTAGGGGAAGTAGGGAGCAGTATAGGGCCCCTTCTCCTCTAAGAAGATATGACTACGTCACGATTTTCGCTGACCGTCAATTTGTATAGAAAAATATAAAAGAGGCAGACACCAAGAGAAAGCAGTCAGTAAATTCTTCGTCTAGTTCGACACTTAAATTTTCCTTCGGATTTATAACCGGTCTCGCGACAATAGTCCAGTGCGGTATTTCAATTTAACTTCCGGAAATCTCTGAGTTTGAGATTAATAAAATTCGATTGGGACAATTTAAAATCCAAGTTCGGGAGTCGTAAAAGTCATCGTAGACTTGAATAGATCTTGTAAAGATCTTCGAACAGTGTCGTAAATTTGAATCGCCGCCCTTTACGGAATATACCTGTGCGGCCTATAACTCCGTCTCTCTCACACACTTGGAATACACCTGTGGGGATCCAGTACTTACAACTCACCGCCGTGTGGATTAAACCTCAACACAACTTACGAATCATAAAGGTACCGAACCTCTCTCTCTCTATCTTTATTCTTTGTCTCTTTCTCACCTACGTACCAACCAGCCTGTGCCTACATTATATAAGAATTGTCTTAACGAATGTATATCCGGAAATTTTAACCAGTAAAATAAATTCAATTTGTATTATTTTCATAATCATTGTGTCTTTCATTGACTTATCCTCATCCCTAAGCGAGGATCATTCGATCCTAACTTAAAACGAGGAATCTTCGATCAAAGTAAGTATTTACGTATTTGTGACGTAACATACTTCCTTTTTTCTGGTGCATCGGCCGGGAAACACAAGTCAATTGAAAATTAACGCATTGATTATTTCTAGTGAATAAATAAATGATTATGAAATATTATTTCAACTTGTAACTTGAAATTTCAATAAAATAGATTTGTTAGATCACAAAGGGATTTGACCTTGAGGCTAACCTTAATGATTTAATAATCAAATCATTTCTTTGAAATTTTATAATTTATATAAATTGTATAAAATAAAATAAGTTTGAAAAATCACGCAGGGATCTGACCTTGAGGCTAACCTAAGTGATTAAGTAACTTATCTTATTAAAAAATTATTCTAATTTGTTAACTAGGTTTTGATTTAAGTTAAAACAAACAAACAAAAACAGCACCCGAGAGTATAAGTCCCTTTTTGGGTACGTTGAACGGTCACCATTGATTACGATCATTGGGTAGGGCAAAGTTCGAAGTGCTTGTGATTGTATTGTTTATAACTTTGATTTTAACTCTGTTAAGGAACAGAATATTTTTATTTGCAAAGATTGTCCAAGGATCTGAGCTTGAGCCTAACTTGTCCAGTCTAGAGAAGAATAAATTGTGCATAACTCGAATCTTATCTGATCCTTGTTATAAACAATTTTATTTATTTAAACAAAAAAAAAATCAATCACAAATATGTATAAATATTAATCTAAAACTAATAATAATAAATTCAATATATTCATCACAAAAATTAATCCTTGCAGTCGCCCCAAAACTGAAAATGAAATTTTTTATTTTTAAACAGATAAAAATTTAGAATTAGACAAATTAGTAAATAATTTTATACATTACCTCAACAACTTCATCATTTATGATACGGTATCGTTTCTCTTTAATAATGAAAGGAACATCCTCCATGTTATTCCTTATAATATGCGAAAGAATCTTCTTGTTTTTTTCTAGCCTACTACTATTTACGTAAAACCAATCCATGGGTATACGCAAAATTCGCCCACAACAATCAATATAACGGTCATTTACCTTGATTGCAATATACGAATTTTGACCCGTCCATTTAAAATCCTCAGGCCCTACCTACAAAAAAAAAAAAAAAAAACACAGAAGAATTAGAGAGATGTATGAACAATCCAAATTTTGCAAGATATATTCCTATTACTTACACGAAAAATTTTCTGCTGATGTATTATCCACCTCATTCCCCCGGAAGAAAAAGGTTCTCCAAAATTTTTACATGGCCTCAACCAATCCTCGATTTTCATTCGACGATTGGTTTGCCATTGTTTTGGAAGACGAATTTTCGGTTTTAACCTGAAATTAGGCCTCACCAATCGCCTTCCATCCTGCATCCACCGAATTCGTGAAGGATCCAACTGTTAATAATAAAGAAAATTAAATACTATTTCAAAATAGGCAACTGTTTTAAAAAAACCATCAAAACCATCAAAACCAACTTACCCTTTTTAACACATTATCTCTGCCAATATTGTAAAATATCCCTCTTAAATAAAAAGCTCCAGAAACCCCATGGAACGCTACCTGCTGCCTCAATTCATCAAGCAAGGCAATTCTTTTGTCCGCAGGTAACGAGTTCCACTCACAAGGACACTTCACAGTTTTCCCTCCACAAAAAACGTCAAAACCACTGTTCACATTAAATTTCAAACCCACTGATTCCAATTCTTCTATTATTGTCCTTAAGTCACCTTCAGATCGACATTCAACGTTCCCAAAATCAGAATCTAACTCAGTTACTAAAGATCTGAAATCAGTTCTGTCTACACATTGACCTCGTATCACTTCTTCACATAATCCCTCCAAATCTATATCATCACTTGATTCCTTACTTTTTCTTACACTGATATCATGACTCGAATCCGAAATTAAATCACTAGCCTTTTCAACATTTACATTACTTGATTCCAACAAAGTAAAATCAATTTGATTTAATAATTCAAAAATCTCCTCCATGTTTCCTTAGTATCTTATTTCACTTCCAAATATATATCAAGACTAAAAGTCTAAACTACATTGGCTCTTTCATTTCCTATTTTCAAATTTTACGAGCATACCAATCACCAGCTAAAACTCGTATAGGTTTCCTTAAAAATTTTATTACCCTAATCGTCAGAACTTTCATGGCTCAAACAATATAAAATTTTCTTCTTTCTTGACCAATGTCGTCTAAAAAACCCTTGTCAATTCTTGACTTTTACTACTTTTTTATTTCTTTTTTTTCTCTCCTCTTTCTCACATCCAACCAAATACAAACCCATATTTTCCATCCTTTCAACCTTCCTGGTACAGGTACAATCCATCCTTCTCTTTCTATACTGTAAAACCACAGCATGATCACTGGGAATGTACCTTTAGAAGAACAGTTTTTGTAAGGGTATTGTAATATAAGAATTGTTTTTCTAATGGAGAAGTAGAATACCTTTCAATAATGTATAACTTCTGTTAGAATCAAATTTCGGTACTTTTGCACGAATTAAATAGATAAAGTATAAAAGTCATATAATCAAGGGTATAGTTAAGTAAATTTAGATCCCTTTCTTTTTAAATTTATAGAATGATTCCGACTGCGGCAGAACCGATCGTGTTCCACTCAGGACCTGTGGACGGTGTATGTCCACAGGATTATCCAATCACATATGGACATTTAATAAATAGTTTTTGTTTCGACTTAGAAGAGTCAACCTTATTCATTTATTACAGTCAGCAAACAACAAAGAAATTTTGCCAATTTTGCTTCGAAAAATTACCAATTACAGAACAAAATGAATACGAATTCTGTACCTCATGGCACTCAGTTTGTAAAATACAATGCGTTAATATGAATTGTAACGGTTGTAGGGAAGCATTAATAACGCCACGCTGTAGGGCAATCGACTGTAAAGGTTGTACTGAGCAATTCTTAAAATAAAATGCAACTTCAATTAGGAAACGAAGTTATAGTTGAAAATGTTTTTCGATAAAATATTATAAATTGTAGTCATAAATAAAATTTCAAATATGTCTAGAAAATTCTCTTTAAGCAAAACACTGTTAGGATCTAGTTAGTATTTTAAAGCTCAATAACGAATTTGTTATAGAAAAATGCTGCCGCATGATTTTGAATCCATTCAAGCCGAAAATCCAGAAAACGACGAACAGTACTACCAACCGTATATCGATCAAATAATTATGAAACATTTTTGTTGTTACTCTCCAGAAAACGAAATATATCAGAATACTTTAGATCAAAAATTCATATGTAAAGAATGTTACAGATTTAAAATTACCTTTTTTGAATCAGAAATATCTGTACCTTTCCTTAACCGCCACATTGTAACCACGGATCTTAACGGATTAAAATGTTCTGTCTGCGAAGAGCAAATTTTTTTCATACGTTTCAGAGCAGACCAATGTTTTCTTTGCACTGAATATCTCTTTGAGTTAGCAAACGCGGAAAACGAATAATTTATAATCCATATACATAATTATTAACAATAATAATAACTAATTTCCATTTATATCAAATTAAATCACAAACAACTCAAATAGATAATTCTTTTGCAGATAAGGACAATGGCAATGCAACAAAGAGATTTGACAAAGGGTAGCGCAGTACAAATACTTAATGAAATAAGTATTGAATATGATTTTTCAATACCAGAATACACAGTAAAATCTCTTGGAATACATCAAGAACTACCGCCATTCGAGGCAACTTGTGAAATTTTAAAAAATAATGTAACCTATGCTTGTGTTGGAGAACCTGCGTCCCAAAAGAAAGTAGCAAAACAAAATGCAGCAGCTAGAGTCTTGGAAACACTTTCCACGAAATATATATTTTTAGAAGAAAAGTTAGAAAAATGCTTAATAACAGAATCTAAATTTTATAATATAAGCGATAAAAACAATAAAGAAGCTTTACAAAAATGGACTAATTCATGTGAAAGGTGTTTTCAAAGAGGACATTTAGCTCGTAACTGCCGCAACCCTCTACGTAATAAAAAATATAAAAATAACCCTTAAAGAATATTTTCACTAATCTACTACATTATAAAAATTATATTTTATATATTACAGCATGTTATTTATAATTTACAAATATAAAATACCCCATTCACGTATAAAAAATATTAATGTATTTAGTTATATAACAAAATAAATCATTGTAACCTTATATTAATACTAAGTTCAAACTATTTTGAAAAAAAAAAAAAAAAAACTATGTAATAATTTATAACAAAAACTTTTAATATTAAGACAATATAAATTTGTATCCAAAAATATGTTAATATTTGAATTTATCAAATTGTGAAAATGCAAAAAAAATACAAATTGTAGAACAAACGTCGAAATGAATGTTATATTTATCATTCAGATATTGTTATCAGAAAAAGAGTTGAATGTATTTCTTCAAAACAAAAAAATGTATTCTTCTACCGAAGTTTCGATCGCGGATCGTTAACTCCCCGCGCTCGAACTGAGGGGGGAGGTGTCACGTCCCGCGACATATTTGAATGTATATAATACACACAGGCTGGTTTGAGTTAGAAATCTATGAGAGAATCGATAAAGGGGAATAGGGAGTAGGGGTAGTAGGGAGCAGTATAGGGCCCCTTCTCCTCTAAGAAGATATGACTACGTCACGATTTTCGCTGACCGTCAATTTGTATAGAAAAATATAAAAGAGGCCCACACCAAGAGAAAGCAGTCAGTAAATTCTTCGTCTAGTTCGACACTTAAATTTTCCTTCGGATTTATAACCGGTCTCGCGACAATAGTCCAGTGCGGTATTTCAATTTAACTTCGGAAATCTCTGAGTTTGAGATTAATAAAATTCGATTGGGACAATTTAAAATCCAAGTTCGGGAGTCGTAAAAGTCATCGTAGACTTGAATAGATCTTGTAAAGATCTTCGAACAGTGTCGTAAATTTGAATCGCCGCCCTTTACGGAATATACCTGTGCGGCCTATAACTCCGTCTCTCTCACACACTTGGAATACACCTGTGGGGATCCAGTACTTACAACTCACCGCCGTGTGGATTAAACCTCAACACAACTTACGAATCATAAAGGTACCGAACCTCTCTCTCTCTATCTTTATTCTTTGTCTCTTTCTCACCTACGTACCAACCAGCCTGTGCCTACATTATATAAGAATTGTCTTAACGAATGTATATCCGGAAATTTTAACCAGTAAAATAAATTCAATTTGTATTATTTTCATAATCATTGTGTCTTTCATTGACTTATCCTCATCCCTAAGCGAGGATCATTCGATCCTAACTTAAAACGAGGAATCTTCGATCAAAGTAAGTATTTACGTATTTGTGACGTAACACACACAAAGAATTCAAATTCTTCAAATTGAAAATAATGTTGTGGGATATAATTATTTGGTTTCATATCGATGAAAGGACTTAATGATAATTTTAGGCAGCTTTTTACAAGTTTTCTTTCTCAAATGTTGATTTTTAAAAATTTCCATCAAAGAAATCTTAAGTTAATAAGTTTTTATTATGCATTTTTTATTTTAAAAATAAATCTCTGATGAGGGTTTCGATCAGAACAAAAACTTCTATAACTGCATAAATCTAAGTTTTTATTTACTTTGGAACCTAGAGTCAAGTATCAACAACACATATCTTCAATTAAAATACTTTTGAAAATTCACTTTTAAAATATTTTGGATCTTAATTATTAATTTAATATAATTTAAAAGTTCGACACTTATTTAGAAATTATTTTTTATTCGTAACCAAAAAAGAATTTTTGGCTCTGCTTTATCCAAACCAGCCCTCGGAATCTCTGGAGTTGAAAATGTCACAGATGTTGACCGTTGGCCACCGTGGCGCTGGCTGTTCATGAGGCCGACCTTATACAGATTAGCATTATAGAACATTGAAATTTAACGTTTTTTGTGAAAAATTGGTGTCTGAAGTGCTTTTGTGTGCTTTTTAGGTAAATTGGAATGGTTTTAACAGTCGGTGATATAAAAATTTAAGTGAAAATGCGGAAATTTGTTGCTGTAGGTTGCAAAACAGGCTACACGTAATGCTCTGAAAAAGTGCATTGTTTTGGGGTTTATTTATCATGAGCGCCTTTAACTTATTAAAATTTAATCTATACTAAATTTAAAACGCTTTGAATAAAAAAATCAACAAAGCTGACTGACTGAACTTAAGGTATTATAGATAGGGATGGGCGATCTTCAAAAAAAAGAATTGATTTTGAAATTATTGATTCAATTTGATCGATTAAGCGGTTAAAAAGATCGATTTTTGAATCGATCTTCAAAAATCGATACCTTTTTCTGAAAATGATAAATTTCTGTAAAATAACCTTTTTTTAAAATATTTTATAACAATTGGAGATATAATTGTTACTTGCATATTTTGTGAATTTAAATTATCAAAATAAAAAAGTTTTTGTATCAATAAAAAAGGAAATTCGGCTTAAAAAACACTATATTTGCGAATCAGGAACGTTTTTTATTTTTTAAAATTGCACAATTTCTAAAGCAATGCGTATTATTAGTGATAAAGTTTCTGACATAAAAATGAAGTATTACTACAAAGTTTATAATATTAATATACTTTGTATATCACATTAAGGATATTCTCGTGGTCGACCCCTTGATCTCACTTTTAAACTAAAAAACAGTTCATAGGAACAGTTCCTAGAAATAGGAAACAGGAAAAAAAGAAAGGAGAATCGTTCGTAAAGATCGAAAAAAAATATCAATCCAACCGATTAATCAAGTAAAAAAGATCGATCTCCGTAGAATCGAATCGAGATCGCCCATCCCTAATTATAGATAAAATACACATAATAAATTATGTGCATGTGAGATCGAAATATCCATGATATTATTATGAAATATAGTATATTATGTTGATTATTATTTATTACAAACATCTTTGTTCTTAGTGTTTTCAAATACTTATAAAGGAATTTTATAAATTCTTTATATTTGTTACTTTTTCAAATGTACGTTCATTGCTTAGGTGAAAGTTTTGTTCATAAAAATGTAATTTTTTCAATTACTGAGAAGTTTTAAAATATAAAATACAAAGTGTCCTATAATAAAATCTAATTTTCCTAACAAAATCAGGATAATATAATTAATATCCGTATTATAATTCAATTTGATGGAATTTCAATAGCCAATTTTTCTATTATAATATGTAAGACTGATATAATATCAATAACATTGATAATATAAATAAATATTGTATTTTTATTCAATAATCACAATGTAAATATTAATGTTAAAACGAAGATAACAGAACTTTGATTTCAATTTCCAGCCAGAATTACAAAGATAATTTTCGCCCAAATTTCAAGCATATTACCCTTTATATCAGTAAAAATTGCTTTAAATAATATTTAAAACTTTCTAGTTTAATGTGTTGTAAAAAAAAATATGATCAAGTAGTTTTTATCCCCAAAAATTTAATTTTTATGCATTTTTCCCATGCATTAAAATGAATTCAGGCCTCATGAACAATCAGCGCCCCTAGCGGCCACGGTCAATTCTTGTGACATTTTCGTTTCGCGGATTACGTGCATTCTGGCTAAGATGCAGGGGGCTGATCCAAACGTTATCGACATTTCTTTGCTGGATTTGATTTGGCTTGGTAGTACGATGAGGGCAGCACTTCGATATGGCGGAAAAAGTGGTTAGCTATATATATCGTTCCCCCACTCTGACGCCCTGCACCGCATCTAGGTTTATAATATCTTTGCCCTAACACCGTTATAACAGCTGATGAGTGAAATCGATATTTGATACTATCAAAGATCGAAGTTCGGTTTCGAAAATTGCTCACTCGTGGCACTAGTGCATCTAATCACGTGACCTGTCTGACGATGAAATTGAAACTTTTTCACGGGATATTCTTGTGAAAAAAAAAAATTATAACTCTAGGTCATGGAATTCCAATAATATTCCACAAAGACATTGTCCTAGTGACATCGAATGGACTTAAAAAATTCGTCTCAACTCATAATGCCATTCTTTGTACGGGATAAACATGACAATACATTAAAATAAGTAAAAAAATCGTGAGCGTCGGTAAAGAAATAAACTATATTTGAAGTATAGATACCACGGTTGGGCTTCTTTTTTTTTTATTTTAGCCTTCTAGACCCGACCGGGTCTCTTGGCTTCTTAGATATTACAGCTGAATATCTAGATATTACAACTTAACATATAAGATGGCTGTCCCATAGTTAAACATCTAGATATTAATTCTAAACATATATTTTTTTCTGTGTAGGTATGAAAATACTTTAATTTTTACAACTTTTTGTTTCCTTAAATTTCAACTTTCACATTTGGTGAATGTTAGAGAGGATGAAAATAGACGTAGATAGATTAGTTTTGGATTTGAAACTGAAAAAAAAATTTAATTGTTCTTATTATACTGCTTTTATTAATGTTAGTTAACTATTTAAAGAAAAAAATTATATTCACCTTATTTTATATTCTATTTTCTTTAAATACTCATAATGATTTCCAACTAATTACAACTCTCATCAACTTCGTTCCTTGTTCAGAATAAAAAGGGGAAAATTTAATTAAAAATATTCAAATAATATTATTAGTTAAAGTCTGATCTCTTTTTTTTTATTAAATTCTTCGTATGTTACTGTGCATTTTCAGAGAGTGACGGTACAGTTAGCGCCGCGTGTGACGGTTCGGCAAACTAACTTAGGAATTCAGCTTAGGACACTAACGGACAGCCCTATCCGACTAGAGTTCTAAATTTCTTGGACATTTAAAATCCGGTCACGTTCTCGTGACTGTGACCGTCGATTTAAGACAACTTGAGAATTTACAGAGAATTGAAGAGAATTTTACTTTCACCAATATTTTCTTTATCATTAAACCACGAAGGAATAGTAAGGAGACCAAACTGCCATGGGAAATTTCTCCGAATCTGTCAGGAGCAACGGCACGGTAAGTGCCCGGCTTGTAAGTTGGAAGTAATGGAAAGGAGTGCACAAGTACGCAGTTGTCCTCTTCTTACTCACTGGAAAATGAGCGAGTGAGACGAACTTGTCAAATTGAACTAAGCCAGAGAGGTTATGCAACCCGGTACGCGACACGACATTGCTAAGAAAAAAATTTATTATATTAAATGCATTATATTATAATACATGTGAACTTCAAAATCTTGAAAATTTCTCGGATTAAATTCCCTCACCTTTAAAGGACAAAACTATTCAACATTATTTAACACATGATTTACGAAGTAATAACAAATACCATAATTTCAATTTCAAGATTTACAATCTTATATTCATTATATACTTACTACTATTATAATGCACTCCTTTATAGCTTTATAGGAGTCATGAGATAACATTTTTTTGTTTTTAAACTAAATTGAAATTGAACAAATATCTGCCGCTTGCAAATGATCAGAAAATCAATCATCATAACCACTCTGGCTTAGATCAAATTGACAATTTGACAAATTCGTCTCACTCGCACATTTTCTCGTGAGTAAGAAGAGGACAACTGCGCACTCCTTTCCACTACTTCCAACTTACAAGCCGGGCACTTACCGTGCCGTTGCTCCTGCCAAGTCGCTTACATGGAGATAGGTCTCCTTATTATTCCTTCGTGCATTAAACCTTATAATATTGTAAATTTATTTCCAAACACTATGAATTGCAATAGTGAAGGTTTCATAAAAATAAAACTACGAAAAATGTCAAGTTTTATCGGAATTCAATATCAAAATTTTTGTATAGCCATTATATTAAATTCAAACATACAGAACGAGTAATTCAAGTTTTCTTCGCATAAATTACGCTTTGATTTAAATAATTGTTTAAGAGTTTCAGGACAGTTTATGCACTTTTTTAAGTGCTCTACTTGTCGAGTTCTCGAAGAGAACATTCATCAGAGAAATTCTCAGTCATATTCCCGTGCTCCCAGACATATTCTCGGTCACATAAATTCTTTAGAACTCTATATCCGACTCCCTGCCTGAAACGGCGAGAACTTGATTCCCTTAGTGATTATAGTTTCTATGTGCGAAGTTTTCTCACCAGAGCGACGCTGCACGCGGCACGCTCTACAAAAGCATTATACTAATAGACAAATATTTAAAAATTTTTAAATAATTAAGTTTTTGAACAATATGAAATGAAAAAATGTTCCTAAAATGATTCTAGGACATAAAATACACATTTTCCATAAATCAATTATTTCAAAATAAAAAAAAGAACACATTAAACTTCGTAAAATATATACTGTGGATACGCATGAAGAATTCTTGAGACCCTGAACAAAATTTTTTTTATGTTATCCCCATATAAATGAAAATATATTTAAAAATACATAAAAATCTTAAGCTTCTAAATAGAAGTATTTTTATTTTCCAGCTTCAAACGAATGAAATAAAAAATAAATATTTTGTTAAGCCCTGTGTTCAACATAAAAAACCATGCGAAGGGAAATATATACTCAATTAAAAATTTGTAAATGAAACAAAAAATATTCATTACTATAAAATTTGCTAGTACATATTTTTAACATATTTTAAATTTTTAACATGTACATATCGATGATGACTAGTTAAGTGTCATAAAGCTTAGCTGCTTTTTTTTTTAAGACGTTAAATTTTTAAATTTCAGCCATTTCCTGTCTTACGAATTGTCTCATTCTTATTTCAAATAAAATTAAATCACATATGCTAACATCTCTACAGCTTCATTGGCATGTTTTTTGCATTGAAAAATAAATTTTGTTTCACATGACAAAAAATATTCATTACTATAAAATTTGCTAGTACATATTTTTAACATATGTATATATGTCTTCGGTTATGCTCGACATATTTCGTACAGGGAATATAGATATATTAGATACTTTATCAGATATAGCTGATTTTTTTCGTCTTTGTTCATTATATTCTATCAATTTTTGTAAGTATTGAACCTCGCGAAAAAATATGCACATATGTATTAAGTTTAATATAACGTGTTTTGCAGGAAAGATAAACTACCGTTTATAATAATAATATTAAAATATTTATTTTAATTACTTTATACTTACTATTTTTTACGCGTATAATAAAATATCTTTATATAAAATCTGGTCTAATATTTTATTCCCAGATACGTTCATATTAATCATCAGGGTACTTATTTTACTCCACAATTTATCTTTATATCCCTTCAATCCATTGCCTTTCATCCGAATTCTTCTAGTGAAATATAAATATCGAGGAAAGCACTTATATATTTTTTTACAAAATGGATTTGTATAAGAAATATAGTGTCGTTAATGTTGCATTCAAAATCCATTTAGTATTTCTTTAGCTTCCTTAATTTCAGAAAATTTAACTGAACAAGATAAAAATATTTTATTCAGTATGAGATTTCGAATGGGATATTATCCATACTGTATAAAAGTTTCACTAATTTTTTGTTCCTTTCCTTTTGTTTAGAGATTTTTTGGCACTATCAGATTAGCTGGAGGAACAAATGATCATCCTTGTACACCAACCTTCTTGCAAATATACAAGATATTAGCTGCCTTTAGCATTTCGAAACCTCCAAAGCTTGGAAATTGTAGTACTTTCGATAGCAACCCTCCACAGCCCTCAATAACAATTTCAAAATTGAAAGAATTACATCAGTCGAATAGTAAAAGCGCAATTCAAGAAATTAGAGAAAAGTTAAAAGCAATAATCGATTGTGAAGACACTGATTTTAGTGATTTTGTAGATGCAGTAGAGCACGATTATGCTTTACCAGCTGTTAGAGATTGTTTGATTTTTTACACAACTGGTCGTATAACTGCTTACATTAATCAGCACACTCAGTGTTCGACATGCTTAAATGCATTTTTGACTACTTCTGAAATTCATGCAGATACGATATCTTTTTCTTGTGATCAGTTACCTGAAAGTTTGAGTAGATTTGCAAAAATAAATAAAGATTTCATACATCCAAAAGTTAAGTTATACAAGCTTATCACAGTTGTCGAATATCTATTTAACAAACATTGCCGGTCTAGCAATTCTTTTGATCTAATTCTAGACGATTTAATTTCATCTGAAACAAAATTTAGTTTTCAATGCAAAGAACATGCCAATGAAGCTGTAGAGATGTTAGCATATGTGATTTAATTTTATTTGAAATAAGAATGAGACAATTCGTAAGACAGGAAATGGCTGAAATTTAAAAATTTAGCGTCTTGAAAAAAAAGCAACTAAGCTTTATGACACTTAACTAGTCATCATCGATCTATACATGTTAAAAATTTAAAATATGTTAAAAATATGTACTAGCAAATTTTATAGTAATGAATATTTTTTGTTACATTTACAAATTTTTAATTGAGTATATATTTCCCTTCGCCTGGTTTTTTATGTTGATCACAGGGCTTAACAAAATATTTATTTTTCATTTCATTCGTTTGAAGCTGGAAAATAAAAATACTTCTATTTAGAAGCTTAAGATTTTTATGTATTTTTAAATATATTTTCATTTATATGGGGATAACATAAAAAAAATTTTGTTCAGGGTCTCAAGAATTCTTCATGCGTATCCACAGTATATATTTTACGAAGTTTAATGTGTTCTTTTTTTTATTTTGTATTAATTGAATTATGGAAAATGTGTATTTTATGTCCTAGAATCATTTTAGGAACATTTTTTCATTTCATATTGTTCAGAAACTTAATTATTTAAATTTTTTTAAATATTTGTCTATTAGTATAATGCTTTTGTAGAGCGTGCCGCGTGCTGCGCCGCTCTGGTGAGAAAACTTCGCACATACAAACCATAATCACTAAGGAACCGCCATTTTGTTTATAGTCGGACAGGGCTGCTAACGGGGCACCATTTTTTTTCTGATGCATACGGCTGCTGCACGAAGTAGTATAAGGAGACCCCACTCCTATGCAGCCTTTGAAAAATTTGGACGCGTAGATTCAGATTTAGTAGGTGATATGGCTATTTGCTAGTTTCAGCAAGAAGCCACAAACAAGAAGAAGAAGAAGAAGAAGATTTAGTTAGTTTGCATCGTTCGTTGCGCCGCTTGCGGAAAAACTTGCAACACAAGTTTCAAAAATGTCAGCGCTCATAATAATGTAAGCGTGATTTGTACAAACAAAAATTACCAGTCATTGCCATAAATGTGCGAGAAGTTTTAAATATATTAATAAACAAGTGTTTGCAAGATAATATGGACTATTGTTTTACTGATGGTTGCGCATCCACGCGCTATGTTGGAAAGAAGAAAAAAGAAAAAGAAGACAGACTGGAGAAAGGTCACTTCTTTTGCCCTTGCACGGTCAGTATGTTTAATTATTTTATAAATGTGTAATGTGAAGTACATTGATCTGTATTTATATATATATACTTGCAATTTTTGCCATTGCATTCCTTTCATAATCTTCGTCAAACACTGCTTTTCAAATATAGTGTCTTCTGGTGATTTTATGGGCAATTGAAACTTTGGGCAACTAAAACTATGGTACAATGTATACATACCGACTTCATGCAATTACACGAAAAATCAATATTAATATTGTTTTCTAAAAATAAATTTTCTCTGGTATTTGTTAATTTAAAAAAAAATTTTGATTTTCAATTTTTTTTTTGCTGTTATTATATGATTGCATTTCTTATTATAATATTTCTGAATAATATATAGCTGCAACAAAAATTACGGATACTCATCAACCTCTCTTAGAAGATTTTCAAACTCTTCAATGCAAGTAACTTTAATGTAAATACTTGAAGAATAAAAAAAGGGTTTGCTTTCCATCATCGCGTTGACAGGTGACATAATCTACAAAATTCAGAAAAAGGCAAAATGTAAATAACATAAACTATACTTCACTTAGTAAACACATCTATATTGTATATTATATTATTTTTCATATAAAAGAACAGCAGTATACTTTTAAAATAATGTTAACTATAACGGTGCCACTGTTTTTGTTTATCTGTTTTCGTGCAGTAGACAACACGACAGCCATATTGTGAAAATTCAAGAGTTTGACATTTCCCTGTAAGAGGCGCTACGAGCGATGCAAACTAACTAAATCCGAATCCACGCGTTCAAATTTTCCGCGTTTGGGGTCTCCTTATACTACTTCGTGGGCTGCTGTAAATAGAGTTTTTAAATTCTCGAGAATTTAAGTAGGTGGAATATAACCGAGAATATAAAGAG
The DNA here is from genome assembly GCA_030998225.1 of Diplolepis rosae. NCBI lineage: Eukaryota > Metazoa > Arthropoda > Insecta > Hymenoptera > Diplolepididae > Diplolepis > Diplolepis rosae. The sequence continues at coordinate 22,393 of JAPYXD010000535.1, forward strand.
AATTTTGAGAATTTATGTTTTAATTATCAATTTATGTGTACTTATCAATTTCGAAAACATGTTTGTTATTAAATAAGAGGCATTTGATTGTGTACATGTGGTATGAAATGAAAAAGAACCTTGAAATTGTTTTACTCTCAAGATATTAAAACTTTTCACCGCTGAAATTTTAGGTTATGTTCACTTTGAATTTAATACTAAAGATATTAAATTAACATTATCTACATAATTATAAAAATTTCAATGAATTATATTGATTTCTTCAGTAAACTAAACGTCTTATATGCATGAAATTCTTTAAACAAATTTTATTAGAACAAAATAGAACATTATTATATTTTAATTATGTAAAACACATTACTTTAATGAGCTTGAGAATCTTAGTAATCATTTTCAGCCTTTTGTTTTCATTTTCCTCAATACTGTTATCAATATTGATATCACTTATACCTATTCTCTACCTATTCCTAAGTATGTACCCATCGTTGTCGAAAAATATGAGGCTAACATATTATCATTAAGGTAGTTGTCGTGCCAAGAAACAGGTCTCTGAAGAAAAAAGTTCTTTTATGATTTTGAGACTTAAAATGATATCATTAGTCGTTTCATATGAAACAGAAAAAATTATTTCTTATAGACAAAATTTAAAAATCACGAAAAATAATACTTTTAACATTATTTGTTGTAATAGAATCTTTCCTTACTAAACCTTCTTATCAATTTTTTGAATATAATTGAATTTTCATAAATCATGGCCTATTTTACCAGGAAATATAGCTATTTTGAAAAAATAGTATATTATGCAACATGTGCGGAAAATGCGGTTTTACACACGCGTGGTGATAACGTGCACGAGTGTGTAAATCGCACGCACGAGTTGCATACGATATTTTTTGACACAGTGTGCGGAAAATGCGTTTCAATGATATCAGAAAATATGCCGAAAGTAAGGTTGATCGAGACTAAAGGGGGCGACGGGGGCGGAAGAGCGGGTCCAGGGCTGCAGGCCCTAGTGGGGGTGCAGGGGGCGAGGCCCCCGTCGGGGTGAGGGGCGGAGCCCCCCCCCCTATATAGAGATAATTAGAAGGGTAATTAATTACATAATTCTTTAATTGGAATAAATTAATTGAAATTATTTGTGAAAATTATTATATTTAACCGGTTAACTGTGGCGACTATAGCAAGTTCCATGTATTTATGACGAGTATACTCGTCAATCACAGTTAACTGGTTAATTATGTGTTATTTTCAAAATGAAATACACAATAAATGTTTATAAGGCGTTTCGTAACTTTATACAACTTAATTTAATTCGCATGTTAAGCACAGTTCATAATAACGGAAAAAAAATTAATTAATTTATTAATTAGTTGTTGAAATAAACTATTGCATTTCATTAATTATAAAATATATATAAATTTTTTTTTATTTTACGCACACTGTATCGTAATAAGCCGTTTCACGCACTCATTTGGGGGTGTAAAAACGCATTTTACGCACACTGTGTCAAAAAATTCTTTTTGAAAAATTGCTTCAACGCTTTTAATAACAGAATACTGTACTTTTAAAATTGGAAACAGTAGAGTTATAGAGAATCTTTTCCCCAAAAGAATAAGCCATGATTCATCCCTTGTAGAAAAAAATAATTGGACCCGATTGGGACCGATTGACTCCATTTCAAAAACAGCATTGAAACCGATTTATTACTCTGATTCAATCAGGCGAGACCATTTTGAATCCGATTATTAAATCGGTTTCAATGATGTTTTTGAAATGGGGTCAATCGGATCAATCAATTGATTCTGATTGTTTAAAACATTTAAAAAGTCAAAATGAGAAAATTCTCATAAATTCTAAGAGAATTTATCTGCCGGTTATATTCTCGGTAATATTCTCATTCTTGTTACCGTTCTTAATGTAATATAACCGACTCAGAACACTGGCTGTAAACCAGGGGTATTCCTTCAACTACTAGATTGCAGCGCTGCCCAAGCGGTCACATTCAAAACTACTACTCGTCACGATAAGGGAACATCCCCCACCACGGGAGTTGCCAGACCTGTCTATACTACCGTGCCTTATGTTCATTCTTCGTGACTGAAATGTATACCTTACTACATGGTTTTTATAAATATTTGGTTCAAAGAGATGAATATTTTATACTAATTCTGGGTCTTGATAATGCCGGTAAAACTGTAGGTATCATTAGGCAGTAAAAAGGGCGTAAAGCTATATTCGAGATTCTGCAATTTATACAAGTTTGTTGTCTTTTTTCTTTATATGAATAAATCTAGACGTATCTGGAAACGGCAAAAACAAAATTAACATCAAATTATAATGGTTTGAGTCTCAGCAAAGTTACAACGACTGTGGGTCTAAATATTGGAAGAATTGATATCGCCGGCATAAGATTAAATTTTTGGGATCTTGGTGGTCAGGAAGAACTTCAATCTTTATGGGATAAAGTAAGTAAATAGGGGGCGTCAATTATGCATATTCACTTCCGCACTAAAAAGTTTTACTGTATTTTTAACGCGCTTAAAATTGAACTCGAGGGCATGTGATGCTAAAGAAATTAGCGAGTTTTATTGATTTTAGGTTTCTACATACTTGACAAAAGTACCAAGTTCATCTCAACAATATTATCAATTTTTTACATGTTTGTGTCAGAAGTACATAATATTTTGTTTTGAAAATTTGGGAAATGCTAGAGAAGATACAAACGGGCGTAGATAGACTGCTTTTAATTTTAATATTGAAAAAAAATGTTCCGATATATTTGGCTAAAATTGAATTTTTTTCATAGTTAAAATCAAAAGAAGTCTATCTACGTCCGTTTTTATCTCCTCTAGCATTTCCCAAATTTTCTAAACAAAATATATCATGTACTTTAGACACAAACATGTAGAAACCTAGAATCAATAAAAATTACTGATTTCTTAAGTATCACTGATTCTCATACAAAAGTTAGTCTTACGCACAAAAGAGATTTAAATCTTTTTTCTAGAATTCTATATTACACATTAAAATATCCAGTATCAATATTTTGGGTTTAACTAAATTTTAGGTACTTCGTTCTTCAAACGAATCTACATATATTTTTTTGTATGTTACAGTATTATGCAGAGTCGCATGCAGTAATATATATAGTGGATTCCTCAGATAAGGATAGGATTTCAGATTCGAAAAAAACGTTTGGTATGATTGAGCGACTTTTCAGCCCTTTGCGGACCTAGTATTTCAGGGGCATTTGCAATAGCTAAATTTGAATCTGACCTTTGAAATTTTGAAACCTAAAATGGTGTATCCTATATAACATATCGAAATTTTTTAAATAACTTCCAATTTTGAATTAAACATTTTTAAATTAAATAGTGGACCCAATATGACTAAAGTCGAAATATGCAAAGAATGCGTATATCATTCAATTTTCATAAAAGCTCCTAGGATTGATGTAGCTAATAGAGTAAAAGCATTTCTCTCCGCAAATATCATTCTATAAATCAAGGTTAATTCTAGAAAGGAATGATTCCCAGGTGCCCGCTTCCGATTATTTACGTTTTTGGATGTGTTATAGAAGACCGGATAATAAGTGACATTTGTTTTTTCAAATAGGATTGTTTTTATATTTAGCGAGTAAAACCATTCTTTACATGTTTTTTGAATAACATGAAAAATTCTGATTAAAGCAATAGTATACAATTTTTTTGCGGAAAAGCTCCTTGTAAATTATTCTTACGTATCAGATTGTAGAATAGATTACATAGATTCATTTAGTTTTCGAACAGTTTAATTGGAAATTATTTCTTTATATTGTAATGTGTTTTTACATTCTCATCATGGATGAGAAGGTATTGGTTTTATGTGAAAAATGACTTTCGAAATTTTCATCAAATCTTTACGTTTTGAGACCCCCTGAGTCAGAAAAAATGGTTTTTACGAAAGTGTCTGTCTGTCTGTCTGTCTGTAGGTCGTGTGCGGCATAACTCTCGATAGAATTATCAGATTGAATTGAGCTTTGGTACACTTTATCGGAGCCGAAAAAGTAAGGACAAGTTCGTTAACCAGCCACAACCAATCAAAATTGAGGGATGGAGCACTACTTTTGTGTTTTTGAAAATAATTTTTTGAAAAAATCAAAAATTCCAATCCTGGTTTTTGATAGTGCTCATAAATCTCTACAAATTATCCTAATAACATTTTTTGATTAAATCTAAATTAGAAATGTTACAGCATATTCAAATTCGAAAAAAGTCAATATCAAAATTCCATTTTCCAGTTAAATTATACGAGATACGAAAAAACGTTATGATACAATATTATGGAATACATAAAGATCTAAAAATTTGAATTATAACATTTTTTCATAAGATGCATATTTTTCTTTTTAATTAAAAAAAAAACTATTGAAAATCCAAAATTCAATTTTTTAACAATAATATTGGAAATACCAAAAAAACGTAAGAATACAAAGTTGTTCGTTTCAAAAAGATCTACAAATTTTGTCTGACACAGTTTCTGATAAAAGATATATTTTTCGTTTCAATTCCAAAAAATACGATAAAAATGAAAAAATTCCATTTTTTAGACAAAATATGTGAGATGCAAAAAAAACATTTAGATGGAAAATTGTTTGCCTAAATGAGGTCTACAAATTCTGATAAAGAAATTTCGGGACAGGATGTATATTTTATGTTTTGATTTTTAATATTGAAAAAATTCGATTTTTTTCACCAAAATATGTGAGATACGAAATAAGCGTTGTTCTGCAAAATCGTTTCCTTAAATAAAGTCTACGATTGTTTTTTCTTTTTGAGAGATTTGGAAGAAAATAAATTATTTTAATCATGTAATTTATTAAAAAGTTACTGAAATGTATACAGAAAATCGAGCGCGAAGCGCGAGTGTCATGATGAGAATGTTTTCCTTAAGGCCGATAGAGCCTTAAGTAAATTGAATTTCCTGTTTCACTTAAATTCAAAAAGAAATTCAGTGACTGAGAAAATGTGTAATTCACATCATCTGTAATATTATTATAAAATTGGTTTGAGCTTCAGTATCAAAATATAAGAAATAAACTTAAATGTATGCGAAGAGCACAAGACCGAGCGCGAAGCGCGACGTTCAAAAATTCCGGAGCGCGCAGCGCGACGATCGAGTATTACGGAGCGCGATGCGCGACAATCGAATCGCGCGCCCTAGGCGCGCTCAAACTTACGAGCGAAGCGAGCTGCGCGCGAAGCGCGCGATGAGAATGTGCCCGCGAAGCGGGCAGATTTTTTTGTTTTGTTTTTATGTGAGAAAATGTCCTATGTGAGTTTCTATGCAGAGAAAATTCTTGCAATTAGCAATTAACAAGATTCAACCCTCTAGCACTAAAGAGTTATAACTTAATGCTTCATTAGCGAAAGGAGAATGACCAACCTCGGACAATATGAATATTTTCTCAAATTTATTTTTTCATAAGACAACGTTCCGATGACCTTATGTCATCCTCTTCAGGTCAGAAAAACATTTGTTTTGGTGCGTAGCTCTATAATAATTATAACGAGTACGATTAAATTTATTGAAAAACACCAGAAAGTATAATTCGTAAAAATATTATTGAAGAAAAACTTTGGTCAATATTATAGAGAGTAGGGCTTCTTAAATAAAAGACGTTTGTACGATTTTATTAGACTGCTCTTTATTAAAAGAAGGCTGAAGACTAACTAACAGTCAAACTCTACTGAATGTGGTTTGTCTCAGAGGGAAAAACTATCAAGTCACTTAGACATTCTATAAACAAAGATTTCGGCGAACCAGCACGCCGAATCAAGTAGTAATATTATATGTTTTAAACACTTGAAATTAAGTGACTCATTTACGCTCTATTCTATATTCATTTCTTTCTTCCGTCGTTCGCTGTTTGTAAAATTAGTAGAAGACATCACAATTGATTATTTGTTAAATTTGTCAAAAACATTAATTAATACAAGTTTCCAATTGTTGTTAAATTTAAGTCAAAATAATGGTGATTGCAGTAGTTTGTTTTTGAAGTTTTCTTTCCTTTTTTGACCTGATTTTTGTGAAGGATTATACATTTTTACTATTATCACATATGTGGATTTAATCAAACTAGTACAGGACTACTGAGAAGTCAATAGATAGGTAACGGTGTTTGGTATGTGGACAAATTTAAATAGTGCCGTAGTTATAAGAATACACCTTATAAATAATAGAATGAAAATTTATAGTTCTAAAGTATGGAATCATATATATTTTGATTATTTTTATTAATTTTTTTTTTTAATTTACATGAGTTGATCTAAAATTATATCATAAGAAGACTTGTAATCTTTAAAGTCAGTAATCACTTCGATACTATTTTCTCCTTTTTTTTAATGTAAAACATTTCTGCAATTATTCTTTTAAAGTAATTAGACTCTTTGTGTAAAAGTTTAATATTCTACCTATCAAACAAATGTTGAATACCTGTACCACTTTTATTATTTATTCTGTGTTTCGTAACTACGTTATGGTATTTTTCATTTAAACTGATGTTTTTTTTGCGTTCATCACATCTGACCGAAAGCATTCTTCCATTTCGACCTAAATGAGTTTTTGAGCAATCCATGAATGGAACCTTATAAAATACATTTCAGATTTCTAATTTTTCTAATGGATCTTAACCTAATTTTAGGTATTTATCTAATTTAGATGTATTCCTAAAAACTTTATGTTGTATTCTTTTAATTTTATAAGATAAATTTCCACATTAAGGTATAGAAACTACACGCTTATAATCTATTTCGCAACAGTAAATTTTTAATTGTTTCTACCTTTTCTGCATGAAATTTTTCATGTAAAAGTAATAATGCAGTGTCTACAAAATTTTTAATTATCGCAATTTTTTGTTGGACAGGATGATTAGAAAAATTGTTTAAGTATCTACCTGTACACGTGTTTTTTCTATAATAATTTGTTCCAATGGTATTATATTGATTTTTTATTAACAACAGATTTAGAAACAGAATTGTATTATCAGTTTCCATTTCATGTGTAAATTTAAGTCGTGATACTATACAATTAAATAAACATAAAGAAAACTCCAATAATAAAGTATATGACGACAAAGAATTCGTTTTTTTTAACAAAAAAAAAATAATATGGTTTTTGAAATTGTAAAGAATATACAATCAATTATGGAAAAAATTAAAAAAGAAAAATACAGAGAAGAACTAAGACATAAACTTTTAAACATTATTTCCAATTTTTTAAATAATTCTCAAAATATTTCTGCAACTGACAAAATCATAGCAAAAAATTTGTAAGAAACAAAATTATTATTATTATATAAAATCGCTCAGATTATAATCATAAAATGTTGCATCTAATTAATAATTCTAAGGAGAAAATGTACCAAAAAAGATATATCCACAAATAACACAATTTTTTCAAGAAATATATGGTCTTCCGAAAAACCACAAACAAAATTATCCGTTACGACCAGTAATATCAATAATAAATACGCTCACTTATTGCATGTCAAAAATTTTTGCGAACACTTTCAAGGTGTCGCTATCATCTCCAAAATCACAGGTAAAAAATTCGTTGATTTTTAAGGATGTCATACCAAAAACAAAAATCCCAATGGATCACATAATGATTTCACTAGACATAATTGATTTTCAGAATATTTTTTTAAAATAATGTTTTAAGACTGCCTAACTTACCCTGAAAAATATAAAAATCACGTTTTTTGTTATATTGGAGTAAAATATGTGGAAGTTTAATACTCCCGATGCGTCATATTGAGCCTCTGACTCTAGCGGTCGGGTGCATCCAGAATGGTATTGAAAAGTGCTGAAAATGATACTCAGAGACAATTGTAGGTTATTATTTCATTAGTTTGAAAGGATTATAAATTCTTTTTTTGTAGATATAGTTATTATTAATTAGATACAACATTTTATCATTATAAACTGAGCGATTTAAAATTATTGTAACATTGTCTTTGTCAGCATGTGTGATGAACAATTTTATTTGAAAATAATTTTGTTTTCTACAAATTTTTTGCTATGATTTTGTCAGTTGCAGAAGTATTTTGAAAATTATTTGAAAAATTGGCAGTAATGTTTAAAAGTTTATGTCTTAGTTCTTCTCTGTCTTTTTCTTTTTTAATTTTTTCCATATTTGATTGTATATCCTTACAATTTCAAAAACCATATTATTTTTTTTTGTTAAAAACGAAGAGCTGAAATTATTACCCAATCTTAGAACATCATTTACTTTATCAGGAATTTGAACATCAGTAAAATTAACAATACATGGATCTTTATATTCTTCGTCTTCATATACTTCATTATTAAAGTTTTCTTTATGTTTATTTAATTGTATAGTATTACGACTTAAATTTACACATGAAATTGAAACTGATAATACACTTCCGTATCTAAATCTGTTGTTAATAAAAAATCAATATGGTACCATTGGAACAAATTGTTATAGAAAAAACACGTATGGGGCATGATTTCTCAAGTGATACCACCCCAAAAAACAAAGTCGTCCGATCGGGTTTTAAATTTCATGGAGAAAAATAAAGTAATTTTACCCAACTCTGTCGATTAAACTTGGGACATAAGGACATTTGAACATCTATTAAATCCTAGTCGGGTAAAATGAATTTGATAAATACCTAATTTATCCGAAGTGAATAACAATAAGCGTTACATAGGAAATAGTAAGGAGTTGAGTAAAACGTTATATCGACGACAGGGCACCAACATGCGTCAATGGGTTAACATGAAATGTATAAGTATATCACCGACGCTTGAGGTGCTTCAAGCCGTAGTTGAGTAAAATGAGCATCGAGCGTAAGTAATTATAAATGAAAAAGGTACGATGAATTTTTAAAATCACTAGTGTATAAGTGGAATCCACTAGTTTGGATTTAGAGAGTGCTAAAGTAAATTGTAATTGTATTTTGTATGTTTTTAATTGATTTTGATTATTAAATATAATAACTTGGAACATCAGTATGCTGAAAATTCAACACTTTTTTCAAATTAAAAATATTTTATGTGTGCCCAAGGCGCAGATTCACGGTTTACTCAACTCTCGATTGAAGCGTAGAGTAGAATGAACGGAAATCTCTACTATTTTTGTGATTTAATAAAACATTTGTTTTTTATGATTATACTACGAGTAATAATATATATATTTAGACATTTTTAATGCACGCTCTCATACTTCACCCTACACTTCTGAATTTTACTCAACTTTGATTCAGTTTTCAACATTTAATATGTCACAAATAATTACAATGATACTAAATAACTTCTAACTTGTCTCTTCTAACTTTTCTCCGTGTTCTTCAAACGAATATAACTTATTTCTTTTTTGCATAATGCAAAATTTTACTTCATATGTTTTCTTTAGTCTTTTTCGTAATCTTTCAATTGGTTGTAACCATTTTTGAAAAAAATCAAAATTTGACCTGCATTTTCGAAAATCAAAAATAAATTTGGCTTTTTCTCAAATTTGGACCCATTTTTTTTTCTTTTAAATCATCTGATACACCAGCTGAAAATAAACGAAGTTAGTAAGATTATAAAATAAATAAAGAGTTAATAGTTTATTGAAAACATTTCGAATAAAGGCGGAAATAAATACCAGAAGTTATTTTCAGCTTTCGCAACCTGAGCATTTTGCGTGCTCAGCAGTTGCATAATTGAGGGGTCAGTTCAGGAACCTAGATAAAGTACGATGATAATTGCGAATATGGAGCAGTGGCTCAACTCTTTAAGTAAACTTGAAAAATTAGGATATCCGAATAATTAGTACCAGAAATACCAATGATTGTCCCAGAAGAAGGGACAGCTCATTTATTTAATTCTGGAAGGATTGATAATCCGCAATTATTCTAATTAATTAACAAGTTTACCCGGTAAAGTTATGTTTTCCCTGAATCCGTACAAAAAAAGAACAAAAAGGACGCCAAATTATGATTTACGAGATACTTAATTTAAAAAATTATACTTTTTCATATATTTCGAAAAACATTCGCCCAAAATAAATACCTAAAAAAGTTTATAAAATTTTTCGAATGATTTAAACACTTAAAATATAATTTTTTAGTAATGTTTGAAAGTCAACAAGTGTTTATAATTGAAAAAAAATATATTCATTTAAATTTCATGCAGCTTTGTGAACCTATTATTTCAATTAAAAAATTAGCCACAAAATTGTTTTTTATTATAAATATGAGCTTTAAGTTTAAAATTAATATTACATTACTGAGGCATATACAGAGACTTTTAATTTAAATAATCAAAAGCTCTACAAAAAAGAAAAACACTAGCTCTTTAGGAAATGTATTAACGAATTGATGAGTTAGGTATTTCAGTATTTATAAGTTACATACGCATAAAAAAGCTTAGTAGAATTGCTAGGAAGTTCAGTATTTATTATTATTTGTACATAGATAAAGAATCTGTGAATAAAGTTCAGGGTTTGACTCTTTATGCTTCTGAAGAATATGGAAATCGTTATAAGAAATATTGTTCTTCGTCAGAGGCAAGGGGACTCACGATCAAAAAGCACCACAAGTAGTTTTATTCACAAAATTATATTGTTGATTATAGTGAATTATACCTGCATATGCCACAATAACGTAATATCAATTTTAAACTTAAACCACATATTTACTATAAAAAAAAATTTTTTGTCTAATTTTTTAATTGAAATAATAGGTTCACAAACCTACATAAAATTTAAATCAATATATTGTATCTATAACTTAATTCGTGCGGTTTGCTAAGAGATGGCGTAACTTGATTATTATTCCATCGTTGCAATATTCCGAACATGCGTTGGAAAGCTACTATCATCGTACGTCTTTTTCAGTATATGTCATTCATTTGAAGCGTAAACATCAATAATTTTTTTTCACTCAAATATGTCGAACTTTGTGCCTGAAAAAGTGTTTTTGCGGGGAGTTCTTCTTCATTACCTTAATATGAAGAAAACTGCTGCCAAAACTTATCGTATTTTGGTGGAAGTTTATGGTGAACATGCTCTAGCTGAGAGAACGTGCCAAAAGTGGTTTGCATGATTTAAAAGTGGTGATTTTGGCTTGGAAGACGAAGAACGTCCTGGGCAGCCAAAAAAGTTTGAAGATGAAAAACTGGAAGCATTACTCGATGAAGATTTTTGCCAAACACAAGAAGAGCTTGCAGAATCTTTAAGAGTCACTCAAGCAGCCATTTCAAAAGTTTAAAAGCAGCCGAATACATTCAAAAGCAAGGAAATTGGGTTCTACATGAACTCAAGTCAAGAGACGTTGAAAGGCGGTTTTCCATGTCCGAAATGCTGCTGGAACGCCACAAAAAGAAGTCATTTTTGCATCGGATTGTTACTGGTGATGAAAAATGGATCCATTACGACAACCCCAAGCGCAAAAAATCATATGTGAAACCGGTGTACGCTACGGGGGGTCCGGCCGGATAGCCTACCTGCTTTTCTGCATAGACTCGCAACACTGGAGGCTCTATAGTCGGTCGGTTAGTTGAGGAAAATTTTGGTTTGCAGATCGTCTCAGCAGATGAACAACAATCCGGCCCTATTGGCCCGGCTGCAGATTTGACGAAATTGGAGCAGTTTCGATCGATTAGCTCCGATTCGAGAAATTTGGACTATGTTCATAAATAACTGTACTGAATGTTATACACATGGAAATAAAATGACGGTTAATGAACAGTTGCTAAGTTTTCGGGGGCGGTGTCTTTTTCGAATGTACATAAAGTCAAAACCTGATAAATACGGTATCAAATTGATAACGCTGAATGACGCAGAAACTTCATACCTTGTTTTCGCGGTTCTATATTTCGTAAAACAAAAAATCAATGATTTACTTGAAAATGAGAATGAGAAACTTTCAGATTATTTTTTCAGAAAAGCAACTGAACCAATTCATGGTACCAAACAAACTATGACTTATGATAATTGGTTCACCTCGATACCGTTGATCGATCGTTTCGTAAAAGAACCATACAATTTGACAATAACGGGTACAATTTGCAAAAATAAGACAGAGATTCCAGAGCGAATAAAACTCGCTTCAAAAACCGTTCCGAGCACAGGTTTTTGTTTTTCCGATAACATGGTTTCACTCTCGCATACACCCAAAAAGAATAAAATTGTTATTCTAGCTTTGTCGTATCCAAAATCAACAGAAATTGTAGGATTATGATAAGACGAAAGGTGGTAAAGATTGCTTCGATCAATTATGTCATGCGTACACTACAACTATGGGTACAAACCGTTGTCCGATGCGATATTTTTTAGGAATGCTCGATCAGGCAGCTGTCAATGCGCATATTTTGTTACAATGTGCGAAAAAAAATGCCAATCAAAATTTCAATGTACGAGCTTATAACTGTTTGCGAGATTTGTCTTTATACTTGGTTACGCCTTACTTACAATCACGCCTTGCGATACAGTCATTGCGCACAGGTTTACGCTTAGGTATCAAAGCAACTCTGAAAGTTCCAAAGACACCAGCAGGAGTTGAAGATAAAAGGCCACGACTTTCTATTGCGTCGAGGTGTGCAATTTGCATTTGAAAAGGTGCCAAAAAACGAAAGATCAATGTCCTTCGTGTTTGCGACCGATGTGTAATACGCATCGCGTTTTCTTATGCCTCGAGTGCTCTGGTACAGATTGACATAATCTTTCTCTGACTGCTTATTTATGATCTAACATTTGTTGAAAACCATTGTGCAACCTATTATTATGTTCAGAATTATAATTTATAACTTTTTTATGAAAGAAATGACTAAATCCATATTGTCAGTGTTGAAAAGTTATTGAAAAATCCGCACTTCATCTCTCAAAATAAATATACTTTTCGAAATGTTCACTAAATCTGATAATTTATTCTTGAAGTATGACATCTTATACGATTAACTCTAGATTTTTTACCGAAAATATTGAAAATTGAAAAAGTTATGGTAAAATGAAAAAAAAAAACAGGAAATCGACCATTTTTTCGGATAATTTTTTAAAGCATCTTTTAATAAAAAAATGATATCAGTAACTCTTTACGTTTATAAAAGAAGGTTTGAAATATACAGCAAAAATATTTCATAGTAAAATATGAATAAAATTCTGACTTATTCTAAGTTTTGTGGCTGGGGTGGATTCTACCCCATGTGTCAAGTACGGGATTCCTTTTAAGTGTGTCATTTAAGGGCTCAAGGGTTTGACCTTGAGGCTAACTTGAGTAATTGAACCAAGGACTTAACCAAGATTAACCAAGACTCCGCGATTAAGTCTAGCTTGGTTAATCTGAAGAAAAATTAATTGTGCCTAATTCAAATCTCTTGTGATTCTTATTACGGGAGAATTGATTTATTCAACTTTTATATTTATACTGCTTCCGAAAAATTGTAAAAATTGAATTCAGGCAGCTATGAATTATGCTAAGGGGATCAATTTATTAGTCTCCAGGTTTTCAGGCTAGAAATCATGCTGCTTAACTGAGACTTTCAATTTTTCTGAAGTAGACACTTCAAATTCTTATTTTTTCACTTGCATTTAATTGTGCCAAAGGTTGGATTCGATTGAATAAAATTGTTTGTCAAGATAAAAATAACAGTAAATCCTAGCTATCAATACGACGGAACAGGACATAGAATTCAGTGTCCACCCACAGGAAGTCATTCGCTTCGATTTTTGCGAGTTCCCAGGGGACGAATTCTCTGATACAGAAGCAGAGAGCTTGCGGGCATGCCCTCAAGAGGAGTTGGGAGGAAATTATTCCGACCGTGACAGAAGGGTAATACAAACTTTGCATATATCTCATTTGACACCAGAGGGAAAAGAATATGTATTCCATTGGGCAGAAGACTACGCTGACATCTTCCATTTGAATGGTGAAAAGCTCACCTCCACCCATCTATTCTAACACCGAAGTCCGACCACTGATGACAAAGTCATTGCTAGAAGACAATATCGGTCACCTCACGAGGCTACTGAACAAATACACACGCAGATTGAGAAGCAGTATAATAATGGTATTATAGGCAATTCGAAATCTCCTTATGCTTCGCCGCTCTTAATTATGCCTAAGAAACTCGACCAGGCGAAAACTGCTTTCTCGTCTCCCCGAGGGCACTTTGAATACTTTCGCATGTCCATAGGAATTAAAAATACATCAGCCACCTTCCAGCGTCTTATGGACACGGTACTGAAAGGAATGCATGGAACCAATGTGTTTGTCTATCTCGACGATATTGTAGTCTACTCCCAAACTCTAGAGGAACATGACAATAAGGCAAAAAGATTATTCGCCCGGCTCCGAGACGCGAACTCAAAATTGCAGCCCGATAAATGCGACTTCCTAAGAACCGAAGCAACACATCGTTCAATAAGTCCCGGGACTAACCCACAGATGGCGTTAGTAATATCAAATCCACTTCGTTTTTCAAAAGAACTAACCTGTAAATGACACGTGTCTGACTTAAAGTCGTCCGAAGCGCCCGAAAACTCAACAGTCAGCTGGCAAAGTCATGGCGTCAGTGTTTTGGGATGCGCACGGTATAATTTACATCGACTACCTTGAAAAGGAAAAATATATCAACAGCGACTGTTGCATTGAGTTATTAGTGCGTTTGAAGGACGAAATCGCAAAAAAACGACCGCACATGAAGAAGAAAAAAATCATCTTTCATCAAGACGCACCGTGCCACAAGTCAATGAAAACGATGGCAAAATTGTCTGAATTAGGCTACGAATTGCTTCCCCACCCACCATACTCTCCAGATCTAGCCCCCAGCTACTACTGGCTCTTTGCTAATCTCAAAAAGATGCTCCAGGGAAAAAGATTTGGCTCGAATGAGGAAGTAATCGCTGAAACTCAAGCTTATTTTGAGGCCAAGGACAAGTCATTTTACAAGCATGGTATCGAAAAGTTAGAAAAGCGTTGGAATGATTGTATCGCACTTGAAGGTAATTATATTAATGAATAAAAATGAATTTTTAAAAACAAATGTTGTTTTCTTAGTTAGTCCCGGGACTTATTGAACGATGTGTTAGCATATCTGGGCCACGTGATCGGACGTGATGGAGTGTAGCCTAATCCAGCGAAGATCAACGCAATCAAGAAATTTCCTAAGCCCACTACCTTCCTGGCGATTTGCCAGTTTTTAGGATTATCTGGGTATTATAGGAGGTTCATCCAAGATTGCGCGGAATTGTCGAAACCACTATCTGACCTGAAGAAGTATGTAAAATGGAAATGGGGTTGTAATCAGAAAATGAGCTTTCGAAAGTTCCGTCGATACCTCTGTAGCGAACTTATTCTGCGATATCCAGATTTTCAAAAAACCTTTAAGTTAACTACAGATGCTTCCAAGTATGCGGTCGGAGCAATACTATCGCGAGAAAGTGACGGCGTAGACATGCCTATAGCATATTTTGCAAAAGTAATGAATGCTTGCGAGCAAAAATATGCTAAGGTCGAAAAAGAGTGTCTTGCAGTATTGTATGCTGTGATGAACTTTCGCCTGCACTTGTATGGCCGAGAATATATCTTGGCCTGTGACTACGAACCAATCCACTGGATAACGTATGTTGAGAATCTTCGAGCGAGACTCCTTCGTTGGAAGCTTAGACTACAGGATTGCCAATATAAGTTCGAATATAAATGAGGAAAGCTGAACAGGGGCGTGGAGGCCTTATCTGGTAATCCAGGTCTAAAAGAAAGCTGTGAAAGCCCTTCCGAGTCCTCTAAAGATTCAGACGATCCGGTCGGGCCATTTCAGCTCTCTCTTGTTACCGAAAGTGACTCGAGTGTTTCAGTTTCAAACAAATCAGGGCGAGCTCGAAACCCCAAGAAGGTACTGGCGATTCACGATAAACCCGAATCAGGTACCTCAAAACCAGCATCAAGTTCAGCTGCTTCCCAGCGTTAGCCAGAGGAAGTACCCAATGTAGAACTGCATTCTACGGCTCTCAAGGCTAACACGTGCAAAAGGGAAACCAACTACGGGAGCATTAACCTCCATTACCGGGAGTAAACCCTCTGAACCACGGTCAACCACGCTTAAACCTACCAAGTCCAACACCTTGGGCACCCAGCGGGGCTACATTACGATAAGGGACGTGTCCAAGCAAAGAGGAAGATCGCCAGGTTCAGTATCTGCGACGTTTAAAATGGTCTCAGACGAGTCCTATTTTCCTAGGGTGAAGATAAGCAATCCAGATCCAGACGAAAGTTGCGTTGCAAGAAGGCTCTTCAGACGAAGAGGAGCAACAGAACTCCCTAAAATAACCGTACCTGGTGACGAATCGTCCTCTGAGTGTACGCAATCATCGTATGATGAGAGTTGTGGTGACTCCGTTATCCGCCGATAATCGAAAGACAACCACCAAGGAGGTCACTGTTTCCTACACCGGCACCGTCTGTGACTCCATATGCAAGGTCGACACCTCTTCTGTCCACTGAGGGAAAAGAGATTTCGGATAAAGGTGAAGGTCCCAGGAGGATGGGCAAGGAATTCAAACCACGACGCTTACAGCCCCACGAAACGGTTGAGGCAGCCATCATGGACTCTCTTCCCTGCTCTAGTCGTTAACATATCGGCGGTACAATTATGCACACTTCTAATCAGATGATTGTGAACCCGCAAATGCCATTACAAAACTGCTTATAGCTACCGAGCGTCTTGATCTACAAGACCTCTGGGAAAGTCAACCCAAAAGGGGACAGATCCTTGTTACTCCGCACGGTCTACACAAAACTTATTCGATTGTAGTGAAAAGGCGACATTTCGATGAGGTAGACTGGAAGGATGTAACCCAGGGATTGAGAAACCTTCGTCTGGTCCTTAGAAAGGATAAGCTGACCAGCATCCGAATGGCGAATACGGGAGATCTCCTGGGTTCACTAACTCAGAATAAAATGACCAATCTTCTGGCAGAAATATTCCGGTGTGGCGACATCGCAGTCACACTCTGCCATGAAAAAATAGAAGTCCCGCCTCCCGAAGTAAGACCAAAAATAATAGCCGAATATCACGACAGTCTTATTGGGGGCCACAAGCGTATAACCAAAACATATTACGCATTAGGGAACGGTACACTTGGCCTGGGTTGCGAGATTAGGTAACCGAATTCATTCGCGGCTGCAAAAGTTGTTTTGAGCAGAAACTAGTACGGGCACAGACACGAGGACCCATGCTTATTACTGATACGCTTGTGGAGCTTTTTGATAAGGTTCCCCTTGACACGATGGAAAAATTGCCAACAACACCTAGTGGAATCCGCCATATTCTCACAATGCAAGACAACTTTAGTAAGTCCTGTATCGCAGTTTCAATAGCAAATTTGAAAACCACCACCATTGGACACACCTTTGCTACGAATCTGTTTTCTCAATATGGTGCCCTGAGCAGTGTGCTCAGATCAGACACGCCAACCATGCGCACACAATTACAGCGTACGTCTGTGTGAAGAGAGTAGGAGCTGTAAGTATGGTTGCGCCCGCAACCGACTTCTCCTTTTGTGAATTCGAAAACTCGGAGATGCTCGAAAATTTTTGGGGAACTTCGGCTCTCTCCTTATTTCGACTATATATAGTATATAGTACACGAACTAAAGTAAAAGCAAGCGTAACCTAACTTTCTGAGTTTCTGCGATTTTTTCAATTCTATGTTAGGTGCATCTCGTCGTCTGCTCGCCTGGCGACTTCTGTTTACAAAATTTGACAGCTAACAAATTTTGTAAAAAGCCTTGAATAGCATTGAAGACATGACATCATTTTTATGAATTTCAGGAAATGTTAAATAATTCCTTCGAGTGTGTGATCTGTAAGGACTATTTATTTGAAACTATTTGTTTGCAAAAATTAAATGCAGAATTTGAGGTTAGGTTAATAACCTGTTGTATTTAAGTGGTTTTATTTTTGAACTTTCTTTGATTTCACTCAATTGATATTGAATATTGTAAATTTAGAATGTTAATTAATTGTATTTTTTTGTACATTTTTTAAATAATCATCATTTTTACTTGATACATTCTGTCATAATTACCTTCCTTGTAATTCTATTTTCTGCAAATGTAAAAACACTGCTTTAAGGTGGCTTGATCGTTTTTGAAAAAAATTACAGACTGCTCTGAAACTTAGAGATTATCTTAATGAAATATGCTAGATTCATTTGGAAAAAAGAAATACCGTGGTTGACGATGTCATTGCCGAAAAAATCGCTACCGAAAAAATGTCAGTTTAACACGTAGTCTTATGGGATTCCTCGTCAAAATCGGCGAAACTCCGGAAAAAATCACAAGTCCCCATAAATCAAATATATACTAGTACTTTTGATTTCGAGGAATCTATTAGTATTATAAAAACGAAGGGTTAACGACTTCAATCAAGAGAAAATTGCGAAAAAGGTACAGAATATAGAAATCGCCTCGAGGTGAAACTAATAATTTTTTACTATTGCTTTTTTCCGAGGACATTTCCGCGATTTCTTACCCTTCTACTCAGATGTTACTATAATACATATGATTATTAAAAAAATAAGTAGCAATGAGCATTCATGTAACACGTGCCCCCACGGTGCCCCTCACATCATACGACACCAAACGCTCAAGCCACCTTAAAGAAAAAATGTGGAAACCTAGCCTCAAGTTTGCTTACGTAGGAAAAACTTTGCAACACCTTTAATGACTGAAAATACTCACTTCCTTAGGTTCCACTCGAAATTTATGAAATAAATAAATAATTACTTACAGGAAATAACTCTTTAATTCTTTCTTACCTATACTTTAGGTAATAAAGTATATCTATAAAGGAAAAAATTGTTACTGTCAATATTTTTGTTCTAAATGAGAAATTGGAATCCTGAGTTTAGAATTTAGATCAAATACTCTCACAATCTTGCAAACGAAAATTAAATTACATATATTGAAATGTCACAAATGTACAATGTAAATCAGATAAATTTATGTTATTATAATATAATAGTAATATTATAATGGTTTCTCTTTACAAAAATTTTAATTATTATTATGTTTAATTACCATGTGTCGTTATACATAAATTTCCTATCTTACTGAAATTATCCCAACGTCTGCAAGTGAGGACTCAAGTTATCACATTCAATCTACTGGACTCATTTCACCACCAACCAATTTCGAAGCCAGGGTTATTACTAAGTATTTTAACTTTTATATATCCATTTCCATTTTTCCATGGTGTTTACTTAGAATAATTTTCATGTTAATAAATATATTTTATATGATCAACCCTTCTTATTCACTGACTATTCCTCATCCCTTAGCGAGGATCCTTCCGATCCTTACATAAAACGAGGAGATCTTTAAAGAGGAGGAGTGTTATGTTTCTAACGTAACATGCCCAATCTCTTTTTTTAGTGCATCGGCTGGGAAATTTAAAGTCAGTGAATGGGATATCGAAATTTTATAATTACTAGGAATCAAAGATTAATGAAATACAATTATAATTCATCTGATTTCACACATATTTTGTTAAACTAAAATAAATTTGATAAAATCACAAAGGGATTTGACCCCGAGGCTAACCTGAGTGATTAAATAATCATTTCATTTTATTTGAAATTTTACGCACATATTTTGTTTGAATAAAATAAATTTGATCATATCACGAAAGTATTTGACCTTGAGGCTAACCTAAGTGATATTAAATAGTCCTTTTATTTGAAAAATTGTTTAATTTCCTTATTTCTTGTTATTTTGCACAAACTCTGTTAAAATGGAATAAACTCTGTTAATTCACGCAGGGATTTGACCTTGAGACGAACCTAAGTGATTAAACGACTTATTTCATTTGAAATTTTATTATCTGAATTTCTGAAAGTACAAGGATTACATAGGATTTTGTTTTTAAGTCATGCCTGTCTAATCTCGTACTTCTTTAATTATAAAATGTTAACTAAGTTCTAATTTGAGTTAAAACAAGAAAAGAACAGACACGACACTATAAGTGCCTTTTAGATTCGTCGAACGGTCACCATTGATTACGGTCAATTGGGTAAGGCAAAATTCAAAGTCCTCATGCAGTATCGTTTACAACTTCTATTTAAACTCTGTTAACTAACAGAATATTCTTATTTGCAAATGATTCACCAAGATGTTGTGCTTGAGTCAAGCTTGTCCAATCTTGCATTACTAAAATTCTGTACCATGCTATAATCTTTTTAGTGTGTATTATCAAAAAAATAAATAAATAGATATATTTTTTTTCTGTGATTGTAAGAATTATCCAAAAAATCATTCATGACTTATATCATTCGACAATTGAATTCCTGAATTAATGGTATATTATGTGCCTAGCCGCATAAATGAGGGTTATTACGCGACGAGCGACAATGCTTGCAGGAGATTGAAGCCGAGATGTAGCCGAGGCGCGATCAGTCCTGCGAGCATTTTAATCGAGTCTCGTAATTACCCAAATTGTGTTCATTGGCACATATTCTATTTTATGTGACTTCGGTGCGTATACGACTTTCTATGCGTACACTTGAATCTAATCTAGTATTCATCATGATTCTCGTCCATTGCACTTGATATTTCGCGATTAGTTCCGGCCATTTTGATTTTCTCGATCTTGTGTAGTAGTAGCGTATTTTAATAGACATTCGCAGTCCAAATGTACAACGCTTAGTCAGTACGGTACCAACGCTGTACGAAGAAGAAGAAGAATAAGAAAAAGAATAAGAAGATTGCATTCCGCTGTATGGTTATAGGCACATGCGCAGTTCAATTTTTGCATTACATTCCTCTGTATCGTAATACACAACATCACGCTACTTCAACTGTAGCGTGAAAATGAGTTTACGCGCCGGAGGCACATAAAAAATATAATACTTCATGACTTTTGATTTAAAAACAAGGTAAAGAGACATCAACTATCCTAGGTAAGGCAAAAGTCCAAAAAATAGTTTCAATAAGAATAAATTTGAAAGAAGAATTCTAAATAAATATTTTTCTGTAAGCACTTGGAAATAGGTGGAATTAAGGCATATTATTTTATGAATTTTGTTCGATAACTATAAAATTACCTGACACGGAACATTGAAAGAAATTCTTATTTTTTGATGAAAAAATTATCAGTCACATTTAGTGATCACAAAAAAATATCATAAAACGAAAGATATTTTAAAGTCTTTTCAGTTGATCCAATTGAATATTTATGTATTGCAATTTCAAAGGTGTCTCCATGTACGTAACAGTAAATTTTATTTTATAATAACCTATGTCGGGACCCAATCCCAGTGAATTAGGAAAATTCCAAAATCCAGAAAATCCTATCACGCACAGTCAAGTTAAGAAAATTACTGAACTTGCAAAATTTGTAGCACAAAATAAAAGTGGTCCCCTTAAACCAAAAAGAATAGTTACTGTGAAGGAAAAGGTAACAAAAGACAATTTTAAAAATATTTCTAACAAAGACTAAACAAATATCAATTTTCAATCAGATAATATTTCTTTAGAGAAGACCTTAACAGAACAATTCGAAACTGCCGGAACAAGCAGTTTATCTTACTCGAATTATTGGTTTAATTCGAGTTTGAAAACTAATTTAAGTATTATTTGTGGATCAATTGGCCAGCACGAAACATTGAGAAACGAAATTAATTATATTGACAACGAAGATATAAGTTTACTTAGTTTAACGATAATTCCAAAAAACACAGTTGAAGAAAGAACTAAAATAAATTTATCAGAAAATTCTCTTACTCGCAAAACAGTTACAAGTAATCACGATAGCGACGATAATAGTACCGACAACGAACAAATGGAGCAACCTGTTCACAACAATCCTGAAGAAAACGTTAATCCGTTTATAAACAACGAAATGGCCCTGCCTAATAGTCAACAAGTATCCTTACGTGACGCGTTAGAAGTAGTACCCTTATTTAATGGAAGTAATATTCCATTATCACATTTTATTGAGGGATTTTACAAGGCAAAGGCAATGCTGCCAACACCCGCAGCTCAAGAAAATTTAGCACGATTATTGATAAGTAAATTATCAGGAGAAGCGATAAAATGTATCTTTGGGTCAACTTATAATACTGTAAAAAAAATAATTTAAAAAATCAAAAGAGTATATGGGGCAAAATTCGTCAAGGGTACCCGCCTAAAAACTTTTTGTCTCCGATTTCCTTGAAAGTCCGCGAAATTATTGTTCCAGTGAACCTCTTTTAATTCCGCTAAGAGAACGTCTTCAGTACGACGGGTAGTCAGTATACAGGGGCTCGAATTTTCAACCTTTTACCGCGCACGCTGATACTCAATTAACCATAACTTCTACAAAAGTTATCCAAATCAATTTTTTTTTTGGAGGTCTTGGAAACTTTTTTTCATCAGCTTTACACTGAAAGCAATGGTTTTAGATAAAAAAAATTATTTGAACTTCATTTTTTAATTTTAGACATATTTTTGAGTTTTTCTCCAAATGCGGCCGTTAATTTTCTTTCCAAAATTATGTTTAAAAAAAAGCTTGACTTTTTCCCTTTAAAATGAGCCATGGTCGAAAGTGGGGCGAAAGAAATAGGTGGAGATATATAACATTTCTTGCGCGCGGTTTCGGCGTCGCAGTGCAGCTAGGCGCCACGATCACGACGTACCGTCCATTGGGGACTTATTTAATTTCACTTTATATTATTTCTTCGTAAAAATGTTATTTTTGGCTGGTACGAATTTAAAAATAAAAATTAATTTGTATTTCGGGGTGATTTTTTAGTGTGAGTCCCCTCGCCTCTCACATCGAATGTGATCGAATGTGATGCAAATCTACTCTTAAGTTCTTGAGCTGTGATGGCGTGATTTTCTTTGGGACTAAAGAATACTAAAGTTTCAACTAAATTTTTCTTTGCCCATTGATACAAGGCATCAGCAGTCGAAATCGGATCTTTAGATGACGCTTGTAGGCTAGCACGCGCTGCGAGTCTTTTTAAATTTCCCCCAATACCATCACAAGGGCCTTTTCCGTGCGCCGTTGCATGGAAATGCCACTCGGCTGGAATACCAAAATCCATTTCATGGTGGAGCAAATTGATGAAGTTATATTTATTTTTAAAGTGCTGGGCGGCTCCATCTGTAAAATAAATCATTTTTCTGGGTTGAAAATTCTCTTTCAAATAGTGTGTAATAATTTTTTGAAATTCGTACACAGCAATTGTCCCATGAGTCAAACAGTCTGATAACATAGCAAGACTGCGGTGCTTCAGAATATTGTCCTCTTTATAATAAATTACCACTGTAAAAATGGTAGCTTGATCATTGTTCCAATGGAATGACTGAGCTGCATTCTGGACCACAAAGGCATAGTTTTCAGCGAAATCACAAAGGATAAGAAATTCTCCTTCTTTCAGTGTGTCCTTAAGGTTTTTGTAGAAATACGACTGTTGTTTGGCTGTAAAAGAGTGAGGTTTAAGCTTAAGCAAGCGTTCGCAAATCTGTTCAGGAAAATATTCTGCGTTTGTTATTTCCGTGTGTAACGTACTTCTGTCAGTTTATTGCCAAGTCTGGAATTCTACTCTGTTAATACACTGGTCTGCGAGAACTGATGTTATAAAGTCCTTAAGGGAGGAACCTGGTTTAGAGGGTAAAAAAAATCAATTTTTTGAAAGTCATCTCACTTTTGGCTCAAAATGAGTTTTACGAAGAAGTTGAAGGACTAATGTATGGAGCAGGAATAGCAGACTAGCATTTGGTGTTGGTGAGTTTGAAATATATACAATTAACTTTTGGAAAAAACTTTGAACGTGATTTTCTCGAAACAGCGTTTTCCTGCACTGCAACGCTACACATAATCCTGTTCATAGCATCATGATAAGTCTTAATGGGGGCAAAAATTTTCGCAGGTTGGTTCTTTTAAATCTACAGCATCTAGGATTAGATTAACGTTTTCATGATGAACACAAACACAAACAGTATGCGTACCACTGTCTGCAGCGAGTATGCAATTTCGGGGTCTAAGCTGAGAGAATTTTGATAAGCAAATTTCAACTGTAGGAGGCTGAGCCTTAAAATTTGCATATAATTCATAAAGATTGCACAGAATTAACTTTTTTTGAACGTTCTCACGGGACCCATCATATTTTCTTACGGAAACGAAATCTTTCAAGCCAGGCATCATACGACTATTCTCATCATCAAGGTAAAATTTTTTGACCAAATTTTCAATCTCGGAATCTAAAGTTTTACCCTTTTTTAAACTAGGAGAAGTTAAAATACCATTCTCAGCTACTAATTTCTTAGCCTTTCTAGTTTGGCGTTCAGAAGCACCAAATTCTTTAGCCAATTTTCTGCGGCCCCAAGATTTCGGCGCAAGAGTTAAAAGTAACACTTTTTCTGAATTACTTGCAGATTTTTGAAATTTTTCTTTTATTTTTTCAAGAACCTCCATTCCGGCGTAATGATTTTCATCAGAACAATCAGTTTTAGATTTTTCACACTTGGATGTCGAAGGATCGGCAAAGATATCGTCGTCTTCCATTAAAATATCATTCTCGAGAATAGGAGGTGAATTATCGTTGATCACTGAAGCATCTTCAATTGTTGGATCAGTATGAGAATACAAAGAGGATAGCAATGCAAGTTGAGAAATTTATTTTCTGCAATTTACACTCAGTTTTGCATCGATGGGTATACTGGGATACTTTTTTTGAAGAGTTGCAGAAATTGTTCTTAAGCTGCAGGGATCACGCTTGTGATTTTTCTTAGAAAAAGGATTGTAACAACGACGACCCAAGCTGATTCTTCTTGGCATGATTGAAAATTAAGCAGAAGAAAAAGCTAAGTTGAGGCACTAAATAGCAATGCGAGTCCAAATACGGAAGGTGGGTAAGTGTTCGAAATATAGTATTCAAGTAATACTATGTCTATTTTGAATAATGAGAAAAGTAAATGAGAATAAATAATATACGGGAAAGTACAAACCTGCAGTATTATGACGTCGAAATAAGCCGAAGCTAAATCGCATAAAAGCAATTTCTGATCAAAAAATAATTGGCAATTATAATAACTGACAATGAGTTTTGTTGCGAGAAAGGTATCGAAGACATCCATCTAGTGGTCAAATATGTGTACTAATTTTTTCGGCGGGCTTTCAAATTCTCTCTAAAGTCTTAAAAATGAAATATCGACATAAAAGTGGATTTTACTTGTCAAATAAATAATAAAAATTATTATCCGTGAAGTATTTTATAAGGATGATAATTATTTGGTTAAAAAATGCAATTTATAGTCGATTATTTGTAATCGACTAGAAACCGTACATTTTGGATTTAAAGCATGGGTGCTCGCGAGGCAGAAGCTGCGCGCAAGGAGTGTTATATATCTCCACCAACTTCTTTCGCTCCACTTTCGACCATGGCTCATTTTAAAGGGAAAAAATCAAGATTTTTTTAAAACATAATTTTGGAAAGAAAATTAACGGCCGCACTTAGAGAAAAACTCAAAAATATGTCTACAATTAAAAAATGAAGTTCAAATAATTTTTTTTATAAAACTGATGGAAAAAAGTTTCCAAGACCTCCAAAAAAAAAATTAATTTGGATAACTTTTGTAGAAGTTATGGTTAATTGAGTATCAGCGTGCGCGGTAAAAGGTTGAAAATTCGAGCCCCTGTATACTGACAACCCGTCGTACTAGAGACCCTCTCTTAGGGGAATTCAAAGAGGTTCACTAGAAGAATAATTTCGCAGAATTTCAAGGAAATTGGAGACAACAAGTTTTTAGGCGGGTACACTTGACAATTAGTTAACATTCTAAATTTACAGTATTCAAAATCAATTGACTGAAATCAAAGAAAGTTTAAAAATAAAACTACCCAAATACAACAGGTTATTAACCTAGCAACACATCCTGCATTTAAACTCTGCAAACAAATAGTTTCAAATAAATAGTCCTTGCAGATCACACTTTCGAAAGAATTATTTGACAGTTCCTGAAATTCATAAAAATTATGTCATGTCTTCAATGTTATTTAAGACTTTTTACAAAATTTGTTAGCAGTTAAATTTTGTAAACAAAAGTCGCCGGACGAGCAGACGACGTGATGCACGTGCCATAGAATTGAAGAAATCGCTGAAACTCAGAAAGTTAGGGAACGCTTGCTTTTACTTCAGTTCGTATATACTATATATAGACGAAATAAGGAGAGAGCTGAAGTTTCCTGAAGATTTTCGAGCATCTCCGAGTTTTCGAATTCAGAAGAGGAGAAGTCGGTTGCGCTCGCAACCATACTCACAGCTCCTACTTTCTTCACACGTACGTACCCTGTAATTGTGTGCGCATGATTGGCGTGTCTGATCTGAGCACACTGGCCCCGAGAGCAATATTGACGTATAGGGGTGGAAGCTTGGTAAGCCAACTAATGGGAAGATTAGAGAGGTTGTTTAATGTAAAACAGTTAACGACTTTTGGGTACAGACTACAGACCAATGGATCTCTGGAGAGAAGTCATATCGTGTTAATCGACTATATTAAATACTATGCGAACGATTACTGCGACTGGGACCGCTTGCTTCCTTTTGCTATGTTCGCGTATAATACTTGCGTACACGAGGCAACTAACTTCACGCCTTATGAGTTAGCATTTGTGAGAATAGCCAGAATGCCCAGTTCTTTTCCTCAAGAAGATGAACTGGAAACTTATGGAACCTACTTACGTGACCTCGTAGTTTGGCTATCAGAAATACAAAAAATTGTGGCACGAAATCTGGTTAAGGCTAATGCCCGTTTGAAGGAAGCGTATGATCGGAAATCTCGACCTATGAAGGGCAAGGTCGATACTCTGGTAAATGCCATCAAGGAAGTAAGGAAAGGTAAGTCTGATAGCAGAAGAGGAGATCCGTTTACAATTGTGGTGTTTACAGACAACAATAATGTAATAGTAAATAATTACTGTTTAAGATTATTACGAGCACCACATGCCTGCAAGATAAGGACCAGCTCTATCGAATTTTCCCTTTCAAGGCCAGCACTCGTATGTACTACGAACACGAGGGCTTGATAAGACGCACAGCGAGCACATGGAGGGTTGCTCCTTGACACCGACAAGTTGCATCAGAATTTGGAGGACTATAGACGTAAGCTTAAGGTTCTCCCTGGGTTATGCCAACCAATATGAGAAGCAGAGTTTGAGAAACTTGTGTTGGAGTATCAACTAGAAACTAAATAGAATGCTTCCAGTAATCTCCAAAGAGAAATAATCCGTGAAATGAACGAATGACCTACGAGGATGAACAACGGATTGAAAACGAGATCAACGATCTCAATTGAGTTGCCGCTAATCTATTCCACTTGGTAGGCAGGCAGACTCATGTCATCAGAGCCCAATTTGAGGAAACGCATGGACAACTTGAGGCCTATGAGGAACACCAAAAGGAATTCAGATCACAACTCATGAGTATTTAAAAAGAGATGTATCAGGTGTCTACCTCACTTCTCAAGCTCAATTACCCTCAAATGCTCACGAGTACGTTGTACGCCTTGAAGATGGGACTAGACGAACACCTTCGGACGGCTGACCGACTCGGAAATCGTGTACTCTGCTCGACGAGTAATGCTGTATCCCTCGCTACTAACCCCGGAGCAAATGAAGCCAATATTCCAGAACATACAAGATCACTCACCGACAGATGTATTTCCAATTCCAGGCCCCATAATGAGCATCGAGAATCTTGTACAAATAGCGAAAACTACCATCGTCTGCGACAGCAAGAGACTAAAGGTATGTTTGAACATTCCACTAGTAGATAAAACTGACTACACCTCATATCGACTACACTCAGTACCAGTAATATAATCTATCCTGAGAAACGGTTCAGGAAGAGCATGTGTTCGTTCCACATTCTCCCACATTCCCATGGAGGAGTCACGCCGGATCTACATTCTGATGAACCAGGAAGAGATGAACCAATGCAAGGACCTGGGAAGTGTCTACCTTTGTCCAGGTAAATCACCTATATATGAAACATCAACACGCGAAGCATGCGAGAGTGCGCTTCTAAACAATCCAACTGCGAAGGCGTTCCGGCTATGTGAAGTCCAGGTGTCCTACAAGAAGGACTCTTACTTCCAACCCATAAAATCCTTGGGTGGATGGATATGCTCACTATTGGAAGAAACGACAGCATAAGTGATTTACCCCTCCTCGCCAGCCGTAAAATTACAGTTAACTGTCATCGGAATACTATAGATTGCAACGGGATGCAGCCTGAGAACCAATGAGATGACGTTGCCATCACCAAGCTTGCAACGTCAAGTATCAGTAGCTATTTACAAGCCATATCTCCACCTGAACTTGACCGAATCATCACCGGCTTCACTTCGGAATAGCCAACTCATAGCATTACCAGCTACTGAGGTAAGGTTACCTTAAAACATCTCAAATAAAAGTGGTAAATACAAGGGGGCCGAGGAGACTTTAGACCAATCGGAAGATCAGCTCAACGAGATAAGCTCTCAAAAACAAGTCAAAGTTAAGCAAACTATCCTGACCCATGGTTCTTATGTATACTGAAGACACTCCAACCCCAAGAACTAGGAGCACTAGAATATTGACATCAGCGAATCCTGTATCACCGGGTAACGTTTTCATGTCGACACCCCCAGTTCGATTGTCGTTGGAGAATCTACAACGTATGTAATCTAATGTTTGGATGGAACTTAAATTAACATAACTTTTATGGATAAAACGTATTTTCTGAAAAAAAGAGAAAAAAACATACATATTTTAAAAGAAAAATTAATTAAGGAATATGATAATGTTAAGTGGGCTGCGGGTAGGTTAAGATCGACTTCATTCTGGTCCCTGAACCACCCTCGCTCTCGGGGACGAGATAATTGCAAATATGGAGCAGTGACTCAACCCTTGAAGTAAACAAGAAAATTAGGGAATCTGAATAGTTAGTACCAGAAATAGCACTAATTGTCCCAGAAGAAGGGACAGCTCATTTATTTAATTATTGAAGGGTTGATAATCCGCAATTATTTTAATTAATTAACAAGTATTATTGCCTGAATGGATGAAGTCATTTTCATGCCACATGTGAACTTCTAAATGGCAAAATAAAAACGAATGTAACAGTGTGAGAATAAATAAAATAATATAAAAAGGTCAAAATGAAGGAAACAGAAAAAAATAGCAAATACACACACACACGGGTAGATAAGCAAAAATTGAGCGCTGGATACGCACGTATGACGCCCATGTCAAGACCATAACTGCCGTAAATTTATGCTCGCCTGTACGCATGTACTCGAAATATTCTTACGCACCATAAGGATATTTAGTTAAAAGGGCTAAATTCATTTGAATAAAAATACTCTATTAGCCAATGAGTGGGCCAATGTTAATAACGCTGTACCAGTTTTTAACAAACTTAATTTTAATTTAGTTAATTTACTTAATTTAATTTTAATTTTAATTAACAAATTAAAATAAGCAAAGAGGTCAAATTAATATCGAGTCCGACTTATTGCAAAAGATCAGAAAGCGTATACGTTAAAAACGTTAACAAAAATTCTCATTTGGCAATATACTCAAAAGAGTATGAAATTACCAAGCATTTGGTAATCAATCATTTCCGAATTCCTTGTCAGCATGTCCTAAATAAAATCCTATAATCATCATAATTTCCCACCGGGGTACCATCGATACAAGTCTTCGAGGCAAATCTAAACTCATTCAAAATCGCAGTTAGTCAAGCAACCTGGAACCGACCAGAACTACTCGAGAGTAGAAATCTTAAAATTCTACCTTGCCCGCTCGTGAGTTGGAACCAATCGGGCAAGCGTAAAAATAAGAAAAATCTTTTATCCGACGGAAGCCATCCACAAGGCTGATAACGCGGGAAATTAAGTACTTCCGCCTCTAGATTTGCCTCTCTTTAAATTTCAAAGTGCGTCGGTGGCCAATTAGCCGCGAGTGCTAATAGTGCGTGTTCAGATTGGTGTGGAGCAAAAAAAGAGATCTTCATCTTGTCAACTCTTAAAACGACAAGAAGGCTTTCTCTACAAGTACTTTTAAAATTATTACGAGGCATCAGTGAGGAAGGTGGAGCAGTTTTAACGCATTACTCCTCTTCAGGTTGAAAGCCACTCATTTTATTACGCCTTCTAAGGTTAAAAGTGCAGGCTGTACAAGCGCTTCGGCGGTGTGCAGACTGCGGTGGTCCATTTAACCGAGGTGGACGCTCGGAGCTTGCTCGGGCTCGGTAAGCTAAGGCTGGGGTGGGTGAACTGCCGCATCCGAGAGCATGTCGAGGTTTCCTGGTGCTTCGGTGCCAGGGATATGGCCATGTGTCGCGCGGCTGTACGCTTCCAGGCAGGAAAGATGCCTGCTGGAGGTGTGGGGGCGCGTCTCACGTGGCCAAGGAGTGTAAGGCTTCATCTAGGTGCCTGACTTGTGCTGATAGGGGCGAAAAAGATGTCGCCCATGCCTCGGGGAGCGGTTCTTGCCCAAAATTTAGGGCGGAGCTCCGGAGGTTGAGGGGTGGAAAGTGAAATTACTACAGCTCAACCTCGGGAGAGGGAAGGAAGCCCAGGACCTTCTGATGCAGAGTGCCAGGGAGAGGGGAGCCGATGTGTTGCTCATTAGTGAGCAACACAAATGGTCCGAAAACTCTGCTTGGTTGGGCCAAGTCTTCTGGGTCGTTGGAGGACACCGTGCCGGCGACGAGGCGGAAAGTGGCACGGTCGTACCGGGGACTCAATGTACTGGTGGAACGACCAGTTGACTGTCCTGCGTCGGGAATGCCTCACAGCGCGGCGGAGATTCACCCACTCAAAGGGTAATTCTCTGCTGCACGAGGCATGGAAAAAAACAAAATCAGCTCTGAGGCAAGGCATTAAGAAAAGCCGACTTCAGTGCTGGAAAGACTTGATCGGTGACGTCGAGAAGGGCCCATGGGGTCTCGCCTTCAAAATAGTCACCAAGAGATTGGTGACTAGAAGAAAGACCCTGGGCCTGGATAATCCCGATCGAGTCAGGTACATCGTGCGAAGCTTGTTTCCGCATTTAGAGCCGTTCCAAAGACAGGACTGAAGCTCCTGCGTGGTCCGGCGCGAAGAACTCTTCATTCTCGAAGAACTAAAGAGAGCGGGTGGAAGGCTCAAGGAAAACACAGCGCCGGGGATCGACGGGTTGCCGAACGAGGTCCTCAAAGAGGTGATCGGGGCATACCCGGAGATCCTCCTAGAAGTCTTTAACTCCTGTCTTCGGGAGGGGAGATTCATCGCAGACTGGAAGAAGCAGAGGTTGGTCCTGCTAAGGAAGGGCAACAAACCTCTAGGGGATGCCTCATCGTATAGACCAATATCTCTATTGGATACGATGGGGAAGCTTATGGAGTAAATGATCCTACAAGCACAACAGGGTAACATGGTTCGCGAGAATTGTCTTTCGGAAAACCAGTTCGGCTTTCGGAAAGGCAGGTCCACAGTTGACGCCATCCAGGCAGTGGTGGACATCGCCACTGAAGCTAGAAGAGGAACTGGCAAACGTAAGGGATTCTGCGCATTGATCAGCATTGACATAAGCAATGCGTTCAATACCGCGAGATTGAACATCAGCATCGAGGCAATGGTGCGGAAAAAGGTTCCAGACTACCTGTAGCGAATGGCAGATGACTATCTGACCGACAGGTGGGTGATATACTAGGGCGACAAATGGTCCCTCAAGGAAGAGATGATATGTGGCGCCCCTCAAGGGTCGCGGGTGGGTCCACTCGTTTGGAACGTCATGTATGACGATTTCCTGCGCATGGACCTGCCTGCTGGAACAAGCATCATCGGCTTCGCGGATGACGCACTTGTCGTGTGCGCTGCTGACAACGTCGGAATCCTGGAACTGAGGATTAATGATACTCTGTGGCGGGCAAAGCGTTGGTTAGATAGCAGAGGCCTGAAAATGGCCCCTGAAAAGACCGAGGCTTTGATGGTCACGGACAGGAGATCCTTCCAATATCCAAGGATCGTTCTCGGGGAACATGAAATCGAGTGGAAAAAGAGCATTAAGTACCTGGGAATGCAGTTGTATCGAAGGCTTAGCTTCGGCGAACACCTGCAGATCGCGACTGCCAAAGCCATTCAATGTGAGGCCGCCCTGACTCGGCTCATGCCCAACATTGGTGGACCCAGGGAAGCTAAGAGAAGGCTCGTGGCGAGCGTGGTAAATTCGAAGCTGCTTTATGCAGCTCCGATCTGGACAAGTGCCCTTAACATCCATGCTATCCTGAAGAAGCTGTTCTCGGCACAGAGAGGTGTGGTGATAAGAATTGTCTCAGCATATTGAACTGTGTCGACGAGTGCTGTGCTGGTCCTGGCGAGCGTCCCGCCAATTGACTTATTGGCGGAGGAAAGGAGAGAGACCTTCCAGCTCCGCAAGGAGCTGACCTGCTTAACCAACCTGCAGGAAATCGCACGCGCGAAGGAGGCTATCCGCAAGGATGGAAGGCGCAGACTCGTCGAGAAATGGCAGACGAGATGGCATGGTGACCAACCCGGGAGATGGACACACCGTCTAATCCTGGAGCTCACCACCTGGCTGGATAGAAAGCACGGTCAAGTGGGCTTTTACCTGGCGCAAGCGCTTTCAGGCCATGGCTGCTTTAATGCGTACCTGAAGCGCTTCAAGAAAAGAGACGACGAGTCGTGTAGCTACTGCGGATCCCTTGTGAACATTGCAGAGCACGCACTCTTCGTCTGTGCCAGGTGGGGCGCGGAAAGAGAGGCTGTCGGTCGGGCAGTGGGCGCACAACTCACCCCTGACACGATGGTCTCCCTCATGCTCCAGTCTGAACAAAAATGGATATTTATCGAGTCATTTGTCACCCTGGTGATGAAGACGAGGGAGCGCGATGGGCGACTGTAAGCTGGAACCAACCACCCGTGAAGTTTAAAGCCGAAAGGAGGTTCCGCGGGCGGTGTATTGGTTCAAGAGAGGGGGTTTTCTGGTTTTAACAGGTATTCCTAGACCCGTCCTAGGAGAGTCCTGCACAACTTCTAAAAGATTTCGCCATTTTTCCTCCTCACCAAAATAAAAAAAAAAAAGAATAAAAAAAAAGGATCGCGAAAGACAGATGCGCGTGTGTGTTGCCTAGTTCTCGTGAAAAACAGGAGTGTGACTAAAAGCCATAAGGAAAATAAGGAATAAGAATCAAGGCCTAGTTCACGCAGATAACAGGAGTATACTCGTTCTCTCTCCATCCTTGTGACTGGTAGGAATAAGCCCGGAGAAATTGGTATGCCGATATCGTTCCGATCTCTATATTGTACATTTGTGTAGATAAAGCAAAAATCTATTCTACATACCAGCCTTAATTTTCTGGGAAAATATATATACAAGAAAATAGAAACCACAAATCCACATAACTATAAACGAATTTAGTTAATATAAATATTGAATAAATTCGGCAGTTTGGACAACCTCCGCGTGCTCTTATTAATTAGTAAAATATATTGAAGGCAATGATCTTTACTTTTTTTTAAAATTTTATTAGTAATAGCCGTACGTAACATCATCTAGTTAAAAAGCTGAGGTTTTGTCCCATAAAATAGCAAAATTTCAGGATGGCGTTTTTTCTTCCGAGAAATTGTGCGATGAATAACCGGATGCTCCGGCGGAGCTGAGGCTGTGCGACCGTGTGCTACCGTCTTCACGCCGGCAACCTGTAGAACACTCTCAAGCTAATTTTTTACATTACATAATATCATACGCTGTTGGTGTAACTGTTCTCTGTGAAATACATGTGGGATGTTGAGAAACCTAACCTCAAAATTTTAATATATAATATTTCATCACGTGACAGCGTTTGTCTCTTTGTCCATTTATGTCTTCATTTGTCTTCATTTGTCTTTATTTGTTTCGGTGCTTCGTCACTTCTACCACTATAGTTCCACTATTTTCGTTTCCCATAAGAGAAAACACTTTGACTCAGCATAATATCACAGCATGCGAGTTGGGTACATTATTTCCAGATTTTATCTGAGAAGACTTTCTTGAAGCCGTATTGTCTTTAGAAACAATTCAATTTCATAGTATAATTTTGTTCATTCTCTTGAATTATTCTAATTTCAAAAATCAATTATATCTGCAGTCGCGATATTCCATTTTTCCTTCCTCTGTTTCCTCTTCTGTTTGAGTACATGAAGTTCTTACACTCCCGAATTCAAAAATGGAAGAGCATTGACCCTGAAAATGGCAACTCTTGTAAAGACTACTTATGAACGCGTTGACATTAGTCGAATGATCCCAAGAATGAAAGACTTTGTGTCGGTAAAAAATGATGATGGAACTCATTCACGTGTCCGAAAAAGATTTCTACTATGTAATATCAATGAGCTGTATGCACAATTTACAGCAGAACACGAAGGTCTGAAGATAAGTATTTCAAAATTTACAAAACTCAGACTTCGTCATTGTGTTCTGGCAGGAAGCAGTGGCAGTCATAATGTGTGTATTTGTATGCACCTTGAGAACATTAAGTTGATGCTAAATGAGATCAATATTCAACATTTGACAGAGGATACTGACATAAGTTTAAACAATTATCACGTTTGTCTGGATTCTATAATATGTCCTGGGACTTCAAGTTCCTGTTTTCTAGGAGAGTGTGAAATCTGCCCAAGTATTGTGAAGTTGAAAGAAAATTTGAGAAATGCTTTCGATGAACATGGAATCGATTAAGTGAGATTTGAAATTTGGCTACAAACCGACAGGTGTACTTTGCAAACTTTGGTAATGGATGATCCCTGGATGATTCCTGTAAACGGTTGTTAAAATTAAAAACTCATCACTTTGTTTCAAAGATGCAGTCATCGTTTTTTAAAAACCTAAAAGAAAATTTATTGGCAGGTGAGTTTTTGATTTGCTTCGATTTTGCAGAGAATTACGCCTTCGTCGTTCAGAATTCAGCTTAATCATTTTACTGGAATAACGACCAAGCTACAATCTTCACTGTCGTGATTTATCACAAAAATGGTGGAGAGCTGAAATACAGAAGTATCGCGATAATATCCGATAATTTAGCTCATGACACGGTGGCTGGTCATCAATATCAGAAGATTAAAAAGAAATTATCTGAAAAATAACTCTGAGCCAAAGAAAATGTACTATTTCACTGATGGTGTTGGGCAACATTTCAAGAATAAAAGTAGCTTTGCTAATCCCCAAGCTGATGAAGAATATTTCGATATGATATGCTTTATGCGAAAAGAAATAAGTTATATTCGTTTGAAGAAGAGGCTTCCCATCTAAAGTCTGAAAATTGCACACACCCCCCCCCCCCCCCCCGCCCGCCTACTTCAGCAAATATTTGTCAAAACGAACAAATTCTTTTTGTAGGAAGTACCATCAAATACGAATCCAATCAGCCAAACTTTAAGCTCGATCGGACAACTTCGTTTTTTGGGGTGGTATTACTTGAGAAATCATGCCCCGCATACAGGTAGATACTGAAACAACTTTTCTAATCATCCTGTTCAACAAAAAATTTTGTAGACACTGCGTTATTAATTTTACATGAAATATTTCATGAAGAAAATTTAGAAAAAATTAAACATTTACTGATGCATAATAGATTATAAGCGTGTAGTTTCTATACCTTATTATGGAAATTTATTTTATAGAATTAAAAGAATACAACATAACTACAGTTTTTAGGAATGCATTTAAATTAGATAAATATATAAAATTAGTTTAAGATCCAATAGAAAAATTAGAGATTTCAAATGTAGTTTATACGATTCCATGCTTGGATTGCTCAAAAACTCATTTAGGTCAAACTGGAAGAATGCTTTTGGTCAGATGTGATAAACACAAAAAAACCAACAATATAAATGAAAAATACCATAATTTAGTTACGAAACACAAAATAAATAGTAAAAGTAGTACAGGTATTCAACATGTGTTTGATAGGGATAATATTAAAATTTTACACAGAGTCTAATTATTTTAAAAGAATAATTGTAGATATGTTTCACATAAAAAAATGGAGAAAATAGTATTAAAGTGATTACTGACTTTAGAGATTACAACTCTTCTTATGATATAATTTTATATCAACTCATCCAAACTAAAAAAAAATTCAATGAAAATAAACAAAATATATTTGATTCCATATGTTAGAACTATAAATTTTAATTCTATTAACTATAAGGTGTATTCTTATTACTACGGCATTGTTTAAATTTGTCCACCCACAAAACACCATTACCTATCTATTCACTTCTCAGTAGTCCTGTACTAGTTTGATTGAATCCTCATATGTGATAAAAGTAAAAATGTATAATCCTGCACAAAAATCAGGTCAAAAAAGGAAAAAAAATTTTAAAACAACGTGCTGCAACCACCATTATTTTGACTTAAATCTCTCATTTTCCTGTTACTAATGAAGAAAATTTGTATTGTATTTTTTGCAAGAACAAAAGGGAAGACGCAAAGCTGTAAAACGAATTCAAGTTAATTAAATTTAACATATAGCTTGTTAAATAGCTAGTATGCTCACCATCATCCGTACCAAATTGTCGGCGTGTTATTTTTGATGTAGATGGTTGTGGGCAATAAAGACAAAATAGGAAGAAAAAAAGAAAAAGAGCCTCTACTAACTCACGAACTTTCACTCGCCAGTCGGCCAAAATTATATTGCGGACTTTGTCAATGTTTTCCGGTGTCACCGCTGGTTTTAAAAGACATTTTTTATCGTCTTCTTTTGTATTTTTCAAATTTTCAGAAAAAAAAAATTGTAAAATACAAACTGAGAGAAAATGATTTATAATATTCAGTTTTTTTTTTTTCACTTTTCAAGGTCTTTTGAATTTAGTGCATATTACCTTCAGGATCTAGTCTGTCTTAATTTCTGTCTGAGCATAAGAAATTTCAAAATAAAAACGAAGAATTGAAAGATCGTGAAGGTAGCTGTTTCGAATCACGCTCATTCTCATTAAATTATAAAGTTAAATGAGCATTTTTGTTGAAAAATGGCCTTTATTTTCAAGATCTATTATCTCTTGAAATACAAGAGATACAGAAAAACTTTAAGGAAAAAAATCTTTTTTATTTTCAGTAGAATGCTCAGAAATTACTCCAGAATTTTAAAAAAATTTTCTTTAGAGGGTCTCTATGGGACTATGGCGTAGCACCCCATTGGGATTATGAAGCCTAAAATGCCTCTTAGGATCAGTCCTTTGATTTTTTCCAGTTGAGATTTTAATGTTGGCAATTTGACCCTGCTTTACCAGACTACTGCTGTATAGGTTAGCGTGGGTAGCAGGAATGCTGCGCAGATCTACATCAGTGTATCCGGTTTCAACCCCCAGTTTTCACCTATGGCTCTTTTACACAACCCAAGGGTCGCGATGCGTTTTTTGCATTTGTTTTTCAGGTCCTTGTCTCATGACAGCTTCTTATCCAGAATGACTCCCAGGTAATCAGCTCTTTCTGTGATTTTTAGTTGTTCACCTTCCAGCTTTAATGCACCGAGAATGGTTTCCGGATCTTGAGAAAGCAGCATGCCTAGTCTAGCCGCCCTTACCTCTTTCCAGATGTCTGTGCAAAAGTTAATTCAGCACTCTTGCTGTGATGCGAGTTAATTTTGGTAATAGTGAGACCAGGAGCAGCCATTCACGTCTGCATTTGAACCTCCTCTGTCCCTACCGACTCCTCCTGTCCTCGACGGGCAATCTTAAAGTTGACCTGAGCGAAGTAGTAGTAGGGCCTGTTGTTGAGGATCGCAAGAGCCTTCTCCTGGGACTCAGATCGCAGACGTATTTCTCACTTTACCTGGGATCCACGCTATAGCCTTCAGCACCCTTAAAAGCATTTCGATCCCACTCACTTTATAGCATTACTTCAGGGACATTGTCTATAGGTGCAGTTTGCCGTACTTTAGAGATCATCCTTGGTGCCTGGTTTGGCTCTCTGGTTTCAAATAAACCCCCACTATTTGGAGCCGTCTCAATTGCACTTCCCATTCGCGCCCATCGTGCGTACTTCTAGAAAGTATGTTTAGCGCTTTCGTCTTATCCCAGATTGTAGACACATACGGGATTGCTCTTGCTATGTCACTAGTGAAGGTCTGTTTTGAAGTGTCTTTGACTTATAAGGAACTAACATAGATAAAAATTTTCCATCCTGTGTTTCTATTCATGCCACTCTCTTATGTCGCGTATGAGGGAGTGGGTCTATTTGCCCCTGTCTGTGACTTTCTCTTGCATAGCCTGCCATTTGCTTAGAGTTAAAATCCGCTCCACGGCTCTGAGGAATCTCTTGTCGTCCTTCCTCGGGTTCTCGCAAATTTGTTTCCTCTCTCTCTGGCTAGCAAATCTATCGGGATGGTGCCAGCTACCACAATGATAGCAGATTTAGACACTGTGCCGTATGCACATGCAACGTGCAGCGCTTTCTTTCTTTGCATTGAGGCCATCTGTTTCCACTACTTATCAAGCTCAAGTGCATGTTTCCAAGCTTCAGGATCATACGTCATGATTGAGTGAGTAACTCTAATTGTAGTTTTTCTCTTGTTTGTCTTGGGTCCCACGATGTTTGGAATTAGCCTTGTCATTGAGGCACTCTGGATGCACGATATTTAGGATACCATCATACATGATGTTTCATAGGTTTCGGCTCA
Organism: Diplolepis rosae; assembly: GCA_030998225.1. Classification (NCBI taxonomy): domain Eukaryota; kingdom Metazoa; phylum Arthropoda; class Insecta; order Hymenoptera; family Diplolepididae; genus Diplolepis; species Diplolepis rosae. Next base: position 61,068 of record JAPYXD010000535.1, read on the forward strand.
ATGCCGAATCATCTCTAAGGGATTATGGGGGTAATGGGTGAACCGTTTCCCTTGCCCAACAGAACCCTTCCCTGCTGTTTCTGCTTCTGTCCGAAGACTCCTGCTAGGAAGTATGCGCTCTACGTGTTTAACCCAACAGGAATGGGCACTCTTTTACAATTATCTTTATAACCTCAGCAAGTTTTTTTTTTTATCAAAGATCGCTTCTTTGCGATTACTAAACCTGTTTTCAGCTCACTTACAGTGAAGAAGGTATCTCCTCATCGTCAGGTATTTCCATGTATTCCTACACCGGGTGTTTCGAAAAAGGATTTCAGGGGCATTTGCAGTAGAAAAATTTGAATTTGATCTTTGAATTTTGAAACCTAAAATGGTGGATCCAATATAGGATATCGAAATTTTTCAAATAACTTCCAATTTTGAATTAAAATTTTCTTAATTAAATAGTGGAACCAATGTGACTAAGTTCAAAATATTCAAAGGATGTATATATCATTCATGTTCTATGAAAGCTCCTAAGATTGATATAGCTAATGGAGTAAAAGCACTTTTCTCTCCGCAAATATCATTTTATAAATCAAGATCAATTCTGGAAAAGAATGATTCTCAGGTGTCCGCCTCCGACTTTTTACGTTTTTGAATGACCGGAAAATGAGTGACATTTGTTTTTCAAATAGGATTGTTTTTATGTTTACCGAGTAAAACCATTTTTTACATGTACTACCCAGTGCAATGCAGAAAGCAACAACTTCCTCCCTTGTCACGGTCCCGTCGAAGTCCCAGATTCCTAGGGACCTCTTCGGGACTAGAAACCTAACATTATCCTTTTTGTCGACCGCCTAGCCGATCGCCTTTTTAAAGGCCGTGACATCGCCCCCTTTTTTCAGGATCAGAAGGATCTCCTCTTTCCTGGTCCTTCGGATTGTCAGGACCTCCAGTCCTGCATCCGAGGAGTTCACCCTCAAAATCTCGGCATAGGACTGCCCATCCTTCGCTGACACTCTGAAAGCATCGCTCGTGCTGGCTGGTGGAGAGCGCTTTGATATCTTTCCTTTTTTTCCTTTCCCTTCTGTGCCACCTGCACACATTTTTTTCTTGCGTTTTTTTCTTCTTTCTTTTTCCACCAGTTGCCATTCTCCAATCTCTCTAGGGCTCTGGCTTCTGGTGCCTCAGATAAAAGGGCGATCTACTGCTCTTTCCTTTCTTTGCGATCCGTTCCTCGGAGAGAGAAGGTGCTTTTCTCTTCTCCCCCTTGACTGCGTTTTGTTGGTAACTCACAGACCTCGGTCTCTAAAAAATCCCCATTTTCCTCAAGGCAGGGTGCGATTCCAGCCTCATCCTCTTATGAATATTGAGGAGGCTGTCCAAAAGGCAGTCTCTCTTAACAGTCGATTATTGCAGCGTAATTCAAAATCGTTACCCTTCACAATAAAAGTAATACATTTTTAAGTAGACAGCCTATGTATACTATGAGAAGTAAACAAAGTTTTTTTGTGAAGGAAACTTCCGTCGACACTTTTTCAATGTAAAACTCGAAAAACATGGTTTTTCATTCAGATTAAAAAAACATTCATTTATAATTAACTTTGTATTAATTTTTTCATACCGCTGTCTGCGCTAGAGACTCCCGAATAAAAGTGGAAGAGATCTGTATGAATACGTTGAAAAATGAATTTTTTGCGGCAAGTTGAATATTGAAAAATGTAGATTTTTCAATAACAAAATTTCGCTGTTTTTATTTTTTGTTGCAAAAACTATCAGCTTGACGAAGAAAGCGTAAGTGTAGACATATTCATTTTAGAAGACCTATCGAACAATATTTTTTATTTCTGAAAATAAAATACATATATTATTGGTTCTTCCAATAGTGGGAGCAGTTCATCGCAATTCTGTGTCAGGACACGTTTGAATCGTAAATCGGTGGCACGGCATTTTCGAATCGCAAATCGGTGGCATGCCAGGTACTAATTGCGAATCGGTGACATGGCACGATCTCTGTGCGTAATGTGTATTAAATATTTTATAAACTATAATCAATAACTGATTGACAATGATCGATCAATTGATACTTCATTTCAGATCTATGATAGCCAATTTATATTTTCTCTATTGATTATATGTGATTGATAATTGGCAATGACTAAACAGTAATATTGGTAGATAACAGCAACGTTACCGCGCGGATAATACATTTCCCTTTTTTCGAGCGTGCGACCAGTTATAGCATGAACGGCCTCAATGTTCTTCCCGGAAATATAAAAAACGATTTCAATATGCCTGGTTTAAAAGTCAATGTGTAGACAAAAACTTGAGAGATTTAAGGAACACACAACAAACTATTTGATGTTTTCAGATAAATTTTGGTGTATTGAATAAAAGAAAAATAGTGAAAAAAATTCTGGACACTGACATTGAAAATCGTCATTTCAAAGTCAAATTTTTTGTTGCTATTTTGAACAAAGTCCGTATATCCATGTTTTAGATGCGCTGAGTACGAAAAAAATAGTGAAAAAAACCTGGAGGCATCCATAACCTTGGTAATTGCCATTTCAAGGTCAAGGGTTCCCTTGAAACATGAAAATCGGTTCAGTCGTTTATGAAAAAAAAATCTTTTCCATTTTCCCTTTCCACTTCCATAAACCGGCAAAAAATATTTATAACACCTAATATTTTTGGAACTTTAATCTCATCATAACAAACTCATAATAAAACCCCAACTAGATCTAAGCGCGGGCATTGCACATAACCCAGCTATGGCCTTTTACAATATCTATAAATAAATAAAAAATTATTTTGATTTTATGTTTACGTCAAAATAATAAATGATCTTGTTTTGACATTAATAGAATTGTGTCTACTTCATCTCATGTTCTTAAAACTTTCATCTAAGACGACCAGAAAATGAGTTATTTCGCGAAAACTAAAATTAAATTATATTTGGGGCTCATTTCTTACTAAAAAATACTTCTGTAGGTCATGTCTCGTAAACTATTGAAGATAAAATATTCGATATTTTTTTAGTTGTACAGGGAATTTCATACAGTTCAATTCGTCTAGATACTATTTAAACGTGGAATGTATGCTTGCTTATGTTAACAAGTTTTTGGTTCAGGTTGTCACAAATAAGACTTCAATAATAATGAGTAATAACCTTTTGTTAGGCCTTAAGAATATTATTCTGCCACCTCTACATATCAAACTTGAGAGTCTTGGAACCTCAAATTCTTGAGATTATGAACTACTCAGTATTCGAAGAACGCTTGAGCGATGAAAGAAAAAAAAACCTGGTTATCCGTAAAGAATGAGATCTGAAATTTCCAAGGGAATCACAAATCTAAGCACTGCAAGCGGTATATGAAATAAATGTTGGCACCCTTTCAAGGTTTGAATGTTAATATGTCATTGAAGGTATATATATATATATTAACTTTTCTTTTTTTATGGTTTGATATGCGGAATCATAATTAATTATAATTACAAGGATTGCCACGGGAGAAGAAATAAAGACAGTGATTTTAGGATATCGGTATAATCTTTAATTCTAATAACATGAGCAGGGTGAAAATTCAGAAAAAAATGGAATCTCACACCGCCATGAAGACATTGGGGGTCTTTCAGAGACCACGTTCGGCGTCTCCGGGAGATACCCCAAAAAATCCGGCGAAGGGCGAAAAAAGATCTGCCAAGAAAAAACTGCCAAGAGTGGAAAAGGTGGCCCTTCGGCGTCTTAAGCTCAGGTGGCCACGAGCCAGCCCCCCAACGAACAAGGGGACTGGCATGTGGTCACGAAGAAAAAGAAAAAAAAGGAGGAAGTAAGGAGAAGAGGGTGGAGGAACCTGTGCAAAAAGCACAGGGGTCTACCGCCCAGCCGATTTTAAAGCGCTTCACACCCGCCAGGCCGGATGCCGCCATCAAGGTGTCGGCGAAGGACGCCCAGTCCTACGCCCACATCTTGAAGGAAATGAAGGCGAAGGACGACCCCCGGAAGGCAGGACTTAAGGTCCTGTCTATCAGGAGGACCAGGAAAGAAGAAGTCCTTCTGCTCCTCAAAAAGGGGGGAGACGTTTCGGCCTTCCGCAAGCAGCTTGACCAGGTGATCGGGGAGAGGGTGGAGATTTCGGCCCTGGTCTCGACGAGGTCCCTCGAAATTAGGGACCTCGGCGAGACCGTTGAAAAAGAAGAGGTTGTGTCTGCCCTGTGCTTGGCACTGCGCAGTCTGGCACTTGACTGGCCCTGCAGGCTCATCACCCGCTTTGGTAGGGTGAAGACCGCAGTGGTCCGGCTAGCTGAGGCAGACGCCACGCGTCTGCTTCAGCTAGGTAAAATTAGGATTGGGTGGGTTGCGTGCCGCATCCGTGAGCATGCGGAGGTCGCCCGATGCTTCAGGTGCCTTGGCTACGGCCATGGGTCCCGGGTCTGAAGCAACCTCGACAGGAACAATGCCTGTTGGAGATGCGGTGCCACGGGAAACTCGGCCTGGTGCTGCAAGGCTACGCCGAGGTTCCTGACGTGGTTGGACAGGGGCGATAAAGAAGCCCATGCTTCTGGTGTGCGCTCCTGCCCGGTCTTCCGGGAAGAGCTTCGGAGGTTGAGGTGCAGAAATTGAACTTCCTGCAACTCAACCTTGAGTGTCTACCGTCGCATTGAGTCTAATTTAGAACAACAGCGCCAAGCAGTGGATTAGGATAGGGGCAGCGAAGGAAAGAGCCCCTCCTGGAACGCGAGATGGCTCTGCAGGAGAAACCATCTCGAGACGACCAGGCTCATCGATCAGCTTTGTTGGGTTGAGCGTGCTGGTTCGTTGGAGGACACTGTGCGTTCGACGAGGCAAAGGGTGGTCGTAGCTTGCGACTACTCGATGCCCCGCCGCAAGCGCAGGCAAGCCAAGGGCTCGATGTACTGGTGGAATGACCAGTTGGCTGCCCTACGTCGTGAATGCATTGCAGCGCGGCGGAGATTGACCCGCTCAAAGAGCGATTCTTTGCTGCACGAGGCATAGAAAAGGGCAAAAGCAGCTTTGAGGTGAGGCATAAAGAAAAGCCGATTTCAATCCTGGAAAGACTTGATCGGTGAGGTCGAGAAGGACCCATGGGGTCTCGCCTTCAAAATATTCACCAAGAAATTGGTGACTAGAAGAAAGACCCCGGGCCTGGACAATCCCGATCGAGTCAAGTACATTGTGCGTAGCTTGTTTCCACACGTGAGGCCGTTCCAAGGACAGGATCGAATCCGGGAGATGGACATACCGTCTAATCCCGGAGCTCACCACCTGGCTGAATAGAAAGCACGGTCAAGTCGGCTTTTACCTGTCGCAAGCGCTTTCAGGCCATGGCTGCTTTAATGCGTACCTGAAGCGCTTCAAGAAAAGAGACGACGTGTCGTGTAGCTACTGCGGATCCCTTGTGAACAATGCAGAACACGCACTCTTCGTCTGCGCAAAGTGGGGCGCGGCAAGGGAGGCTCTCGGTCAGGCAGTGGGTGCCGAGCTCACTCCTGTCACGATGGTCTCTCTGATGCTCCAGTCTGAGCGGTTTTGGACGCTCATCGAGTCATTCGTCACAATCGTGATGAGGACGAGAGAGCTCCATGGGCGTCGGGAGCGAAACAACGAGAAGGGCCAGTAGAAATCGTATCGGGACCTGCACCCGCGGTCCTACGTCTCGGGTGGACTTGGCTGTCCGCGTCGTTCAGGGGAGGAACCTCTTTTTCTCCTCCCCTGGCTGGCGCGGCTAGTCAGTTTGCCTAACGGGCGAGTAGCCGCGGGTGGAAGTTCCGGGCGAACGGATGACGGAAGAGTCGTACGCGACTTTAGACTGGAACCAACCACCCGTGAAGTTTAAAGCTGAAAGGCGGTTCCGCGGGCGGTGTATTGTTTCGAGAGAGGGGTTTTTTTTAGTTTTAACAGGTATGCCTAGACCCGTCCCAGGAGAGTCCTATACAACGTCTATAAAAGATTTCGCCATTTTTCCTCCTCACCAAAAAAAAAATAATAACATGATATACACTCTTCCTCTTCACAATTTCATTCATAAAATCTGCCTCATGCATAAAAGTAGAAAGATGGAGGAACAGTCCTATTCTAATATTGTCTTCTACTTGGGCAGTTTAACAATATTATCTGTCAAAAAACAGTATTTTATCCCATTGGATATAACGATTTATTAATTTGTCTATAAAAATGGTATTCTTCAGTAATCCTATATGTTCCTACAATTTCTCATGAACCTACTTACGATTCAATATAAACTTTTCTATAATCCGCGCATATATCTCCCCTGGAACTGATTTGTACATACTGCCATAAGCATGCAAAATATGGGAGATATAATAAATATTCTGTCTTTTACAATTGTGAAATAAAAACGCCTCGAGAGATTCTTTGTTGCTCGTATGCTGCCGCAGGCATAGGGTCCTTAAGCTCTTTGCTCATAGATAGAAATTTATAATAAAAGTCGCTTTGAGAAGCCTTTGCATTCGTTGAGGATGCCAAACTATATATTAAATACATTTCATGGGTTGAATACTATCCTCAAATCAGGAGTTTTTATGCTATTCAAAAAAAATTTAGGGGCTGATTTTACTCCCTAAATATTCATAGATATTGAATGGTGTTAGCACTTCTTGACTGTTTTCTCACGTCAGTTATATTGAGCCTGCTACGTTCAATTTTGAATTTTTGACTCTAAAATCGGAAAAAGAGCCGTCAGAAACCTCTGTGAATCAAATTTCATATAAATCAGGCGTGTTGCTTGTGAAATATAATCGAAAAGCCATGTGAACATACTTTTTGTTTGCACAAACTTAAAAAAAATGCAATGATTATTGAATAGTAAATGTGCAATATTTTGAATTTCAGATACAGTTATATCATCTAAACATTTGACAGGGGTACCTCTTTTAGTTTTAGCAAATAAACAGGATGTGTCAGATTGTATGGGAGTCAAAGAAATTAAACCTATTTTCAATAGAAACGCTCATCTCATTGGCCGAAGAGATTGCATGGTGATGCCTATATCTGCTCTGAACGGGTATGTATATATATAATATTGATCTTTTATTTAACTCAGTTTATTAAGTTATGATTAGAGTACAAAAAGAATGTATTGCCCATGGCAAGAAGAGTGAAACTAAAACTAAACTAACTGGCGAAACTCTCACACTTATTATTATTCGCATATCGCCCGACTGCGGCGCTACTAGCTTGCCGCAACATTTGAATTGCAGCAATCTTACCGATACATTGAAATCCTACAACGCGGCCAAGCTGAAACGTCATTCGCCTCGAATGACTATTTAAACGAAGCCCACGGCTTAATATATTCTACGCAGGTACTTGTTATCATAGGACCTTCGCCATTGCCTACTCGCTCAACATCATATGTGTCGTTACGCTTAGTTTTAACAACTTTGCCACTCGGTTTCGAGAATTTCTTTCAGTACAACATCTTCATGGTGACGCATTTGAACTCCAGTGAGTAACCGAAAAGGAGTCATCCCGATACTTCGATCGAAGGTCGAGTTTAACGTTTGCTGAAGTTTATTAACGTGTCGATACCACTTTCCTGGGTTGGCAATAGACATTTTCGTTAAATCCGGTATAATGACACGGTTGATCCTCTCAACCTGTCCGTTTGCTCTTGGCAAACCAGTCGTGATGCGGTTGTGGTATATTTTTTCTCGTTAACAATATTCCTCAAACTGTTGGAATGTAAAGGCTCTATCAGAAATAATTCGAGACGGATTCCCGAAAATATACTTTTGCCTTTCCAGTCTCTCGATAACTTCTCGTGCGGTCGTTGATCTTGTAAGGTACAACCAGAAAAACTTATAAGAAGCATCGATGACTGTGAAAATATGGTTGTATTGCTTACTTGTCCATTCAAGTGGTCCGAGATTATCCACGTGGTAAGTGTGCAATGGTAGATCCGTCTTCTCAATGGTGTTAAGATAACCCTCTTTTCGTCCTTCTTTGCGATTAGCAACCAAACAAGAAACACAATTGGAGATAATCTTGTTGACCTTCTCCGTCAAGGAAGCGATATAATAATCTCTTTTAATAATTTCCTCTGTTCGTTTAGTGGCAAAATGTCCTCTTTGATGGGCTGAACGAATGATCTCGTCTTCCATGCAGCACGGGGTGACCAATAGGTCGTCCCCATTGATGAACCTATGAAGCACACAATAGCGAATACTTCTAAATCATAACTACTATATTTACATTCAATAAGCGAAGTATTATGACTTAAATAGTGAGTTGGGTGTAATGCCAAGTCGCTGGGTGAACGCTGTAACAAAACTGCAGCTATACCATCTTTAGATGCGTCAGTATGCAGTTCTGTCTCATGCGCACGATCAAAGAACTTCAATACTGGCTCGTTAGCTAACTTCTCTTTCAATACACTAAAGGCCTTTTGCTCATCTGTCCCAAATTGAATTTTCCTGTTCTTTCTCAGCAAGTCGTTCAACGGTTTCGCCAACAAAGAGTACTGATTTATAAATTTCCTGAAGTAACCGGTCAAACCGAGAAAACTCTGGACATCTTTAATCGATTTAAATATTTTTGAATCTTTTAAGGCGTCTATTTGATCTTCAATTAGAGGAATTAATTCCTCGATAATCAATGCAAACGCGGGGTGTATCGTCTTTTCTTTCGGTTACAACTACAGGACTCGCGAATTCAGAAGAGCATGGCTCGAATATTCCATTTTTAACCCACTCATTCAACTGCATTTCTACGATCTCACGCTCAGGAGCTGGTAAACGTCGCGGTCTGCTATAAATAGGTTTGTTTTCTTTCAAAGTTATACTCAAAGTAACCTCAGTGCTCTTTGTTTTCATCGGCTTATATCTTAACAAAAGATATTCAGCTTGCTCACAAGCCGAGACGTCATGATTCGAAGCAACATCAATTTCATTTTTTTCGGACAATGTAATGTTTCCTAAAAAAAGGTATGTGCGTACTTATTAATCTTAGTACCGTTTCGATCGACTATGACCTCCGCCAACTGAATAATATTGCAGCCAATTATACATTGCGTTGGCATCGAGTCTACGGGTGCTACATGAAAATCTAAGTTGTACGGTTCATCGTTCTGCTTGAAAAGACCTACTAGTCTCTACTTTTGCACCTCCAAATCCGACGGTTTTACATTTTGATTCGCTCAACTTTATCGCTTTCATATTCTCGAAGGTATCTTCTCGCAATAGGCTAACAGTGCTTCCAGTATCTACTAACGCTAGAACCTTTATTTTTTCTACCATTATTTCTTTGTAACATTCATCACGTTTTTTGGAAGCGACAAAATTCACGCCTGTTTCTGAGCTCGATTTGCTGGATACCTTCTCCGATTTACATTTTGTAGCAATGTGACAAAATCGTTACATCTGAAACATTTCGTACCTCGATCTTTATTTTTACAATCTTTAGATAAGTACCCTGCTACTCCGCAATTGAAACAACGCGAAGTTTTAATATTAGAAGACCCTGGCTTTTTCTCTTTCACGGAACCTTTTACAATATCTGATTTTCTAATCGGCTGATAATTAATCCCTGGTTTTGATTTTTGAATTTTTTCATACGTCTTTAGTCTTTCTTTCAATTCAGTAATAGTTTTAGCCCCATAAAGAATTACTTTATTACTAGAGCAGTCACCCAAACCATCAATTACGTAATCGAATAAAGCATCAGTTTCAATGCTACCCCGAGATGCTATCTCCCGCATAATCAAAAAATACTCCTGAATAGATTCCGTTTCCTTAATTTTCCATTTTAACAACATTGAATGTAATTTAGCGCTCGATATATTCGTTGAAAATTCTTTAATTAAGGCCGTCCTTAATTTTTTCCACGTTATGAGTCCCGACACACTTTGAATAAAAAGTTTTGCTAATCCCTTCAATGATCATTTTACGTAAACCACCTTTTATAAATCTGCCCAGTTAAATAACAAGGCAGGGTCTTCGAAATCAGCTAACCAGCGTTCTACGGGGAAATCATTATTACCGTCAAATTCACGAATCGTTTCTTCAATATTTCTGAATCCCATCGAAAATTTGACAGCTTGTGATTCTCGTGAGCTACGCAGTGCATTTGCCTGATCGAGTTCAACGTCTTCTAGGTTAAACTGCGACCCGGCAACACTGCTGCCTTCATTTTCCATGCGCTCACCGCCGTCATCGTCATTGTCTTTTAGAGACCCGTCATCATTATCGTCTTGTTCGTCCTCTGTGTCACTTTCGTCATTTTCGTTAGCTAACGAATTTATGTCCATTAGAGACCGAATAATATTCTGCCTCAACTGTTCTTTATTGCCATAATAGCTCAGTCCTAAAACATTGCATATTGAGGTTACGTCACCAACAGAAAAGCAGCTCGAATACTCTAGTTTAGCACGAAATTCCGGCGAATCATTGCTAAACGTGAATCCTGGAAACTCACGCAACTTGCTACGATTTTTACGGTCGCCTTCTTCTTCAAATATTAATTTATACAAAGCGCATATGGAACTGCGAGGGGCAGTTTTTAACTGATTCTTGATTTTTTCAATTTGAACCAACTTTTCCATATTTTTTCCTTTTTTTTTTTTTAAATCAGGATTCACATTAAAATTCAGGTAGTTAACACAAAAAGTAAAATCAGAATTACAATCAAGATCAACAAGCAAATAAAATTTACATCAAAATATACTTGTGATCTACGCATTCGAACTTAGCCATCTTAGAATCTCATGTAGCACACTTTATTTATGACATGAAAAATAATCGCCTAAGTTATCCTAATATAAAATAGGTATAAGGTGACATAAGAAACTAACTTGTGTTATTTTCTTTACCTATACAGAGAAGGAGTAGACGAAGGAATCCACTGGCTGGTTGATTGCATTAAACGAAACAGTGATGTACGGCCTCCTCGCAACCGAGACGACAACAGCTTATCATAAATTTCTGCCGAAAAAATTTGTAGTTTTGCTTAAAATTAATAATTCGAGAATTATCTACGGAAATAAGTAATTTTTATATTATTATAATACTTATAAGGATTATAATAGGAAACATTTGTTTCTCTTCGGCGGACTCGGGCGTCAATCGGCAAAGAAAATTTTTGATCTATGAGTGCCGGTCAATATGTACATGAATATTAGTTGAACTACTAATGATACGAAAAAAATGTGTCAGAATAAAATGAGTCAGTTGCAAATAATGTTTTCTATGATACCAGGAAAATTATTGAAATATTTAAATGACATTTACCCTACAAAATGTCATAAGCCTGTTGAATTGAATCGCACTGTCTAGTAATAAGATCTATTTAGAGAGATAAATGACGCGAATTGAAAAATAGCTTTAAATATGGATCCGAACATAGCTAATATTCCTATAGTTATTGGCTGAAAACACTTTGGTGCCCTTTTTCAATCCCTAGATGTGCAAGTCTGCTAATAAATAAAAACACATATTTCTTATTTTAATCTGCTCTGAGAAATAAACAACTGATGTGACAATCGCTGTTAGTTTATATTTGTTTATATACAATCACTATGTTCAAATCTGCACGCGTAATGTTATTTAAAGTTCCTACGCACCGCAAGTTTAGAATTCAATCCTATGACTATTTTAACCTATTTTAACGCATCGTATGACTGAAAAATTAACTTCTTACCTACATTACCATCATTGACTATGTGAAAACAAAACAAGAGTACTCCTAAATTTTCGAGGGAGTTTTTTTATAATAAAAAGTGTGCGTTTTAATTTTAGAAAGCAGGTGTTAAGCTTATATTAAATGTCCATCTTTATGTTATATGAGGCGCATGGGTAATGGCACAACGTAACAAGTGAAACTAATACATTTTTTTAAACGTATGAACACAAACTATCTCCAACAGTCCCAAAAGAACTGCTCCGGCTTGGTGGCCAAGAATGAATCAAGCCAATTTTTGATACCTTGTTCTGATGTGAACCGTATTCCAGTGAGGGCGTTCTGCATCGACCGGAACAAATGGTAGTCAGAAGGGGCAATGTCTGGGCTATAAGGCGGGTGGGGTAAAACTTCCCATCCACTGTTTTCCAAATAGTTCTTAACCGGAATAGCAACATGGGGCCGAGCGTTGTCATGATGGAAAATTATTGCCCCGTGTCTGGTCGTATATTCTGGGCATTTTTCGGCTATTGCTCTCTTCAAACGGATTAATTGTGTTTGGTAGTGTTCTCCATTGATGGTTTCACCCGGGTTTAGCAGCTCATAATACAGCACACCCCTCTGATCCCACCAAATACAGAGCATTACCTTCGCGCCATGGATATTCGACTTTGCCGTTGATTTGGTTGGTTGGCCGGGTTTCACATATGATTATTTGCGCTTGGGGTTGTCGAAATGGATCCATTTTTCATCACCAGTAACGATCCGATGCAAAAATGACTTCTTTTTGTGGCGTTCCAGCAGCATTTCGGACATGCAAAACCGCCTTTCAACGTCTCTTGGCTTGAGTTCATGTAGAACCCAATTTCCTTGCTTTTGAATGTATCCGGCTGCGTTTAAACGTTTTGAAATGGCTGCTTGAGTGACTCCCAAAGTTTCTGTGAGCTCCTCTTGTGTTTGGCAAAAATCTTCATCGAGTAATGCTTCCAGTTTTTCATCTTCAAACTTTTTTGGCTGCACAGGACGTTCTTCGTCTTCCAAGCCAAAATCACTACTTTTAAATCGTGCAAACCACTTTTGGCACGTTCGCTCAGCTAGAGCATGTTCACCATAAACTTTCACCAAAATACGATGACTTTCGGCAGCAGTTTTCTTCATATTAAAGTAATGAAGAAGAACTCCCCACAAAAACACTTCTTCAGGCACAAATTTAATCAATTTATTTATTAATTTAATTTAAAAATGGAGTACGTCCAGATCCAAAATAGATAATAGCTGTGAAAAACTTTCCAGTCCCAAATACACAGAAAAATGTGAAACAATTTTTAGGCTTAGCAGGATATTATAGACGATTTATTGATGGATTTTTAAAAATTGCAAGTCCTTTAAATCAACTTCTGAAAAAAGATATACCTTTTAATTGAACAGAAAAACAACAAGCAGCTTTCGATATTTTAAAAGCAAAATTATGTGAAGAACCACTTTTACAACGACCTGATATTTCTCAACCTTTTATACTCACAACAGATGCCTCAGGATTTGTAATAGGAGGTATTTTATCACAAGGTAAAATAGGTAAAGATAAGCCAATAGCATATGCTTCACGTAGTCTAAGTGAAACTGAGAAAAAATATGATACATATGAGAACGAAGCCCTTGCTATAATATTTTTTGTAACTCATTTTCGTCCTTATTTATATGGAAGAAAATTTACTTTAGTGACTGATCACAAACCTCTAGTTTGATTTCAAAATTCTAAAGACCCTTGTTCAAGAGTTTCACGTTGGAGATTGAAACTCGCAGAATATGATTTTGATGTAATTTACAAAGCAGGAAAAATGAGTGTAAATGCTGACGCTCTCTCAAGAAACCCCATTGATGATAACAAAGAGAAATCAAGATATTTACAAGTTGATGACAATGATACTTTTATGACTTCTCAAGAAAAAATGTTTTCCAAGAAAACTTTTACAAGAAACAAACAAGAAAACTCTAAAAATGAGGTAAGACCTTCAAAAAGAAGAAACTTGAATCCAGGAATCGTACCAGACGACGTCGATCGTTTTAGCGAAATTTCAGAAGCCCAAATATTAAATATCGACTCAAAAATCCCAGAATATTTTCAGGAATTTCTTAGTGAAGAATCATATAGTGATATTGGTAAGAATATTTTAAAATACACAAATTTATTCTAAAATATGGCTTCAAGACTTATTTTAATGACAATATTTTTATGAAGTCCAGTGTTTTCCAAAAAATACGAAAATTTATCATGGAAAACTATTACTACGAGAGATCAAAAGAGCAAGAACAAGAAAAAGCAAAAAATTTGAAAATTAGAAGAAAATTTTTCTTCTAAACCACTTGTGAAAAAACCACGAGGTAGGCCAAGAAAAAATCTACTTACAAATTTGAAAAGTCTTCCCTCTCAAACAAAAAGAAAGAGAGGTAGACCAAGAAAACAAATATATGAAGATGAATTACCAGAAATAAATATGCAAAAGGGAAGCAGAATAAAAGTAGAATCAGATTCCGATTCTGGTTAAGGTAGGGTATTAATTGTCTAGAAATCGATTTCTCCAAAAGTTTTTTTCTCCCAGAAACTGTCAACTTCAGGCTGCACTTCTTGATCGCTTATTATTTTCATAATAGAGAGACTAACACTTGTCAGAATGGGTGAATGTCGGTAGTGGAGAAATGTGTAATTTTGAAATTGAACAATAGATGGCAATTAGAGTAAATTCTTTGAGAAGCATTTTAAAAAGTGAAGTACAAGAGAAAACTTTATTAAAACTATAGCTGTGAAAGTTAATGATTATATTTGAACAGGAACAGGAACTTTTTTTATATTCATATATTAAGGGTTATAAAAACAACTAACAATGCATTTTTAATGACGCTTTTGTCCAGGATCATGCATCCAGGTCGCTAAAATAATAATCTACTGGAACTTTTTTTAAATTCAAACACTAATTCTTCAAAATCAAATTCTATTGAATTTTCAATGACCCCGTTGTCTAGAATCATGCATCAGGTTGCTAAAACAATACTCCACAGGAACTTTTTTTTATATTCATATATTAAGAGTTATAAAAACCACTAAAAATGCATTTTTAATGACCCTGTCGTGCAAGATCATGCACCAGGTCACTAAAATAATAATCTACTGGATACATTTTTAGTTGTTTTTATAACTCGTAATATATGAATATAAAGAAAGTTCCGGTAGATTATTATTTTAGCGACCTGGTGCATGATCCTGGATAACACGGTCATTAAAAATGCATTGTTAGTTGTTTTTATAACCCTTAATATATGAATATAAAAAAAAGTTCCTGTGGAGTATTGTTTTAGCAACCTGGTGCATGATTCTAGACAACGGGGTCATTGAAAATTCAATAGAATTTGATTTTGAAGAATTAGTGTTTGAATTTAAAAAAAGTTCCAGTAGATTATTATTTTAGCGACCTGGATGCATGATCCTGGACAAAAGGGTCATTAAAAATGCATTGTTAGTTATTTTTATAACCCTTAATATATGAATATAAAAAAAGTTCCTGTGGAGTATTGTTTTAGCAACCTGGTGCATGATCCTAGACAACGGGCTCATTGAAAATACATTTTTAGTTGTTTTTATAACTCGTGATATATGAATAAAAAAAAAGTTCCAGTAGATTATTATTTTAGCGACCTGGTGCATGATCCTGGACAAAAGGGTCATTAAAAATGCATTGTTAGTTGTTTTTAAAACCCTTAATATATGAATATAAAAAAAAGTTCCTGTGGAGTATTGTTTTAGCAACCTGGTGCATGATTCTAGACAACGGGGTCATTGAAAATGCTCTGTAAGTGGTTTTCATTACTATTAATATATGAATATAAAAAAAAGTTCCTGTGGAGTATTGTTTTAGCAACCTGGTGCATGATTCTAGACAACGGGGTCATTGAAAATGCAATAGAATTTGATTTTGAAGAATTAGTGTTCGAATTTAAAAAAAGTTCCAGTAGATTATTATTTTAGTGACCTGGTGCATGATCGTGCACAACAGGGTCATTAAAAATGCATTTTTAGTTGTTTTTATAACTCTTAATATATAAATATAAAAAAAAGTTCCTGTGGAGTATTGTTTTAGCAACCTGGTGCATGATCCTAGACAGCGGGCTCATTGAAAATGCAATAAAATTTGCTTTTGTAACCATTAATGTTCAAATATTATCATTAACTTTCACAGCTATAGTTTTAATAAAGTTTTCTCTTGTACTTCACTTTTCAAAATGCTTCTCAAAGAATTTACTCTAATTGCCATCTATTGTTCAATTTCAAAATTACACATTTCTCCACTACCGACATTCACCCATTCTGACAAGTGTTAGTCTCTCTATTATGAAAATAATAAGCGATCAAGAAGTGTAGCCTGAAGTTGACAGTTTCTGGGAGAAAAAAACTTTTGGAGAAATCGATTTCTAGACAATTAATACCCTACCGATCCTGATTATTTAGATTATTTGAAACAAACTTAAGAAAAAAACGAACAGATGAATGCCAAGAAGCCAAAAAATATTAATGGATTTGAAAGCGAAGAAAGTGAAAATTATTTTTCAACCTCAGAAGATGAAACCAACGACATTGAAACCTCACACGAAGGAAATCATGGAGAAAATTATGAAGAAAATTTTGAAGAAGATTTTGAAGAAAATTTCGAAAAGAATTTTGAAGAAAATTTTGATGACAATCTGCAGGAAATTTTTGAAGAGAAGTTTGAAGAAAACCAAAAAGAAAAATTGAAGAAGAATTTGAAGATCCTTATTTTAGAGAAAATTTGAAGCGAAACCATAGATCTCAAATAAATTTTGAAAAAAAACGATAATGATCATTATAATTATTATCGTCCACCCCCAGAACCTTCTCCAATAATCAAACAGAAAAAATTATAACAAGGAAAAATTTAGTTCAATGTCGCGATCAATTAACTATGCGAAAAGATAATTATGCATATTTTGTTACAACAAATGGAACTCCTCGCGACAACGAATCAAAAACTTTACAAAAACGTGAAACTTTACCAAAATTTAAAAATTTACAAAAGGGAATAGCAAAAGAAACTAAAAAAGGAAACTACTACCATTTTGCACTTCCAATTGAAGAAGAAACTAAGGACAATTTATCAGAAACTTTAAATAATATAAAATTATCAATTCACTCATTACATGACTTATCTCAAAAATTTAAATTACGATCAATTAGTATTTCAAAAACTTCCAGAATTAATCATATACCTTGGGAAGAAGTGAAATCAATTTTCGATTCAATTTTTTCAAATTCAACTACATTATTTATAGTTTGCAATGGAATAACGCAATATCCAAGAAAGGAACAACGAACTCATTTAATTGAAGAAGCTCATTCTTCAGCATTAGGAGGCCATAAAGGCGTCACAAAAAGTTATAGTCGAATTCGCCAAAAAATTTTTTGGGAAAATATGAAAGTAGACATTCAAAAATATATTCAAGGCTTTTTACAATGTCAACTGAAAAAATTAATCAGTCAAGACAAAAAATCCTATGGTAATCACTGACACACCCACTACTGCTTTTGAAAAAATATCAATGGACATTGTTGGTCCACTACCTGAAACAAAATCTGGTAACTTGTATATTCTACCGATACAAGACAATTTTATCAAATATTCTATAGCAATACCTCTTCCTAATCACCAAGCTAGTACGATAGCAGATGCTTTCGTGAAAAAATTTATTTGCATATTTGGATCACCGAAAGGAGTACTAACTGACCAAGGCAGAGATTTTTTGAGCAAGTTATCAAAAAGATTGGCAAAACATTTTAGAATTAAACAATTTCGTACCACAGCTTTTCACTCTCAATCAAACGGGTCATTAGAGCGTTCACATCATGTTTTAGGAGAATATCTTAAACAATCTGTTGCAAAAAATTGAGAATGGGGTGATTGGCTTGAACTAGCAATATTCTCATATAATACTAGTGTACATGAAGGCACAAAATGTACACCTTATGAATTGGTTTTTGGAAAACTAGCTCGTGAACCTTCCAGTGAACCTTTATCACAACAAGAAAAATTACAAACATATGACGATTATTTAATTAATTTCGTAACACAACTGCATGAAATGCGAACACAAGCAAGAGAGAATCTTATTTCAGCAAAAGAAAAATCGAAATTATATTATGATAAAAAAATAAAACCTTTAGAAGTAAAAATTGAAGATAACGTATTTTTATTAAAAGGAGGTAAAATTAAAAAACTTGACAGCCATTATACAGGGCCTTATGAAATATTGGAAGTGTTAAGAAAAGGGAATGTAAAAATAAGCTATAAAGGCAAACCTACTGTAGTCCACATTAACCCTTTAACGCCCAGATGTGCAGAATTTTCACGTTGACTACAATGTCGTACCATTTATAGAAAAAAGTTGAAAAAGGATCGAAAACTCCATATACTACCGTTTCGGGGGTCGCTCTTTCGAATGGCATAGTTAGAATTCTCAAGAAATGACGCTAAACCCTTTATTTTCCCAAAAATACCCCAAAAAACGCTATTTCTGGGGTACGATTTTTTTAAATTTAAATTTTCACTATGTTCCCGAGACTTAGACATTTTCTAACTTATCAGAAATGTGTTCTCGAGACTTGTACTTTTAAAATATGCATTAAAATATTTTGTTTTTCTTTGTTCTCTAATTCAAAATGGCGTCTGGACGTTTGAAATTTTTTGAAATTGAGAATATTGATCCTATTTCGGATTTCCAGGTTACTTCGTAATGTGATCATACAAATAAGTTATTGCGAGTTTTGTCTCACCGATTGTGATTGGCGGAAGCAATATTGGGCCATAAAATTAAAATTCAAGATGGTGGCTGCCATGAAGCTAGTAGAAATACGTATATTTCGAGTTTTATTACAAACCAGGATGGTGTAAAATTTGCCAATTAGAAATCTCATAGATTTTTTTCATCACTAAATTCGAATCTTAGGTGAGTTTTTCGAAATTTAAAATGGCTGATTCAATATGGCGGACCCGTTATAACAAATTTGATATTCCTAAAATAAAAAAATACTGCCGAATTCTACGCAAAATTTAAAATCAAAATTATTCTTGATGTTTTTTTTATTACAAGAGTTGTTTTCGAGAAAAAAATTCCAAAATTATGCGGCTTCCCGAAATTATTAGAAATTGGAGTATGTATGACAAATCGACATTAATGGATTTTTATGGTAAGATAGAGTTTCAGAAAATATAAAATTCAGTCGAATTTACTAATTCCCCAACATTTATTAGTGTCTCTTTCACACCCTACCATTTATCTATAAATGTTCATCTACTTCTGTAGCATAATTATTCAGTTACACCAGCATCAGAATGACATATTATTATAATTAAATAACTTATTTGTATGATCACATTACGAAGTAACCTGGAAATCCGAAATAGGATCAATATTCTCAATTTCAAAAAATTTCAAACGTCCAGACGCCATTTTGAATTAGAGAACAAAGAAAAACAAAATATTTTAATGCATATTTTAAAAGTACAAGTCTCGAGAACACATTTCTGATAAGTTAGAAAATGTCTAAGTCTCGGGAACATAGTGAAAATTTAAATTAAAAAAAAATCGTATCCCAAAAATAGCGTTTTTTTCGGTATTTTAGGAAAAAGAAAGGGTTTAGCGTCATTTTTTGAGAATTCTGACTGTGCCATTCGAAAGAGCGACCCCAAAAACGGTGGGATATGGATTTTTGGATCCTTTTCCTTCTTTTTTCTATAAATGGTACGACATGGTATTCAATGTGAAAATTCTGCACATCTGGGCGTTAAAGGGTTAATAGACTAAAACGCTCACATGTGCAAGTACAAAAGTAAATAAATAAAAATAAAAACAAAATATCTGTACTTTAATTATAAAAAAATATATATCGATACCCACGTTCTAATATGTCGTATCCCACAAAATTTGAGAAATTGATTTTTTTATTAAATGGACTAATAATAATGTTTTACAGCTTTGCATTAAAATCTTGTGAGTCAAATTGTTTGTTTAATATTTTAAAATAAATATTCTAATATGTCGTATCCCACATGCCGATTTTCACGAATTCTAATATGTCGTATCCCACATCCATTGGTTAAGTCAGCGCCAGCGATGTGACAGTCAATTTTTATTTTGTGATTAGTCTTAAGTTTATTTTGAGAAATTATTTAATAAAATGAGTAAGAAGGTAATTACAAATAATATTTTTACAACTCCAATTAAATCTAGAGCATCCGCTGAAACCTCTGTTTGTAGATCGATTAAAAAGAACTAAAAGTAAATGACAACAATTACAGGCATTAAAAAAAGTGTTGCTGAGAGATACACACTGCTTCTATGATAATATAAAATATATTGATGTTACTGACTCTGCTTCTGACCAATCTCCATCAATAAAAAATTTGGAAGCCGAGAGTAAAAATATAGTTAAGGTAACTGAAAAGACTAAGAGTAAGAAACAAAAAGCTAATCAAGTTAATCTTGGTGTTAAAAGCAAAGTACTGCGTACTAATAATATATTTTAAAAACCTGAAGATAATGATATTAATTTTAAAAAAATTGTGATAATACCAGACGAAAGAGGACAAGAAATTTTCAACAATCTCAGCAAGAAAATGTACCTGAAGTAAAAAAAAAAAAAATTAAGAGTACTTAAAATGAAAAAAAAATGTTTTAAGCAATGTTGAAGATAGTAAAAATAAAGTGTATCAATAATGTTATATTATAATAATTATGAATTAAACAATACAAAATAAGAGAGAAAAATGTTACGTATGGGATGAAACAATATTTAATTATAAAACGATTAAATCAATTTTCTTTCTAAAATACATTTTAATTTTTTCTTCTTGCGTAACCCACATAAATATCATAAAATTTATTTAAATAATTTTTTTTGCTTTAATTATTATTATTTATGCATTTTTAAGAACGTATAAAACAAAAATTTGTTTACATTTATTTATTTGTGCTAGCAAGACGTATTTATCGTTTCCTGAAAAATTTTCCAAATGTGGGATACGACATATTAGAACGTGGGTATCGATATATATTTATATATATATATATATATATATATATATATACATATACAATTTAAATAAAGATATAGACATTTTATTTTGTCAATAAATAGTAAAAATATAAAAAATAAAATTTTTTTATGAAAATAAATATTTTATATATAAAATAAAAAAATATATATATAAAACAAAATAAAAATGAAATTTCAGACATAACACATTATTCCAGATATAATGGAACAAATTCATCGCAAACGCATAGATGATCTCATTGAAATAGTTCCCTGTTTTGTCGACATAGTAGCTCTGGCCAGACTTAATTCAAACTGGAATTTTTAAGCAAGATGACTGTAATATTCCCACATGGGGCAGAAACCTAAACAATCCAGATATAATAAAAGACATTTTTTCAACAATTAAAACAAGAGGACCAGGCGCATACAAAAATTAAATTCTCAGTTTACGGCTATCAAATCACATTGTCATAGCCGACATGTTGGATATAATGAACTAGGAACGCAAAATACAAAAAGTAAATCAATAACTTCAAAAATATACATATGTAACGATAAAACATTTTTCTATTTTTATATTACAAAGGAAGCTGCTAATTGGAAACCCCTTTTTCCAGAGATGGGATTACGAGGCTTCCTTTTGGCACTGCTCACTTGCAACTTCATCTATATAACAAAGGTCTACGCCATCATAGGATTCGATTGCGGTTCAAATCAATCAAATATTACGACATTGTCTTTACTAGAGGTAGGAGAATGTGATCTACCTCGATCTCAAGTACATGTTGAAAGAACTTATATACAACTTTTACAATTAACTGGATTTTTAAATACAAAAGTAATACAATGCAAAATAAGAAATTCGACGCTCCATCTCTTATTGTGGTATGCATTCTCACAGTTTCATAGTTGCAAATGGTCCCAGTGAATATATACATGATGTTACACGAGATCAATGTAATCAAATGAACACAATAGGATCATTTTTAGTAACCCCTTCTATTCAGATATCAAAGTTAAAAGTAAATGAAACTTCATTTCATAGCGTTACTTTAGCAGGTCCTGTAACACCTAATGGAGACTGTACTGGCACACAATTTTCTGACCCATACGGAACATGAAATAATGTCGTAGTCCAAGCCATATTCAAAATAACTTCAGAAGAACATTACGCGACTATTCATTTAAATTCAAATAAAATTCAATTAGGATCTGGAATAATATGCACACTTTCAGACACATTCTATACAGACGTAGAATATGGATAAACATTCTGGGATACATTACCCAATGACGTATGTAATATTAACAAATATGAAATTATTTATGAAGGACCAGTAAATAAAACATATGACAACACAACAGACAATTCTGAAACCTTTTATTCTTTAACCACTGAAGATATAACCTTTGTATTGGCTGAAAAAACAAGAAAACCAGTTTGCAGTTACGTTTTAATACAAACCGAACATTCAAAATTATTAATTTTTGAAATCAGACCTGGAAATTTATTTTTAGAAAATAAACATTTAGAAGTTCAAAATATCGACATTTTTACATACGTTAACTGTAAATTTATATATGTGGAACGACATATACGCACTTAAGTAAATAGACTTTATCACGATGTTCTTACTCAACGATGCATACTTGAACAGCAAGTTTTTAGAAATACATTAACCTTAGCAACCCAATCACCTGACGAATTTGCATATCATTTAATGAAAGGTCCAGGATACCGGTTGAAGTAAAATATGGCAAAACTGAAGAATGTTATCTACAACTACCAATATTTAGAGGAAATCAATCCTTTTTCCTTTCTCCACGAACTCATATATTAACAAAATCTGGTATCCAAACAAATTGCAATTCTTTCCTTCCACCAATGTACCTTTTTGGAGAAACCTGGTACAAATTACTTACAAATCCTGTCGAATCCATAGCACCAACTATAGTTAAACCTCTCACAAAAGCAACCTGGGAATACACAAATCCTTCATCCTTAGCAACAAGTGGCATTTATTCTCAATCTGATCTTGATAAACTGCGAAATCATATTATGTTTCCAGCAGAAAAACCAATGATTCTAAATTCTTTAGCAAGAGAAATAACAGGACATCCAACTATGAATCAAGGAATATCATTAACGAATTTATTTAATGAAGATGTAATTGATAAAATTGCTGAATCCGCATGGGGTAGATTTTGGACAATTTTTACAAGTTTTGGAACTACTAGTGCAGGCCTAATTGGATTAATAATGATAATTAGAGGGATTAAATTGATAGCGGATACCATTATTCATGGATATGCGCTACACAGATTATTTGGATGGTCTCTCCATCTACTAGGCGCCTTCTGGGATGCGGTAACTAACCTCTTATTACACTTAGGTACCCATCGACCTTCTGGACCTCCTGCTGCGAGCCATCAAGAACTGCTAAAGCTTCAGCGCCACAAAGCTCGAAAGAGGCGCCTACAAGTTCATCCTATTACGCAAATACTACTTCAGCCTTCCGAAAAGCCTAATGAATTTCCTTAATCAACTAGCATCGAGAGTGTATTTAATTTTAATTCCACTCCTTTTCTCCAAAGGAGAAAAATACTTCATAGGCTCACAATTTTCTCATTCTTCAGGGATTTATTTTGAACCAATTTCAAAAGTTCGTCGTTTTTCTGAAAAATATCATTTTATATCTTATATCGATATCTTTCAGCCAGCCGTACTTAAATACAAAATAAGAGATTTCTCACATAAATTATATAAATATTGCATACTTTCAAATATTGCCAATAATTGTAATTTATACGATCATCAGGCACAACTTGATTTTATAGAACAACGAATCAACTATTTTCTTGAAGAAATATCATTTACATCTAAACAAGCTCGTAATATCACGAATATTCGTAAAATTAATGATCCATTCCTGCAATAGATACAAAAAGTACTTTTAGAATTGAGAATGAGACAGGAAGCCTCCCTTTACTGGCCCAAAGAAAATTTATTTCTACTTCCAAACCCATTTTTCCAAAAAGTTACAAATCTTCCTTCAAAACTTGACAACATTATGACCTACAAAAAATGGCATAATTCTCAAAAAGATCCAAATATTCACCTATATCGAATATTAGCAGCAAATTGGCTTAAAACCTGCATGACATTTCTCAATCTTTTCTTTTACTCCTTGACCAACTTACAGAAGCTATTACCTATGCCGCAGATAATTTATGGCACCCTATGCTACTTCTTGATACCTTTTTAGACTTCAAATCCAACAAAGAAGACCCACACCCTTCAACATCCCCTTTTTCTATGGTCCTTCCATTTTCTAAAATACAATACTTCTTATTCGATAAGTACTTGATTTTTATTATGACTATACCAATCCCATCTGCTGAAGAATTTCAATTATTTAAACCACATCCAATTCTAATACATCTCGATTTTAATACTGACGTAATTTCCTCTATTTACGTGAAACCTCAAAATTCTTATCTCGCTATTTCTTCAAATAACCATTCATACTTTACAACAAATGAAAATTTCCTCAATGCACGTTATCAAAATGGATTCCAAACATTTTGTCACACACCAAGATCTATATCTAATATCGATAACAATCCTATTTGTGAAACATCAATGTTTCTAAAATCTCAACCATACAAGTGTGAAATATTCATCAGTTTTAGTGAATATGTTGTAAGCCGGTGGCATAGGTTTGAAAGGATTCGTTCGAGTCCAGGTTCGACACTCAGTATACTTTATTGAGTTTTTCCTTTCTGAGAATCATAAATCGAATAATTTAATGACACAGAACCTTGGACTCGCTCGATCCTTAGTGACGACCATGATTGTGCCTTTAGCTTTAGGTACTAACATAAATATCATTTGGTTTCTCTTGCCGGCCGCATCTGGCAAGCAAATGAAGACCCGGGGACTTGAATGATTACCTGCTTGCCCTTAGTGCTTGAATCTCTGGAAATTCCCAATTGCTTTCATCCCTCGAATAAGTTGGCCGCCTATTTGAGGTATGAGAAAATTAAGGAAATCACTTGGGGGAAGCAGAAATTAAAAGAATTCTTTAATATACATTGAGATATTTGTTTCGGGTGCTTTTTTCTTTTTCTATAATATTTTTTTATTTTTACGTTTTATTTTTATATTATATTTTATTTTTCATTTTTACATCTTTCCAACTTTGGTTGCCTTGTTCGGCGGCGCGTATAACAGACTCATTTGGGTCGTATTTTTCTGCACATTTTTATGTTAAAATATTTTTGAATTATTTTAAATTTTATTCCTGGTAGATGTTATTGGGCTCTGTGTTTCGAACAGGCCGAGGCTAAATCCCGGAGGGGGGCTATGGGCGTTTTCTCTGAACTAGGAGGCCTTCCGATTGGCTCTCTCATCTCTCCCTCTTTACCGACGCTCATCCCCTCTCCTGATTCGCGTCGGCGCGTGCGAAGCCACGCTTCGGGGACCTGCGAGTCCGTTTTTAGTCAGTAAGATTTTAGGCCTCGTACCGACAACAAAAATCTTAAACCTTGTACTCGCGACGTACGGCCATCAGAATATTGTTAGACAGTGCAATTTTAAAAATAAAGTTTCTTTTTTTTAGTACAAAGGTTCGTCTTTAGTCCATTAGTGTGTTTGTGCTTTCCAGGGTGTGGGAGTGTGACGCGCGTGTTAGAAGAAGTTGATAAAGTGCGGTGTTTCGCGCCCTCGCGTCAAGTTGTTCGTGCCGAGTCGTGGGTGCCGACCTCCGCGTCGAGCGTCCAACGATCGCGAAACGGTCGCCGCGCGTCGCGCTGAGTCGTGGGTGTTTGGCTTCGACGCTGAACGTCCGACGATCGATTCCCGTGTTTCGCGTCGCGTAGACCTCCGCGTTGATGACCGCCTCCTTCTCCGTCCCACCGCGGAAGTTCAGCGCCCGTCGACGCCGCGGTAAGTCCCGTCCGGGAAAACGCCATCGCGACCGCGTCCGAGCCCGCGCTGCTGCCCAGCTTACCCTGACATCCGCGGTACCCGTCCTTTCTCTCCCTCCGCCAACGGTCCAACATTCCGTGTACGACCCCGTGGAAGCGGTTCTACTCCCAAATTTCTCACCTCGGCCTCTTCCAAGAGAGAGACCCTCCGCGATCTCAATCCCCGCGTTACTAGAACCTCCGACGGAACCCCTTCCGCTGCCGGAAGAACTCTTCCGCCGGGAACCCGCGACCTCCCCTCGCGCGCCGGTGTCATCTCACGTCTTGAATAGAGCCGAGAAACCACCAACCCCCGGCAAGTGGTACGACCCTCTCAACTTCGATCCGGCCGACCTACCGGAGAACGACGTCCTGTTCATCCCCATCGAAAGCTCGCCAGAAAGGTTCAGGCTCACCCCGACGAAGAGCCAACCTTCCGTGAAACGCTCGCTCTTTCTTTATTAGGCTCAACCCCCGCTTTACCTAGGTAAAAAACAAATATCCCTTTCTAACACCATTGAAATTTCATCATGGATGGCTATACTCAACAATTTTCCCCCGACAAATTTTCTTATCATGTCTAAAAAACTCTAAGACCTTAATCACACTCCAAGGAATAGGAATTTTGCAAACAAAGTCAGGTTGAAATCTAGATTCATCAACTCCATATTACCATCTCCAAAACCATTTGAATATAATAGATAATTCAATTCCAGTCAGCAAATCAACCACATCACTTTCTATAATTTCACCATTTTTATATAATATTTCTATTCAAGAGCCTCACTTACTAAAAAAGGTATTACTTCTTCTTCAACAAAAAGAAGACATGTCATTATCAATCTTCGAAAACCATGTCTTTATCCTTACAAAATATGCAAACATTCAAAAAATCATTCCATCTATTTTTATTTCTAGCGCACATAAATTAACATTAGCACTAATTATTATCGTTTTACTTATGATTACAATTTTAGGATTAATATTATTAAAAATTCAAAAAATATTTTAAAAAATAAACAAAACGCCAACACGTATAGAACTTATGCAAAAAAACTCCTTTAAGCTCAGTGACAAAACCTTTACTGACCGACTTGACATACAACTTTTGACCTTTCCTTTATTCTATCGTCCTTTTACCCTTTTTTTTAAATAGACTCAGTCACCTTAGAAATTTTTTCAGATACAAGCACATTCCGTCCTTACCTTTCTCAAAACCACGTGCATGAACGTTGTAAATCCTACACCGTCAGAAGGACATTTTTTGTACCCACGCCTTTAATGTTTCTTACTAAAGAAATAACAATCTCTAATATAAAAGTTGTTTTTCTGACAGAAAGTAAAATACTTCTAGCAAATATTTTACCCTGCATGATTAGAAAATATATTCGAAAAGTCATTATTCAATCTCCTTATCAGACCTTAATAAAATAAATTTACTCTAACAATTTGTAGAAAATGATACCAACTCCAAGTGAACCTATTGTTAACCATCTTGGACCAGTAGACGGTGTATGTCCGCAGGAATATCTGATAGCATACGCGCACTTATTACAGAGTTATTGCTTCGAATTAAAACCCTCGACTTTTTTTTTTATATTATAATCACCAAACCACTAAAAGATATTGTCAATTCTGTTTCGAGAAATTAGATCAGGAAACTCAAAATAACTGTGAGTTTTTTAGTTTATGGCACTCCATTTGTAAATTGGAATGCATATATATAAATTGTTACAGTTGTCAAGAACTATTAATTACTCCGCGACAAAGAGCAGCTAATTGTAACGAATGCATCGAAACATATTTAAATAACAAATTCAAAATTAGTCAAGGAAACGAAGTTCTGGTAGAAAATATCCCTGCATGATCTATACGTATCTATCTTCCACGCATGTACTCACGCACGACAAATTTTGTAAATTTTAATAGAATTTTTAATACAAAAAATTATAAAATTTTGCAAATGTTTCAAACTCCTTAAGTATTGTAAATTTCTCCTTAGAAAAATGCTGCCCCAAGAAATCGAAACAATCGAAGCAGAAGAAGTTCGAGCAAGCGAGCAGGATGTTCAGCCGTATTTTGAACATCATTTATGGTCGGAATACTGCTGCACAACCCTTATCGAAAATTTCTATATGAACGTCCTCGAAAAAAAGCTTGTTTGCGAGGATTGTTGGATGACAAAACTTAGCTTCTTTGAAACAGAAGTAACATTACCTGTACAAATAGATCACATAGTCACTAAAGACTTATATTGTACGTTCAAGCTCTCCAGCCTCGACTGCTCCCTTTGCGATACACAAATTTATTACATGCGGCAAAGAGCAGATTTATGCGTAACTTGTGCCGAACGTGTAATTCATTTATGCCAACAAGAAGCATTATATAACGAAGTCGATTCCGAAGCATTCACCATTATTTATAATGACGACGAATAAAAATAGCAAATCAAAACATATTTTTTATTATTCTTTTTTCTAAATATAAACAATATCTATTAATAACTTTCGTTAAAAAATTTTCCCTTTTTATTTTTATTCGTTGTTTAAAATCATATTGCATATACATCACTACTTTTCCTTAACCGCCATAATGTAACAACAAACCTTGATCAATTAAAATGTTCTATCGGCGAAAAAACAAACTTTTTTTGTGCATCTTAAATCAGACCACTTTTTTCTCTGCATGAAATATTTCTTTGAGTTAGGAAACACGGAAAGTAAATATATCAACAAACACAAAATTATTAACAAAAAACTAACTAACTTTGGAAATTTAATAAATTTAATCATCAACTCAAACAGGTAATTCTTTTGCAGATCAAAACAATGGCCTTGCAGACAAGGGACCTATCGAAAGGTACTGCTGTACAAGTTTTAAACGAGATAAGCATAGAGTATGATTTCTCCGAACCCTTATATATTGTAAAATCGCTTGGAAAACACCAAGAACGGCCACCGTTCCAAGCAAATTGCGAAATCTTTAAAAATAAAATAACTTTTTCTTGTATTGGGGAACCAGCCCCTCAAAAAAAGTCTGCAAAGCAAAATGCAGCAACTAAACTGTTGGAAATGCTTTCCACAAGATACGTATTTTTAGAAGAAATAGAAGAAAAAAGCTTAATCCCGGAATCCAAAATTTTCAAAATAAGTGATGAAATCAGTAAAGAAACCTTGCAAAAATGGACTAATGCATGTGAAAGGTGTTTTCAAAGAGGACATTTAGCTCATAACTGCCGCAACCCTTTACGTAATGAAAAATATAAAAATAACTCCTAAAAATGTTCACTAATCTACAACATTATAAAATTACGTTTTATATTACAGCATGTTATTTATAATTTACGAATATGAAATAAAAAATTATTGATGTATTTAGTTACATAACAAAAAATCATATGTAACCTTATGTTAAGTTCATACTATTTCAAAAAAATTATAATATTAAGATAATATAAATTTTTATAACATCCAACAAAAAAAATGTTCGATATTGGAATGTATCAAATAGTAAAATGCAAAGAATACAAATTGTAAAAGAGACGCCGTAATGAATGTTCTATTTATCCTTCACATTTTTGTTATTATATCAGAAATAGAAATTCAATGTATCTTCAAAAACATTAATGAATATATTCTTCTTCCGAAGATTCGATTGCGGATGCTTAACCTCCGTGCTCGAACTAGGGGGGGGGGGGGTGTCACGTCCCGCGACGCATTAGAATGTACTATAAGCATAGGCTAGGTCTAGAGAAAAATCTGGGGAAATTACTAAAAGAGAGAGAAAACCACCTATTGAAAAGAAAGGTATAACTACGTCACACGCTTCGGGGTACTGCGCAATGCGTGACGTCACCAAAAAATATAATATTAAAATGACACGCCGCCAAGAAAAAACTAGTCTTGTGAGCAGAATTTAAGTGCGGCATTTTCTAAAAAACTAAAAAGGATTCTCAGCGTGAGATAATTATACCGTGCAGTTTGATAATCATTGTGTCTTTTCATTGATTTATCCTCATCCCTAAGCGACGATCATTCGATCCTAACTTAAAACGAGGAATCTTCGATCAAAGTAAGTATTTACGCACTAGTGACGTAACAATGCAGAAACATTTTCATTTTATACTATATATGTACTTGCAGTAACATTTACATTTACTTTCAGTAACATTAAGACAGAAGTATATACTAGTTTTTTAATTTGGGTAAGGTATCTCAAAAATACGTGCTAGAATTTTATTGTCATTCCTAAGGAAGTTTTAGATACTTTATCAAAGTTTCCTGTACTTTTTTATGTAAATTTTCTCACGGCTTTTACATCTTTTCATATTTCCAAAGTTCACTTTCAAATTAGGGCTCATATGTGTAATATTTTATTTATTGTGCTTAACATTTTAGAAATAAAGATCACTAATGAGGACTCTGATCAGAGTTGAAACGTTTGAAATTATTTAACCTTTCGAGTTATTATTTTTAGATCCTAGTCATTTGTTAACATTGTATGAAATTAAAAATATTAGTACTTACGTGTGCAAACTGTACGCTCTCGAGGTTTTTTTATTTCGGGCATCAAAACTTCAAACTCTGATGAGGAAGAAACAGCCGCCGGTTTCATTTTCACATCACTTTGACACGACATATCACTACCCGGCGGTAAATTTAATGTCAGAACAGCACCGTACTTCAAAAGAAAAGCACCATTCCTCTTGTGATAAAAGCATTGTTCATCAAAATGTCAATGACAAACAAAAAATTGTCTTTCTACTACTTGGATGTATTCTAACCTCGGCAAGTAGGGATTTGCGCATGCTTCTATCCATCGTTGTCCAGCATTTTCTCTCTTCCGAAACCGACGAATAGACACATTTTTCTTCCCACCCCTTTTAGAGGTACACCCACGAACAGCACACTGAATTTCGTATTTCGTATTCATCATAAAGTGCAATCGCGTAACGAATTGTTGATACTTGTATACAACAATGGCGGAACTCATACGAAGTCGTTCCCCTTGCCGCACTCCATCCGCTTCCTACAACTAGCGTCGCGTACAGTACTACACATGAACTACCCTACGGGGACACCCAATACATTAGAGGTTGACCTGTCCTGACTATCTCCAAGTAATTATTTGAAGGGGACACTGTTACTTTTGAGGAGAGTTCTGATTCTGAAGATGGTCCGACGGCAACTAAAAATTTGCGGATTTGCAGGTACTTTTATGGACATGTTTCGATCGATACTGTTTTTGCGATTGATATTTCGCCAACCTCTGGTCGACGCTTCCATGACCTTGGCATGTCGCTGATCCGGTCGGCTTTTTGTTTATTAAATGAAAAAAGGGGGAAAATATGTTGGAATAGCTTTTTAACCTCTGGTTTACCCGACGTTCCTCCTTCTTGAATCAACTAGCTTTATAATTTCTCTGTTTCGTTGCGCCGGTTGATATTCTTGTTCGCTTAGCACATTCCGATGGGGATCCCTCTTTCATACCTTATTATGGGTTCGCGAAGTTTCATTCATAAACGTTTTCTACACGGAAAAAATAAGTACTGCGAAATTTACATGACAGAGTGCTCAACTTTCAGATACGTTCAAAAGTTACCCAATACTAGAAGTACCGTTCTTGTACGATTAGATCATTAATCCTGGAAAAAATATAGATCTTTCACAAAATATTTGGTAGGAAGTCCGTGAAAATTCTGAGTACGCAAAATGTATTATTTCTATGAATAATTTGAGAAAATAAAGTTCATAGATTGGATATTTCTAAGATTTAATATGAAATGCTGAATCTAGGCAGATAGAGCTCACGCAGCACTCGTGCATGAAAACTTCAAAGTCAGTCAATGAAATTTTTATGGACTATTAAAGGCAACAAGAGAAAAAAATTATTTTCGCAGGCTGTCTTTTTTTACTGACTTTTTTATTGATTTGTATTATAAATTATACTATTGTACACTATCACTATACATCACTGAACATAATATATTACCGCTGTTGAAATCAATATTACGCTGACAGTATTCGAACCTTAACTTTTACCTAACCTGCATGTATAACGCATCCTAACCTTATAAATCAAACCGCACGGCTACTGAAGCACTTGCGATATTTCCCAAAAAATGTTGGGTACCTTTTATCTAAAGAAAATGCAGGGGCGTGTAATAAATTTCTGCGCCTTGTTTCACTAACAATTTTATATAATAAAGAAATTCAAATAATTATTATGTTTCTACATTTTTAAATAAGAAGATTTTCCATAAATTAATAACTAAATTCTAAATTATTGAATATAAGAATTTTATAATTTCTGAAGTATATGTCAATTTACAAAGTAATCACAATTGTATTAGAATTTTTTTCAAACAGAAATTGTTTTCAAATTATTAATTTATTTTTAGTTGTTTTCAAAATACTTCCAAATTGTAATGCATTAATTCGAAATTACTTTGATATTAAACTATCAAAAAATAATAAGCAGTAATAATAAGAGGCGTGTTGTAGGTAATATCACATAAATTAAGAACAGCATACGAATAGTTGCGATTATCACAAATCTTGTAAGCTTGAAAATGTTCTATCAGAAAGCAATCGTGTAAGGTCTTTGTAATAATTTGGAAATTATTTTCAGAATGTAAAATTGCTTTGACTAAATAAAAATAAGGACCATTTTCTGAAAAAATAGTTACAATGCTATAACTTTTTACTTTGTGACCCAAGCCGATTATCCACTTTGCTGAATAGACTTCCATTCCAACAGAGTAATGAGGTAATAAGTAATGAAAATTTAATAAATCATCTGCGTCTTCGAAGTCAACAATTTTTACAGGACCGGTTGTGGAAGTTACAAACATCT
The DNA here is from genome assembly GCA_030998225.1 of Diplolepis rosae. Classification (NCBI taxonomy): domain Eukaryota; kingdom Metazoa; phylum Arthropoda; class Insecta; order Hymenoptera; family Diplolepididae; genus Diplolepis; species Diplolepis rosae. The sequence continues at coordinate 93,632 of JAPYXD010000535.1, forward strand.
CCTCTTTAGCGGAAAACCTGTAATTTAGCATTAATTGATGTTTAATTGCAATTGTGCGACAGACATTCTTTCTGCAAATTACTATATGGGAAGTCACTTCTACATATCTATGCTTATTCTTGTTCCGCATACAACTGATTTGCGGAAGAGGACCAATTGATTTCATAATTGAAGGCCTCGATGCAATAAGGGCCTTAGCGCTCGAAACAGCTAAAACGTGACGTCCCGATTACCAAATGAACGAAGTAAAGGAAATGATTTTTAAAAAATACCATCACATTCCTTACAAAAAACAGAAACCTTTGTTTATTTATTGATTTTACGTACATTGTTTATTTCCAGAGAAAAAAAATAAAAACGTGATATTTTTTAATCGCATTTTCAATAATTTTTTCAAATATATATCGCTGTAACGTCGTTTAATCTCGTCGAAACATTATGAAAATTTTTTTACAGGCGTAAAATATCTTAGCGCTGACGATGAAAGTATCAGAAGCTCATTTTTTCATAACAGCAATTAATTATTTAATTGCAAATCATAGGCGCACGACTTTCTAGTTTACGTAACTTCCGAGAAAAAAAGTGTGTTAGGAACTTTAAACTACGAAAAACTGTCAGCGAGACATTTGTTCCTTAATAATTAAAGAAGTTTTTGGCAAAGTTTAAGATCGATTCGATGAAGATTGACTGAGATCCAGCGTTTTGAACAAAGTCGCGCGCTCCCGCGAATAACCACGTCGTCCTCGCCACGAGTCGATAGAAAGTCATGCGAGCACAGAAATTCAGCAACATATATTTCCATCATTTTTGTTTCAATGGTCTTTTTAAACAATGCATTTACATATACATATAGCTGTTAAATAACTGTCGATATGTTATTTTATGAACACCATGTATATCGGTATCAAAACAAACACATGCCGCCGAAGTATGGTATTCTTCTTATTGTTTTTAGTTATATTGATTCGATTGATTTGGTAGATAAGTCAGTGTTGAAGTTTATTGATACTTTTTTGGATACAACATTTATTTTAGCATAATGTTGAAAGTAGGAAGAAAAAGATTGAAAAATGAGAAAGCGTGGAAGAAAAATGTTGCCAAAGTTCATCGAAACAAGGTAAAGGAAAAAGCTAGGTCAATAGAAGAAATATCCATCTGAATGATACGGACGTTATCTTGATCTTATCATTTTGAATTTCGTTAAACGTAATTCGAAAATTTACCTACAATCTCAATAATGGAGCGTGGGTAAAATAACAACCTTAATCGAAAAATCGCGTTTGGAGTTGAATCGATTTAAAAAGGAGCGCGTAATCTTTCTTCGTGAATCCTATTCTAGTATCACATGATTTCTGTAAACAATAAAATTTTTTATTCACTTACAAGTTACGTACTAACTAATCGATGTATTATCATTTATTCACGGAAAAACAATGCGAGATTAGTTGCTTTATCAATTAATTTAATTTTATAAGCTATTATATTTTTATGCGATTTTATTTTTTTCAAAGATTTACGAGAGTATAGCTTAAAATTTCGAATAGAAGAATGAGATTTTTGCAATATGTATTCTTTATTCATTAAAATAGGAACATAGTTTATTCGATGATTATATTTCGTGAATTTTTATAGGGATTAGAGCATGAAACAGTATCAAGAGAAAATGTACTTGAAAAAAAATTTACTGAAATGAAGAGTTGCTGTCCAAACGAGTGCTATACGAAAGTTGATATTGAAAAACAGAAACAGATGCATAAAAAGTTTTGGGATAGTGGAAAGTATGAAGTACAAAATACTATGCTTGAAAATATGATTGACAGAAATAATTCTACTAAAGAGTACAAGCGATTGCCATAGAATTATTATTGTCGCCATAATGGCACTACTATTATGATTTGTCAAAAATTTATTTGCAATGTTTTTGGTATTGGAGTAAAAAGAATTAAAACAGTTCAGAAAAAAATCAAGAGTGGAGAAACGATGGAAGATAAAAGGGGACGTCACATGAATCAAAAAGTAAAGTTAACTGATGATCTTAAAACATTAATACAAGTACATTACAAAAGTATCCCACATTCTGAATCACACTATTCGCGAGAAAACTCTAAACTCAATTACTTTTATGATAGATCACTGACACTTATTGAACTTTATCTCTTATTTTTGGACTTTTATACTGCTGTCACAGGAAATGAATCCATACCGATCGACAAAACAACATACTACAATTATTTCAATCATCACGTGAATTTTTCTTTTGATCTGCCGCAAACTGACGTGTGTGATAATTGCTATGCTTATGAAAGTAGTAAAAGGGGAAAAAATTAATATTTAAGACACCATCAAGAAGTAAAGAAGTACAAAGAATTAAAACATTCAATGCTGGCAACTGCAAAAGTACTTCATTGCGAATTTGATATTGGACAGAATTTACCATTACCAAAACTACCAGTCAATGCTCAATTTTTTCGCCGTTTGCTCTGGCTGTATATATTTAATGTTCACGTATTCGATCTATAACTTAATTCGTGCGGTTTTTTCTAAAAATTTGAACGTTTATTTACGAAAAAAATGTACAATAGTATTATTCAAAGTATTGCTCATCTGAAGCTATAACTTTTTCCCATCTTTTTGGCAATTTGTGGATTCCATCCCAAAAGAACTGCGCCGGCTTGGCGGCCAAGAATGAATCAAGCCAACTTTAGATACCCTGTTCTGATGTGAACAGTATTCCAGTGAGGGCGTTCTGCATCGACCGGAACAAATGGTAGTCAGGAGGGGCAAGGTCTGGGCTATAAGGTGGGTAGGGTAAAACTTCCCATCCACTGTTTTCCAAATAGTTCTTAACCGGAATAGCAACATGGGGCCGAGCGTTGTCATGATGGAAAATTATTGCCTCGAGTCTGGTCGCATATTCCGGGCGTTTTTCGGCTACTGCTCTCTTCAAACGGATTAATTGTGTTCGGTAGCGTTCTCCATTGATGGTTTCACCCGGTTTTAGCGACTCATAATACAGCACACCCTTCTGAGCACACCAAATACAGAGTATTACCTTCGTGCCATGGATATTCGGCTTTGCCGTTGATTTGGCTGGTTGGCCGGGTTTCACATATAATTTTTTGCTCTTGGAGTCGTCGTAATGGATTCATTTTTCATCACCAGTAACAATCCGATGCAAAAATGACTTCTTTTTGTGGCGTTCCAGCAGCATTTCGGACATGCAAAACCGCCTTTCAACGTCTCTTGGCTTGAGTTCATGTAGAACCCAATTTCCTTGCTTTTGAATGTATCCGGCTGCTTTTAAACGTTTTGAAATGGCTGCTTGAGTGACTGCCAAAGATTCTGCGAGCTCTTCTTGTGTTTGGCAACAATCTTCATCGAGTAATGCTCCCAGTTCTTCATCTTCAAACTTTTTTGGCTGTCCAGGACGTTCTTCGTCTTCCAAGCCAAAATCACCACTTTTAAATCGTGCAAACTACTTTTGGCACGTTCGCTCAGCTAGAGCATGTTCACCATAAATTTCCACCAAAATACGATGAGTTTTGGCAGCAGTTTTCTTCATATTAAAGTAATGAAGAAGAACTCCCCGCAAAAACACTTTTTCAGGCACAAAGTTCGACATATTTGAGTGAAAAAAAATTATTGTTGTTTACGTTTCAAATGAATGACATATACTGAAAAAGACGCATAATGACAGTAGCTTTCCAACGCATGTTCGGAATATTGGAACGATGGAATAATAATCAAGTTATGCCATCTCTTAGCAAACCGCACGAATTAAGTTATAGATCCAATACATCACTTTATGATTCAAATTTTTAAATTCCAATTACTATAAACATGAACAGATTTCTTACGGAAATTACTTAACCTATTTTTATAAAAATACTACTGATTATCAAAATGGATGTACTAAATAAAAAGAAAATCTTGTAGAAACTTTACGACAAGTTTATGGATTTTAAGATATCAGGCTAGCTATTTCAAATAATTTTTTTACACTGAAACTACTAAATCGAATACGAATGATTATAATTTAATGAATTATATAAAGAGAAAAAGCAAATAGAGAATAAGAAAACAAAAGAATGGTGTTTTATTATATAAAAGAGAGAAAATACAGAATATGAAAACAAAAGAATGGTGTTTTATCATATAAACAATCTTTGTGAGATTCACAAATGGTATATAAATCAAATTTCTTATTCCATCACCACTAGATGTTAAAGGATAAATGTTTTTGTTATTTTAGATTCGTGAAATATGTAAAATGGCTAATATTTAGATGGTAATATTTTATGGCCGAAATGCTGACTTTAAGTCCTAATTTCATTTAATTAATACAAACGGCTAAACTAAAGTGAAATATACCGAAAATTGTTTGAAATGCTGTAAGCGGTGTTGGCTTGGTGCGTTTATCACAGTAAGTCCCTGGAAAGGCATGTAAATTATCTAAATACCATACTATAATACTACATCAGACTGAAGCATTGTAGTGCCGTCATAATTCATTATTATCTTTTGTTCAAGATTTTACTGCAGGCATTTTATCGTTGATAATCTATAATAATTCAATAGAGGAATTAACGGGTTTTACAGAAAAATAAATGAAAAATGAATGCAATTCTGACTTGGCCCTGATTCACTATAAGAATTTTTTATTAAATTTAATATAAAGGTATGTTTCTCGATTTTTATAAAAGAATTCTTATATCATGAGTTTTTATCACAGATAGATTGATTTTTCGGACCAGAAGTAATTCATAATTAATTGCCTTCAGATGTATTTCCAAACTTCAATCTCAATCAAACATAAATAATATAGATTGTTGATAACAGTTTCTATAAACAAATAACTCAATCGGCCGTCTACTATCAGAAAAAAATTATTTTTCCTTCAATTATTGTTAAAATGACATTTTTTGAGGTGATTAAGCAACACAATTAATTGAAAAAGAGAGCAGTCGACCGGCAATCGAAATTCTTTAAATTTGAATTTATATGATCTTTATAAATACTTTTTCAACCAAAGACTTAGATTTATCACTTTTTCAACCAAAGACTTAGATTTATCACTTTTTCATACGAAATAGCCTTTCTTCACGGAAATTAGGACAGACGCCAACTTTGCAATCCTAGTTGAAATGACAAAGTTCAAGTTTAGTGAGAAAAACAAAGAAAGCAAGATGATTTGACGGACAGATCCTTTCAGGTGCATGTATTAAACATAACCAAACAACAACTTTACGTTTAAGATCTACTAGAGCAAAATTTATATTTATAAAAGTGGGTCTTAAAGAATTATTGACAAAAATAAATTTTTGTTCACACACTTAAAAAGTAATAAATACAGAAGATATTCTTTTTACAGCGGAGTTTTGTAATAACAGCATAGCAATATTAATTGAATTTAATTGTTAATAGAACTAGAATTATTGATTTTTCTGTAACAAGGTTTATATTGGTATGTTTAACTGTATGTACGTGATTCTCTTAAACATGAATTCGTGTTATTTCAATTAGGTTAGACTTAACTATGGGTTTCATGGTTTCTTTTTTCTTACTACGCTAGTCGAAAGTACGTGGTTTCGGCACCAATTTCACGGCAGAAAGTCTAACTTTCATGCATTGGTCAAGCTATATGCGCGCCCTCTATAATAGCGGGAGTAAAAACGTCAATAACCTCAAGCGTCAAAATTTGTCCGCTCTCTGCTAATGTTTATTAGTGGCAATGAGTGAATATTATTTAGAATGTAATAGTAGTGACTGAAGTGTAACAAAAATAAAAATAAAAAAATGAATGACATATCATCTGATGAATCGACAGATGAAGAAGAAATTAATGAAAACTTTGAAACTGAAGCTCAATTAATAGTAGAAACTGACACCTTACCCAAAAAGTCCGTTGACAGATACATGCTAGTCTGTGATAATTACCAAAGATGGAAACAAGGAAGTATAAATCTAAACCTTAATTTATAGATGTATTTGATGCCTGCCCCCCCCCCCCCGACCAGCAGCAGTCGCTCCGCTCGTGCCGCAAATGTCGGGGCAGGCATCAATATATTCCAATGGACACATGCAATTGTTTTCGTACTTTCGACCGGGTAGCAAGAAAAATAGTATACACTACATGGGCAGAAATTTGAGAGCCCTGAACTGCGTGCCATGATGCGCTCGGCTTCGCCTCGGGCTTTATGGCGCTCAGTGCAGGAATCTCAACTTTCTGCCCTTGTTATGTAATATACTATTTCCATCAATTATTGTTGAGATAAGCTCAATTGTGATACGTTACAAACAATATTGATTAAAAAATTATATATGTTTGTTATAAACAAAACTTCAATTTTTATTATTTACACATAGAAAGAAGACCATTGAACAATGAGCTTAAAGTAGAATGAGAATTTATTGTAAAATTAGTACGTAAGTGAAATTGTCAATATTGTTTGTATAACTTCGGAGAAGATGCGTTGAAGCAGTCCACAGTTATACTTGTAGATCCACAACGACAGCCGCGCGCGGTTAATAGAGGATGAAAAGTTCACGTGCGATCATTTCATCGACAGCCTTGTCATGCAGTCAGGAAGCAAAACTAAAACACAAATTGTAAAGTGACATGTTTGATAACATGTTTGCTATTATATTGACTCAAAATCCATAGAATTATTTTAATTTCTCATTATTTTGGCATAGGGTCAGATTCTTTTTATTTTCTTCGAATAAAGTTTTCACTATTAGGTATAAAAATACTCAAAAATAAAGCAAGGCAAACGTTTCGGCCACATATGGGGGCCCTCTTCAATGCCATAAATTCAAAGATTAATTCAAAATTTCTGTAAAACGCAGATAATTAAAATAAGGATTATCATAGAATTGAAAAACTTATCTCATAGCTTGCAATTCAAAATGAAGTAGTCCAGTATGCAGGATCACGAATTGAAAATGTGAAAATTTTTTATGTTTTCCGGTTTATTTGTTATCCGGTTTTTTATTCACAGTGAACTCTAAATATTTTTTCAATTCGTGATGCTGCATACTGGACTACTTCATTTTGAATTGCAAGCTATGAGATAAGTTTTTCAATTCTATGATAATCCTTATTTTAATTATCTGCGTTTTACAGAAATTTTGAATTAATCTTTGAATTTATGGCACTGAAGAGGGCCCCCATATGTGGCCGAAACGTTTGCCTTGCTTTATTTTTGAGTATTTTTATACCTAATAGTGAAAACTTTATTCGTAGAAAATAAAAAGAATCTGACCCTATGCCAAAATAATGAGAAATTAAAATAAAACACAAATATTTTCAGTGGTTTAAATGCCACTATCGATTACGCAATATCAGTTAACGAAATTAGCGATCGTAATGCTGTTCTAATTTCTTTGTGACACTTGTTATAAAATAAAACATGATTAAAAACTAAGTTATATTGAACATGCATATTTCTTTGTTTGTGATTTATTGAATTTTCCCCTTTTTTAGTATTTCTAATAATTTGCAAGTAGCGCGTGAAATACCAATGTAATTCTGGCACCATCCAAACCGTCTCCCTTTCCACAGAAAGATCTCATATTCTTTAAATTAAAATATTAATATGCACAAAAGTCTCTTTTATTAATTAACAGAAAAAATAAAATTTGGTATTCACATCAATTTCAGGCGTTAAAAAAATCGCTGAGAAAATTTAGCGATGTCAGTTTAAATTTATTTTCAAATAGGCGAAATTGAAGATTTTAAATTTTAGCTTCTCCTAGGTAGCTGCATTCAAGCCGGTAGAGTTCAGTGTTTGTAAACAGTAGGGTTAAAGTTATTAAATTAACAATTCCTATTTTTGGAAAAAATGATTCTGAAGTTAAATATGTGATACGCTACTCATAACGGGTCGAGTGGTTACTAGTTCTTACTCTTTCTACCTACATCTGCAAACTCAAGTTTCGTGTCCATGATTTTGAAAATATTCGACAATAGAAACTGACAAATAGACCCAAACTCTGAGGCACACACATACCAACCAATCGTGGACATGTGAATGGATGAGAGTTGACGAAGCGTCCGCCCTAGAACACGCTCATGTATAAAGACTATTTACAGGAAAGGTATGACAGATCGAATTTGTTATTTTAAAGAGTCTTTTCTCGGTCCGCAAAACATACACAAAATCTATGAAATTTGACAATTATTTATACGTAAAATTTATTTTAAAATATCACTATATGATAATTTTACAGCATTTGAATTCAATAAATAATTTTAAAGAATTTGGAATTTTTCTGTGGAAAAAGAGAAACATTCGACTGTGCTGGCAACATTGAAATTAATTTTTTTCATTATAAACTTGTTAAGATAAATTTCATATATTTGTAATTGCTAGTTTCTGCGGATTCGGAACTTTCTATTGTTAATTATATTATATATTGTTATATATTATTACATGAGAAAAAAAACATTTATTTTTTATGAATTTCCAAGAGTTAGGTAGCTGCGATGTGTAGGTCGTTGGGAGGGTTAAAATCAGACAGGAATAGGTAGGGTTCAAACCTCGCTGCATTTAAAAAATTTTATTATCCTTGAGGTGTAAGATTATGTACCTGAAAGTAACTACGTGTGCAACTGTATGTTAATAAACATCAGTAAAATGTAATAATAAAGTTTTTATGAGACATGTTTGTACTCATGTCTTTGTTTTTTGTCTTGACCCAAAACTGAATTCGTTTAATTATTTTTGTATTGGCATTGAGTCAGTTTCTTAACGTTAAAGTCTTTAATTCATGGAAATATTATAAAAGGGAAGCTAAAAAATAGAATCATATAAAGTATAGGGAAGCTAAACAACTATTCATAAAAATAATTAAAAAGGGGGGGGGGGGGGTCACAGGAAAACGTTTCGGCCACAAATGGGGGCCCTCTTCAGTGCCAAAAAATGTTTTTCAAGGACTTAATGACTAAACTGTAAACATGCAAAAATTTAGATGTACATATTAAAAGTAGGACTTGTATCGACCTTCAAATAATAATTGTTTATACGCATTTTTATCAAAAATTGTTATTAGTCAAAAAATATTTCAACACTACACTGTTGGAAATGCCCGGAAATTTACAAACATATAACAAGCATATAACTGCATTAAACTTCAGTCACATGTTCTGGGAAATTGCTAACAGTGTAGAATGTAGAAACTTGCATCTATATCCTCAGTGACTTTTAGGCACAAATTTATACTTGTTGTTAGTGTATGTATCTGAGATTTATATGATAGAATTCTATTGTCATTCGTGAGGAAAGTTTTAGGCAATTCATCGATGTTTTCTGTACAATCTTATGTAAATTTTCTCCAGACATTTTACAATTGTTCAAAAAATTTTTTTTACAATTTTCACATTACCAAAGTTTATTCCAAGATAGGGCTCATGTGTACAATATTTATCCAAAGTTTTGATATTTTAGAAATAAAGATCACTGATGAGGACTGCGATCAGAGTCGAAACGTTTGAAAGTATGTAACTTCCTGAGTTATCATTCCTGGACCCTGAAGCCAATTATTAACATCAACACCGTATACAAGTACATATTAAATTAGATTTTTTCCTTTTTATGTTTTTTGATTTTTTGTTTTCTTAAAGTTATTGTTTGATGAAAACATACAGTTGACTTATGTAAGAGTGGGGCAAGATTCAAACGTCCAGGGACGAGACAGCTCAAGACCCAGTTCTCAAAAATAAAAACATGAACTCCAGTTCGGCAGATTCGTGGAAAGTGTTGACAGTAAGTCCACTTCTCCTCAAAAATGAGCACATGACAGTGTAAAGGGGATGATTTTTAATAATATTTTTTATATAAGAAATCATACACAAATTGGAAAGACACAATTTTGGACACAACACACTTGAGGAGCCTGCACAACACAACACAAAACACGAACGCGGAACGGAGGATCTATGTTAATAAAAAAGAAAAATTGAAACTAAATTAAGAATTTCTCTTGAAATCTATTCTCGATTTGCCGACGCACAGAGGAAGCAGAAAGATAGAGCTGCAACACTCCGTTCGGTGTCAAAAAGAAAACTGACTTCAAGGGAGAGTAATAATGTTAAAACTAACGTTGAAACAAGTAATATAGGCGGTACCACTTGTTGTGGAGGGTCAAGTTTCAAAACCCATAAAATATCAAGTGCAAGTTCTATGTCCTGAATACCCAGGACCCCAATGTGCTAGAGTGTTCGAAGAACAGATACAAAAAAGAAGGATAAAGTGTTAAGACCACATGTTCGCAGTACCAGCAGAAGGAGTCATAAAAAATCAAGGAAAATGTAAACCTTTGTGAAAAGCGAAAGGGAGGATAAGTTTTGTTTCATTCGCGTATAATAAATTATTTCAGAGATTATATTAGATTATATTAGAAAACTGAGCCAAGCGCGAAACTGAATTATATTAAAGATTATATTAAGCCGTTTGTTCGAAAGTAGGGTATATATATATTATATATACACACATATATATATATATATTATATATCTTACATGTACCTTATATGTATGTTTCCAATGTATGTATATATGTATTTATATATTATATAGGTATGGATATGGCATATTTATGTAAATTTTGATTATGTGACTTAATATAATCTTGGAGATAATTGAGTTTCGCGCTTGGCTCAGATATAAAATAATGAATGCATTCACACGTATTCCTTGCTACACATCATTTTTTACACGCGAGTTAAACCTCCAATATATATATATATATATATATATATATATATATATATATATATATCATATGAATTTCGCGCTCCGTTCAGTTATAAAATTATGAATACATTCACACGTATTCCTCGCCACACATCATTTTTACACGCGAGTTAGACTGCCAATATATATTTCCTATATATCTTACATATGTCTTATATGTGTATACCAATAAGTTGTATATGTATATGTGTGTATGTATAATATATATATACCCTACTTTCGAACAAACGGCTTAATATAATCTTTAATATAATTCAGTTTCGCGCTTGGCTCAGTTTTCTAATATAATCTAATATAATCTCTGAAATAATTTATTATACGCGAATGAAACAAAACTTATCCTCCCTTTCGCTTTTCACAAAGGTTTACATTTCCCTTGATTTTTTATGACTCCTTCTGCTGGTACTGCGAACATGTGGTCTTAACACTTTATCCTTCTTTTTTGTATCTGTTCTTCGAACACTCTAGCACATTGGGGTCCTGGGTATTCAGGACATAGAACTTGCACTTGATATTTTATGGGTTTTGAAACTTGACCCTCCACAACAAGTGGTACCGCCTATATTACTTGTTTCAACGTTAGTTTTAACATTATTACTCTCCCTTGAAGTCAGTTTTCTTTTTGACACCGAACGGAGTGTTGCAGCTCTATCTTTCTGCTTCCTCTGTGCGTCGGCAAATCGAGAATAGATTTCAAGAGAAATTCTTAATTTAGTTTCAATTTTTCTTTTTTATTAACATAGATCCTCCGTTCCGCGTTCGTGTTTTGTGTTGTGTTGTGCAGGCTCCTCAAGTGTGTTGTGTCCAAAATTGTGTCTTTCCAATTTGTGTATGATTTCTTATATAAAAAATATTATTAAAAATCATCCCCTTTACACTGTCATGTGCTCATTTTTGAGGAGAAGTGGACTTACTGTCAACACTTTCCACGAATCTGCCGAACTGGAGTTCATGTTTTTATTTTTGAGAACTGGGTCTTGAGCTGTCTCGTCCCTGGACGTTTGAATCTTGCCCCACTCTTACATAAGTCAACTGTATGTTTTTATCAAACAATAACTTTAAGAAAACAAAAAATCAAAAAACATAAAAAGGAAAAAATCTAAGTTAATATGTACTTGTATACGATGTTGATGTTAATAATTGGCTTCAGGGTCCAGGAATGATAACTCAGGAAGTTACATACTTTCAAACGTTTCGACTCTGATCGCAGTCCTCATCAGTGATCTTTATTTCTAAAATATCAAAACTTTGGATAAATATTGTACACATGAGCCCTATCTTGGAATAAACTTTGGTAATGTGAAAATTGTAAAAAAAATTTTTTGAACAATTGTAAAATGTCTGGAGAAAATTTACATAAGATTGTACAGAAAACATCGATGAATTGCCTAAAACTTTCCTCACGAATGACAATAGAATTCTATCATATAAATCTCAGATACATACACTAACAACAAGTATAAATTTGTGCCTAAAAGTCACTGAGGATATAGATGCAAGTTTCTACATTCTACACTGTTAGCAATTTCCCAGAACATGTGACTGAAGTTTAATGCAGTTATATGCTTGTTATATGTTTGTAAATTTCCGGGCATTTCCAACAGTGTAGTGTTGAAATATTTTTTGACTAATAACAATTTTTGATAAAAATGCGTATAAACAATTATTATTTGAAGGTCGATACAAGTCCTACTTTTAATATGTACATCTAAATTTTTGCATGTTTACAGTTTAGTCATTAAGTCCTTGAAAAACATTTTTTGGCACTGAAGAGGGCCCCCATTTGTGGCCGAAACGTTTTCCTGTGACCCCCCCCCCACCCCCTTTTTAATTATTTTTATGAATAGTTGTTTAGCTTCCCTATACTTTATATGATTCTGTTTTTTAGCTTCCTTCTTATAATATTTCCATGAATTAAAGACTTTAACGTTAAGAAACTGACCCAATGCCAGTACAAAAATAATTAAACGAATGTAATAATAGAGATACATGAAACAATTTTTTTTTTGGCATTTCTACTATAAAGAAGTTAACTCAATCTTGGTAGTGCACATTGAAACAATGGTCGGTAATTAGTGACCAACCATAGTTATCATTTCGGTATGTAGGCCGATATTCAGTAGTCATATTTGGCTCAACTATGGTAGTGGATGTTGGATTAATATTCGGAAATCGGAGTCAACGTACAGATATAATTTCGGTATGACGTTTTAAAAAATTCCTACCTGGGATTGCTTTACTTTATTTTCAATGCAAAGCCGATTCCATCACACCATCTCGTAAATTTTACTAAGAAGGTTTCGAGCTTCACTTCAATCCTCCATTAATGAGATACATTTACTGCTAAACTACTCTCATAAATGAAAGAATAGTCTTTATTTCGAAACTAGTTGTTACGATAAAATATGAGTCATCGGTATTTCCGCTTTCGAAAAAAACGAGAACAATCTATACCCGCATGTATTTCCTTATAATTACGATCCTCTTAAATTTCAGTCTTTCACTGAATCTAGAGTTGGAAACACGAGTCTTATAAAAGTTGTATTTACAGTCATGATTATTTTTCACAATTGTAAGTAATAATATGAAAAATTTCTATCTCGTTATAATAAATATTATTCTACAAAATTCCCGATAAGAAGGATTGCATTGAGAACTATTGAGACTTCTAAATCTCTATTTATTTTTTTTGCCAATTATTTTAATTTTGCAAAGAAAAATTAAAAAAAAATCATAAACACTTAAATTGTTGCGTAATTTCATCATTAGTAGACAAACTATAAAATTGCAAAAAGAAAGATTAAAAGCATGTTTTACCATAAATATAATGATAATGAATAATAACGTATATATGATATGAGGGAAATTAAAATTATTTAATCGTGAGATTACTTTGTTGAATCCAAAAGTATTCACTAAAATACTTTTGCTGCACGTTATAGGAAGCGATCCATTTGAAAAAATAAAAAAACTGGTGACAAGAAAATAATTCAAGGATAGTCACTTCGCCATAGGACGTGGATATTGAACAATAATTTTCAATACAAGTGTTAATATAAGTCTTTGTACATGTTATATCAATTATATGTATAAATGTACTACTTATTCGGTAGGAATGATAGTTGCAATACTTATAATATAGTTTGAATTATAAGAAAAGTGTCAATTTAGTGTCTACTTTCAAAACTTTACCCCCCCCCCCCCCCCCCCCAGCCATTATACCACGAAACATATTCAAGTATATGATTATTTAGAAATTAAAAATAATATAAAACACCTTCTTTCTGTCTTGGAATTTATAGGCTTAGTGACACTTTGGGAATTACCTTATAAAACTGCCCCTCATTATACTCAAACTTGATAATTCAAACTTCGTTTAAACCGGGAAATGAGTAACTATTGGGTTGGCAACAAAGTCATTTCATTTTTTCCATGATTTTCAAAGCATGTTAATTAAATCAAACAACAAACATTAATTAATTATCTATTAAACATTTTGTTCGATTACCTTTTGCAATCTTAGAGTCAGCTTTATAATTCCGCTTTCGTTGAAAGTTTGGTTCTTAGAGGCGAAAAACTGAATCAACTCATTTTTGACAGCCTCATTTGAATGGAATGTTTTTCCATTCAAATGGTTATGAAATAAACGGTATAAATTATAATCACTTCCCAGCCTAACTCTAATATTTTTTTGCGAATGACCAAAGATATATGTGGTCTGACGTAATCTTGATAGAAAATGACGCCTTTACAAATTGCCAGTTCTGGCCACTTTTCCTTCATTTCTTTGTCTAATTTCATTAGCTGGCGAGAGAAGACATTCGAATTGATAGTTTGGTTCCTTGGAAAAAGCTCAAAATAAACAATACCTTTGAAATCCCACCAAACACTCAGCATAACTCTGTGATATTTAATTTGGCATGGGGTCAGTTTAGTTACAAATTGTTTATGTCGTAAAAAACATAAGCATCAAAAAGGCAAACGTTTCGGCCACAAATGGAGGCCCTCTTCAGTGCCAACAATTTTAATATGCATTAAAAATAATAATTATAAACTAAACAAGCAAAACTCATGCAACTTAATATTTATTTTCACTTTTTGGTTTTTTTGTTTTTTTCTTATAATAACTTTATTTATAAAAGTAGAATTAGAGCATGCGAATAGACCTTCTAGTATCGTCCTCACACAGAAGTCCTCTCGTGTCAGATTCGTAGAAGATGTGAATTTCGGAACGCGCAACTTCAAAGGCACACAACCACAATTAATTCCATAAAAAAAAAGGTCATAAATCCAATCGTGAGCCCTCGATAAAGAACGCACAGCACAACACACACAAACGCGAACCCGAAAAGTTAAGAGTGAGTCGAAAACCGGTAAATTTGAATTTGGGAAGAAAAAAATAAATTTTTTTCTCCTTTCGATCACGGAGTCGACAGTCAGTATGGTAGACTGCCACTCCGATGCAAGACAGAGACAAAACTGATTTATAAAATATGGAGAATTTTCTGTATACGAGAAAACTTGTTATGAGGAGTCGAGTTACAACCTCAAAGAGTATGCACACTCAAAAATCTTTTCAACGTACCGAGCACATGAGATTTCTATGTGCCAAAGCGTTCGAGGAAAGCAAACCACATGTTCGAAGGAATCCGTCAGAAAACTCGCTCAATTCGGTACCAAAACACTCCCTCGAACATATTTTAGTACAGTCGTTAAAAATGATCGCGAGTGAGAACATTTTTTGATAAAAGTGAATGGTATAGAATTTTTAAGTTATTTTGAATTGATATACGTGTATAAAACTTTTTTGCCAATACTTTTACTGAACTATTGTATTTATATTAAAACAAACACATAATGCAATAAGTAATCCTGAGAACACGAAGAATAGAATTTTTTAATTGCTTTAAATAGACATGTATGATATTTATAGTAAAAATCACTCCCGCAATGTAATTACCAATCATAAATACGCGATAACGCGAAAAATAAGATTCTCTGGATATTTTAAATTGACCTGTGTTACGTCAGAAACGTAACACTCCTCTCTTTTAAAAGATCTCCTCGTTTTATGTAAGTATTAGAAGGATCCTCTCTAAGGGATGAGGAATAGTCAGTAAATGAGAAGGGTTAATCGTATAAATATATTTATTAACAAAAGTATTTTAAGTGAGCACCATGGAAAAGATAGACATGGATATATAAAAGTTAAAATACTTAGTGATTACCCTGCGTTGGAATTTGGTCGATGATGAAATGAGTCTAGTAGATTGGATGTAAATACTAGAGTCGTAACTTATAGATGTTGAGATAATTTCAGTCAGATCGGAAATTGTGGTCTAGCCGGTTAAGATAGTCGATTCTCTGATCCCAGGTTTAAGAGAGAATTTGGAAGGCGATTCCCTTTCACTTTTTACAGTCGTTGAACTTGGCGTCGAATTAGAACTGGTCCGACTAGCGGTGAATAATTTGATGAGACTAGACTGAACTGCACTGACTGGACTGAACTTGCGGTAAGAAGTGACGACACTGAAGTGGACTCGCGTTGGTTACATTTTAGAAATCGGACGCTGACTAACTGACTGAACTGACTTCTATTGGAACATTCGCCTTTTATAGGCCCAATGTATGTCAATCATGGTGGGGGAAAAACACCAGGTGTGCTACTCTTTTTATATTTGGTATTGAAGCTTAAGATCGGATGAGTTGCCTTCTCTGATGACTCACGCGCCGATGAAATTCATTACCAGGCATTAATGTCACAGCCAAATATATCAACTCCATTTTAATCTGCCTTCCGATTTTAACGATCTTCCTATTTCTTATTAGATCTTGCTGTATCTTGAGTCGATCTAATCACGAACGCGGTAATGTTGCCTTGATCCCTTCATTGGTTCGTTAATTTGTTTGTTACTCTAGGTGGTAGAGTCGCGGGACGTGACACCTGTAAGATATATGCGTAAAAATCTTTGTTGGAAATACATTTTCAAAAGTATTGTATTTATAGTAAAGCAATTCCATAATGAAATTACTGATCCTGAAAACGCGAAAACCCGAAAAATAAAAATTTTTAATTCCTTTAAATAGACATGTATGATATGCGCGTGAACCCTTGTTGCCAAAACTGTTTTTAGCATTGTATTTAGATTGAGACAGTACCGTAATACGATTACTAATTCTTGATCCACGAAAAATAGTATTTATGAATTGATATGAGACTGGACTCACTGTTATATACGCGAAAAAAGAGAATTTTATATTTATTTTAAACTGACAAGTATGATATATGCGTAAAAAGCTTTTTTGACAATACTTTTTCAAAAGAATTGTATTTATAGTAAAAAACACTCCAGCAATGTAATTACCAATCATAAATACGCGATAACGCGAAAAATAAGATTCTCTGGATATTTTAAATTGACCTGTAAGATATATGCGTAAAAATCTTTGTTGGAAATACTTTTTCAAAAGTATTGTATTTATAGTAGAGCAATTCCATAATGCAATTACTGATCCCGAAAACGCGAAAACCCGAAAAATAAAAATTTTTAAGATATTTTAAATTGACATGTGAGATATATGCGTAAAAAACTTTGTTGACAATACTTTTCAAAAGTATTGTATTTATAGTAAAAATCACTCCCGTAATGCAATTACCTATCCTAGAGACGCGAAAAAAGCGATGAATAAGATTTTTTTGGTTATTTTAAATTGACCTGTTTTATTTTTAAATTTTTAAATTGACATGTGAGATATATGCGTAGAAAACTTTGTTGACAATACTTTTTCAAAAGTATTGTATTTATAGTAAAAATCACTTCCGTAATGCAATTACCAATCCTAGATTCGCGAAAAACGTGAAGAACAAGATTTTTCAGTTATTTTAAATTGACCTGCCTGATTTGCGCATAAAAAAGTTTGTTGCCAATTCTTTATCGAAAGTATTGTATTTATAGTAAAGCAATTCCATAATGAAATTACTGATCTTGAAAACGCGAAAACCCGAAAAATAAAAATTTTTAAGATATTTTAAATTGACATGTGAGATATATGCGTAAAAAACTTTGTTGACAATACTTTTCAAAAGTATTGTATTTATAGTAAAAATCACTCCCGTAATGCAATTACCTATCCTAGAGACGCGAAAAAAGCGATGAATAAGATTTTTTTGGTTATTTTAAATTGACCTGTTTTATTTTTAAATTTTTAAATTGACATGTGAGATATATGCGTAGAAAACTTTGTTGACAATACTTTTTCAAAAGTATTGTATTTATAGTAAAAATCACTCCCGTAATGCAATTACCAATCCTAGATTCGCGAAAAACGTGAAGAACAAGATTTTTCAGTTATTTTAAATTGACCTGCCTGATTTGCGCATAAAAAAGTTTGTTGCCAATTCTTTATCGAAAGTATTGTATTTATAGTAAAGCAATTCCATAATGAAATTACTGATCTTGAAAACTCGAAAACCCGAAAAATAAAATTTTTTAAGTTATTTTAAATTGACATGTAAGATATACGCGTTAAAAACTTTGTTGATAATTCTTTTTCAAAAGTACCCTCAATATTAGGAATACTGATGAAGGGTTTGCTTTCCGCGTTTATGTCGATATGATTGTTACCTAATCGTGTCTTTTGTTCAAGAGTAAGGAATCTCTGATTAATAATTTCTTGTGTGAAGAAAATGGTATAGTCGTTTTCTTCTAGTGTATCTGTAATTAATTTAAGGTTGCTTTTTTGAATTTCTATGTCTGAAAGTAAGACTGCTCTATCAACTAATTTGTTGATTACACTTTTTTTATATCTGAGGGGGTGATTGGAATTTACGTTATGGTATCTGCCTGGCCAAGTTGGTTTTCTGTACCAATTGAAAGACAGTTTTGCGGTTCTGTTTTCTCATGATAGAGACATCTAAGAAATTGATAGTACTATCGACCTCTTTTTCGAGGGTGAATTTGATGTTGAAGGGGTTGGTATTTAAGATTTGTAAAATACGGTCAACATGTGTGTTAGGAACCACGATAAGAATATCGTCTACGTATCGGAAATAGACAGGTACTTCATAATCAAGGTTGGAAAGTCTGTCTTTTTCTAGGTCATCCATCACTATATCAGCAAGTGCGGGGGAAAAAGGAGAACCCATTGGTGATCCTCGTTTTTGAAAATAATTGGTACCATCGAAATTGAAGTCTGTGCCGTCCAAGCTTAGTCGCAACCCTCCTTCGTAATCTCTCCATGGTAAGGATACTTAGCAACGAATCACATCCCATCTACTTTTAACAGCAGAAATAGCTGCTTCTTTGGGTATATTCGTGAAGAGGGAGACTACATCTAAGGAGTGCGAAATCTAGCATCCTTCCTTTGCTCTACCATGTCCAAAAATACCACCCCACCAAAATCAAAAATCTTGCACAGCTTTGATCTAGTGAATAAACTAAAAAACGTGACCGTCCCTGGAAACTATGTTCTCGCCTCCTTAGATGTAGTCTCCCTCTTCACGAATATACCCAAAGAAGCAGCTATTTCTGCTGTTAAAAGTAGATAGGATGAGATTCGTTGCAAAGTATCCTTACCATGGAGAGATTACGAAGAAGGGTTGCGACTATGCTTGGACATCACGGATTTGCATTTTAATGGTAACACTTATTTTCCAAAACGAGGAATACCAATGGGTTCTCCTTTTTCCCCCGTCCCTTCTGATATAGTGATGGATGACCTAGAAAAAGACAGACTTTCCAACCTTGATTTTGAAGTACCTGTCTATTTTCGATACGTAGACGATATTCTTATCGTGGTTCCTAACACTCATGTTGACCGTATTTTACAAATCTTTAATACCAACCCCTTCAACATCAAATTCATCCTCGAAAAAGAGGTCGATGGTACTATCAATTTCTTAGATGTCTCTATCATGAGAAAACAGAACCTTAAACTGTCTATCAATTGGTACAGAAAACCAACTTGGTCAGGCAGATACCTTAACTTAAATTCCAATCACCCCCTCAGATATAAAAAAAGTGTAATCAACAACTTGGTTGATAGAGCAGGCTTACTTTCAGACATAGAATTTCAAAAAAGCAACCTTAAATTAATTACAGATACACTAGAAGAAAACGACTATCCCATTTTTTTCACACAAGAAATTATTAATCAGAGATTCCTTACTCTTGAACAAAAGACACGATTAGGTAACAATCATATCGATATAAACGCGGAAAGCAAACCCTTCATCAGTATTCCTTATATTGAACGCCTGTCGGAAAAAATATCAGGAATCCTACACAGCTACACTTTAAACACTGCGTATAAAAATAAAAAAAACCTTAAAATGATATTCAAATCAACTAAAGATAAAATACCTAAATAACATTCCTCTAACATCGTCTACAGTATTCCTTGCAAACTGAATGAGTACAAAGCCGTCTATATAGGTCAAACAAAACGGTTCCTCAAAAACAGATTAAAAGAACACAAAAATAACATTAGAGAAAGCCCCAAAAAACAAAATGCACTAACGAAACATACAATTGAGAAGGACCATTTTTTTGATTTTGATAAAACCATAATTCTAGCTAATGAAGAGAACTATAAAAAAAGATTATTGTTGGAGATGTGCCATATCGTAGGTACAGATGATGCGGTGAACCTGAGAACAGACGCGGAAAACCTTTCCAAGATTTATAACCCTATACTAAACAAAGGGTCATAATAATATAAAGTAAAAGGGGAACCTGGGTCCTAGAACCTGCGACTCCACCACTCGGGCATTAAATATCTTGTATAATTGCATTACGGGATCGCATGTCAGTTTAAAATAACTTAAAAAGTTTTTATTTTTCGGGTTTTTGCGTTTCCAGGATCAGTAATTTCATTATGGAATTGCTTTACTATAAATACAATACTTTCGTCATAGTATTGGCAACAAAGTTTTTTATGCGCGTATCACACAGGTCAATTAAAAAACCTTATTCTACGCGTTCATCGCGTATCTATGATTGGTTATTGCATTACGGGAGTGATTTTTACTATAAATACAATACTTTTGAAAAAGTATTGTCAACAAAGTTTTCTACGCATATATCTCACATGTCAATTTAAAAATTTAAAAATAAAACAGGTCAATTTAAAATAACAAAAAAAATCTTATTCTTCGCTTTTTTCGCGTCTCTAGGATTGGTAATTACATTACAGGAGTGATTTTTACGCATGTATCTTACAGGTCAATTTAAAATATCCAGAGAATCTTATTCTTCGCGTTATCGCGTATCTAGGATTGGTAATTGCATTACGGGAGTGATTTTTACTATAAATACAATACTTTTGAAAAGTATTGTCAACAAAGTTTTTTACGCATATATCTCACATGTCAATTTAAAATATCTTAAAAATTTTTATTTTTCGGGTTTTCGCGTTTTCAAGATCAGTAATTTCATTATTGAATTGCTTTACTATAAATACAATACTTTCGATAAAGAATTGGCAACAAACTTTTTTATGCGCAAATCAGGCAGGTCAATTTAAAATAACTGAAAAATCTTGTTCTTCACGTTTTTCGCGAATCTAGGATTGGTAATTGCATTACGGGAGTGATTTTTACTATAAATACAATACTTTTGAAAAGTATTGTCAACAAAGTTTTTTACGCATATATCTCACATGTCAATTTAAAATATCTTAAAAATTTTTATTTTTCGGGTTTTCGCGTTTTCGGGATCAGTAATTGCATTATGGAATTGCTCTACTATAAATACAATACTTTTGAAAAAGTATTTCCAACAAAGATTTTTACGCATATATCTTACAGGTCAATTTAAAATATCCAGAGAATCTTATTTTTCGCGTTATCGCGTATTTATGATTGGTAATTACATTGCTGGAGTGTTTTTTACTATAAATACAATTCTTTTGAAAAAGTATTGTCAAAAAAGCTTTTTACGCATATATCATACTTGTCAGTTTAAAATAAATAAAAAATTCTCTTTTTTCGCGTATATAACAGTGAGTCCAGTCTCATATCAATTCATAAATACTATTTTTCGTGGATCAAGAATTAGTAATCGTATTACGGTACTGTCTCAATCTAAATACAATGCTAAAAACAGTTTTGGCAACAAGGGTTCACGCGCATATCATACATGTCTATTTAAAGCAATTAAAAATTTTTATTTTTCGGGTTTTCGCGTTTTCAGGATCAGTAATTTCATTATGGAATTGCTTTACTATAAATACAATACTTTTGAAAATGTATTTCCAACAAAGATTTTTACGCATATATCTTACAGGTGTCACGTCCCGCGACTCTACCACCTAGAGTAACAAACAAATTAACGAACCAATGAAGGGATCAAGGCAACATTACCGCGTTCGTGATTAGATCGACTCAAGATACAGCAAGATCTAATAAGAAATAGGAAGATCGTTAAAATCGGAAGGCAGATTAAAATGGAGTTGATATATTTGGCTGTGACATTAATGCCTGGTAATGAATTTCATCGGCGCGTGAGTCATCAGAGAAGGCAACTCATCCGATCTTAAGCTTCAATACCAAATATAAAAAGAGTAGCACACCTGGTGTTTTTCCCCCACCATGATTGACATACATTGGGCCTATAAAAGGCGAATGTTCCAATGCAGGGTAATCACTAAGTATTTTAACTTTTATATATCCATGTCTATCTTTTCCATGGTGCTCACTTAAAATACTTTTGTTAATAAATATATTTATACGATTAACCCTTCTCATTTACTGACTATTCCTCATCCCTTAGAGAGGATCCTTCTAATACTTACATAAAACGAGGAGATCTTTTAAAAGAGAGGAGTGTTACGTTTCTGACGTAACACAGGTCAATTTAAAATATCCAGAGAATCTTATTTTTCGCGTTATCGCGTATTTATGATTGGTAATTACATTGCGGGAGTGATTTTTACTATAAATATCATACATGTCTATTTAAAGCAATTAAAAAATTCTATTCTTCGTGTTCTCAGGATTACTTATTGCATTATGTGTTTGTTTTAATATAAATACAATAGTTCAGTAAAAGTATTGGCAAAAAAGTTTTATACACGTATATCAATTCAAAATAACTTAAAAATTCTATACCATTCACTTTTATCAAAAAATGTTCTCACTCGCGATCATTTTTAACGACTGTACTAAAATATGTTCGAGGGAGTGTTTTGGTACCGAATTGAGCGAGTTTTCTGACGGATTCCTTCGAACATGTGGTTTGCTTTCCTCGAACGCTTTGGCACATAGAAATCTCATGTGCTCGGTACGTTGAAAAGATTTTTGAGTGTGCATACTCTTTGAGGTTGTAACTCGACTCCTCATAACAAGTTTTCTCGTATACAGAAAATTCTCCATATTTTATAAATCAGTTTTGTCTCTGTCTTGCATCGGAGTGGCAGTCTACCATACTGACTGTCGACTCCGTGATCGAAAGGAGAAAAAAATTTATTTTTTTCTTCCCAAATTCAAATTTACCGGTTTTCGACTCACTCTTAACTTTTCGGGTTCGCGTTTGTGTGTGTTGTCCTGTGCGTTCTTTATCGAGGGCTCACGATTGGATTTATGACCTTTTTTTTTATGGAATTAATTGTGGTTGTGTGCCTTTGAAGTTGCGCGTTCCGAAATTCACATCTTCTACGAATCTGACACGAGAGGACTTCTGTGTGAGGACGATACTAGAAGGTCTATTCGCATGCTCTAATTCTACTTTTATAAATAAAGTTATTATAAGAAAAAAAAAAAAAAAACAAAAAGTGAAAATAAATATTAAGTTGCATGAGTTTTGCTTGTTTAGTTTATAATTATTATTTTTAATGCAAATTAAAATTGTTGGCACTGAAGAGGGCCTCCATTTGTGGCCGAAACGTTTGCCTTTCTGATGTTTATGTTCAGTTGGGTGTCCAGAGCGTGGTGCTTCTTTGAGGTCAAAATTTCCGGATCTAAAACGAGAAATCCATTTCTGTCACTGTCGTTCTGATAATAATTTTCACCATTAACATCATACAACTTTTTCGGAGCTGGCGCTGCGTTTTCACCTTTTTGGAAGTAATAAAGTATTGTAAAATGTGACGAAAATGGTCATCTGGAGTCTCCATTTCAAATCAATGCAAAACAATAAATAAACAACAAAACTTGAAACTTTTTTATTACTGAACAATCTATGATAATGTCAGCTGTCAAATGCTATATACGGTCTGAAGTTTGAAATTAAGGAGAACGTCTTCGAACGACTAGTAATCTAGCGGAAAAAAGCGAAATGACTTTGTTGCCAGACCAATAGTTAACAGCTTGTTCAAGCAGAGTAACGGCGTTCGTAGTGGTTATATTCGCTTGCGATCAAACAAGATAATATTGTTAAATAGTTATGTATTTTCCAATAAGCTAAAATTGAAAACCGTGTTTTTGAATATAGGAACAAATAACTTGTAGTAAATCACGTCCTAAGCTACGTTGTAAACTTCGGCGTCAATCACGTAGTAAACCACGTCGTAAACCATGCATACAACGCAGTTTACTATCCCAATTTATGGATTAGTTTACGACGCAGCTTTCGTCGTGGTTTATGACGTAGTTTACGATGTCGGAATTTTCAATAAGGCGGAGGTGATGACTCTCATACCAATTCGAAATTCCAAGGACTCGAAACAGCTTAAGTCCTAAAAAAACGACCAAATTTGGACGAAAAAACATTACCCAAATCAAATAAACATGAGAAAAACCAACAAAAAGGAGGAAAGAAGAAAGAAGGCAAACTTCCAATACCGCTTCCTTCTTTTTCTTTCTTTCGTCCTATTTTGTCTTTATTTCCCACCACCATTTACATAAAAATAAAAAAATTGTAAAAAAACTTGCGCGACGTTTCAGTGCTCTTCCAGCACCCTTTTCAAAGCTGAGATTCGAGAAAAAATTCTTCAAAAGTTGTCTCCTATCTCCTTCCATGGTGACCCAGAACTCTCCGCCGTGAACGCCAACAGGAAACTCATGGAGAAGTTCTGGATCCCCATGGGAGGATATAGGAGACAACTTTTAAAGATTTTTGTTTGGAAGTTGAAGGGAATTTGAGTTTGTAGTGATACGAGTTCCAATTCAATTTCAAACTCTCATACTTCCCTAGGCCTAAGCATCAGAGCTTTCTGACTTTGACGAGGACTTTGTCAACTCGGCGTCGAACACACTACGGCTTCATCCTCACACCACACTCCCATCTGCAAGGCAGCGCGCCTACGCTGGCTTCGTTACCTCAACAAATCTGAAAATGTATCATTCTACACATCCTCTTTTGAGGCAGTTGTCTGGAGTCTATATGATTTCATACAATCTTAAAACTATTCAGGGCATATGATACGTTACCATATGAGCGAATCCAGTTTCCGTATTTTTACGTATACATTAATAAATATTTTTCGATAATACGAAGTCATGCGCCCCTGTGATAATAAAGCTAAGGCAGTGGCTTAGTATTAATAACATTTTTATGTTATTAAAGATGTAAACTTGCGGAAACTGAATTCGCTCATATCGTAAATTATCACGTACCCTTAATGATGCAGTCTCATGTTTAGGCTCGTTGCGAAAGCTTATTACAGGATTTTTTCCATAAAAAAATAAAATACAATCATTTCAATTTTTCACATGTGTTTATTGACGTTGTAAAATATAAAAAAAAATTTTTTACTTAATTTTATCAGGTGTACAAATAAGTTTCCGCCGATTTTTATCAAAAATTGGGCATTTATTGTAAAAGAACGGAACCCTATGGTTCATTCGAAGTATTGTCCATCGTATTGTTCTTCTAGCGTTTGCACGAATTTTGGTCCAATAATGCTTCCAATTCCGCGTCTACGTAAACTTTCGGCCGTTCGCTGCGTTCTTTGTCTTCGATGTCAAATTCACCGTTCTTAAACTTTTGAAACCACTCACAACTTCTCTCACTTAAGGCAGCTTCGCCATGTTATTACAAGCAATCGATGCGCCTCAGCTTCAGATTTCTTCAAATTGAATAAGTAAATAAAAAGTTCCCGAAAATGACGCTTATTCGGCTCAAAACTTGACATTTTCGCACACAAAAGATGAAAATTCACTAATATTTCAAGGTTATGTTGTTAACAGGTATCCAACCTCACGATAGTGACGTTTTACATCTGTCAATTTCAACCAAAACTTACTGGTGACGCAAACTTTTGTCAAACGGCGAAACTTATTTGTACACCTGATACACAATTTTATAAGTATTTTTTTAAGGTGGTTTATCCACGAACATCCGACCTCAGGTAAAAGTAGATCATTTTTCTTTCAAAAATAGCAATATTATTATCAAAGGGCTAATTTAAAAAAGAAAAGATTATTTTCCATGAAAAAAATTTGAAACACAGAAAAATAATTTTATTAGTAAATTTTATTTTTGCACCAACTTTTTTTCTTATTGCCTTTTACCAAATTTAAAAAAATTATGCAATTCTAATAAATTACGGATCACTTTTTCAAGAAAAAGATTCTCTACAACATAACCGTTTCCATTTACTTAAAATAAATCAATTATTATTATCAAATTCAGCAAATTGTTAATAAAAATTTCGTTTTGAAAAATTAATTTTTAATGGTTTCAGCCAATAAAGAATTTATTTTTAAAAATTGGAAACGCTGAAGTTGTGGAGAATCTTTTCTCTGAAGAAATGATTCGTGATTTATTAGAATCGCATAATTTTTTGAAATATGGTAACAAGCGATAGAAAAAAAAGTTGGGGCAAAAATAAAATTTATAAATAAAATTATTTTTCTGTTTCAAATTTTTGTTAGAAAAAATAATCTTTCTTTTTCAAATTAGCCCTCCAATAATAATATTGCTATTCTTAAAAGCAAAATTATTTATTTATACAACACAAGCAATTGGCCTTAAAATCAAATCAAATTTCGCATCAACCATATGGGAGGGGATGGGCAAGAGATGATTTTGCCAAATTTTCAGATCATTATCCGCCATTTTAAATGAGTAATGATGGATTTTATAATTTTCTTTTTTTTCTTTTTTTAGATAAACTAATCATAGCATTATTTTGAAAAAAATCAGGGTTGTTTTCTCCAATAGAAGACCCGTTTCTAAATTTTTGCAGATTTTTTTATGCATAATTCGCGATGTAAAAAATTGCGAGAATTTTCGCACGCAATTTTGTTCATGTTTGATTTGCGCCACCACTCTTTTCAATCAATCTATTTATTAGTTACCTATTGATGATTAAAACTGAATTTTTGCAAATCTTTTTAAGGTCTGGACAGGGGTAAAAAAACAAAAACCGTCAAAATTCGCATTCTTCCAACACCTTACGATTAAAGCACATTTTATAACAACAGTAGAAAAATGAAAAAAAAGTTTACTTGGTAATCAATCTCTAACACTATTTCGATTCGCGAATAATCACAATCAACCACTTGTTCACGATGCGTGTAAAAATTTCGATTTTTCGCAACAAAAAAAATTCGCAAAATATTTTGCAAAATTTTTGCAAAAATTTCAGCAGTAAACCGTGTTAGAGATTGATTACCAAATAAATTTTGTTTTCATTTGTCTACTGTTGTTATAAAATGTGCTTTAATAGCATAAAAAAATCTGCAAAAATTCACAAATGTGTCTTCTATTGGAAAAAATAACCCTGATTTTTGCCAAAATTTTCCTATGATTAGTTTAGCTAAAAAAAGAAAAAAACTAAAATAGTAAAATCTGCCATTACTCATTTAAAATGGCAGATAATGATCTAAAAATTTGGCAAAATCATCTCTTGCCCAACCCCTTCCATATGGTTGACGCAAAATTTGATGTGGTTTTAAAGCCGATTTCACATGGAAACCCGGCTATGCCCTTTATCAATCTATGTCCCCGCTGTTATCCATTCAGACCTTGTTAGACGCCCATTCCTGCGATTCAACAGATTTCTGATAGAATCACGTTAGACCCGTTTGGACACCCGGAGCGCACTTGTTCAAATTCGTCAATCTATATCCCCGCTGCAACCCATTTAGATCCTGATAGACACCCAAACCTATGATTCCTTAGATACACTCCGTGCACGAAAAGGACGCAAAATTTAAGATTATGAAATATATCATTTAAGGTATTATTAGGAGTGAATTATTATATAAAATTTAGTCTTACGTACATAAAAAAGAGTTTTAAATCTTTCTCCTCGAATTCTTTATCACACACTAAAATTTATAGTATTATTATTTTGGTGTTGAAAACTTTAGAATTTTTTTTATTTCGTCTCTGAAAGTTTATGAGATTTTTATTTTCACACTATTGATAATAAGGCTTTAGTCGATCATCATGTACAATGTAATTATGTATAAGATTTGTTTTACGTTCAAGTTATATTAAGATAAATTGTAGAAGTAATCATTACGGAATATCGAAATCTGTTTTTTCGAATATCTGTGTTTCCAAATCCTCCATGACAAAATCTGAGACTAGGAAAAATTGGAGAACCCATTGGAGTGCCAAAGGTTTGTCTATAAAATCGATGATCAAACTTGAAAAAAGTTTGTTTCATTAACATTTTTATACCTAAATTAAACTGATCCAAAGAGTTTTCTGTTGGGAGAAACGTAGTGCCATCTCTTTTCAATGCTAGTCAGAACCAAATTCAAAGGAACATTGGTGAATAAAGAAGTTAGATCCGAAGAAATTATAATATGATTATTTGGAATTTCAAGATTTTTAATTTTACTGATAAAATCTAAAGAGTTTTTCATGTTAGAGAACGGTCTTGGAACAGATTTTCGGATATTAATAAAATATTTAGCCATGAAATAAGATGGAGTGTTTATGTAAGAAACCACAGGTCTTAGAGGACAATTTACTTTGTGAACCTTAGACAAACCATACATTCTTGACAAATTAATGTTAGAAGTTATAAGATCTTTTCTTTCTATTTTATCACTGAGAAGATTTTGTTTCCTTCATTCATTCAATTTCTTAAAAATTGTTTTTATAATTTTGGAAGAGGATCCGAATCAATTTCCTCATATGTAAAAGAATCATCTAATAAAGTTTTCATCATTTCGAGGTAGTATGTGCAGAGCACAAAGATGACTTGAGCTTTTTCCTTAGTCTTCTTTGGCAGAAGAACAGCTTGGATGTTTGGCAAGACACCACCCTGGGCAATGGTGACTCCTGAGAGCAATTTGTTCAATTCCTCGTCATTACGGATAGCGAGTTGAAGATGACGAGGAATGATCCTAGTCTTCTTGTTTCACAATGTTATCAGTAAACACCGTAAAAAATATGAAAATTATCAGGAGAATCACTTCTTTCTTTGGAATGATGTCAAAATTTTACAAAAAGTGAGAATAGTCTTAATAAAATCACAGTTAATTTGGTATTAAAAATTTTTGGTCAAAATCAAATCTTTTCACAAATTTGTGTCTATTCCATAATTTTGTTTCGATATTAGATTGTATATATGTTAAATTTCAATAACATTAGTTTTAATAGATCTGTTAGTATTGTCAGGTCATTCCATGATGCTTGACTTCAGTTTATACTAATAATTTCAATTGACATGACGTTATGTTTCTCTTATTTCGGAAATTCAAATTTAAAGCTAACATGAACAAAATTCATTTTAGTCAGTGTTTTTAGCTTGAATATGGCGGTTTTTTACAATTCATGGTAAATATTTTTATCACAACGTATTAAAATTTTTGTTATGTCTTTAATTTTTTTTTTTTAAATAACCTTTTTTATTTAGATTTATCAAAGTGACTACTATGGTTTTGATCTCAAATTTCTGCCCATGTAGTGTATACAATTTTTCTTGCTACCCGGTCGAAAGTACGAAAACAATTGCATGTGTCCATTGGAATATATTGATGCCTGCCCCGACATTTGCGGCACGAGCGGAGCGACTGCTGCTGGTCGGGGGGGGGGGGGGCAGGCATCAAATACATCTATAAATTAAGGTTTAGATACACTCTTAGAAAAGAAATAGTGTTTTATTTTATAAACATGACTATATATTTGTATCACAATTGCAAAACTTCTTTTATAATAGATGAAGTTATTTATTCTACTTCTTCATCTGTCGATTCATCAGATGATATGTCATTCATTTTTTTATTTTTATTTTTGTTACACTTCAGTCACTACTATTACTTTCTAAATAATATCCACTAATTGCCACTAATAAACATTAGCAGAGAGCGGACAAATTTTGACGCTTGAGGTTATTGACGTTCTTACTCCCGCTATTATAGAGGGCGCGCATATAGCTTTACCAATGCATAAAAGTTAGACTTTCTGCCATAAAATTGGTGCCGAAACCACGTACTTTCGACCGAGGTAGTAAGAAAAATTTGTTGTATGCCCTGATAATGCCTCTGGAAAGGAGGCGATACGTTGAAAAAAATTTATAATACAAATATGTTTTTTTTTTCTCTTATTTGGCGAAGAGGAAAAATGGCGAAATCTTTTATAGACGTTGTACAGGACTCTCCTAGGACGGGTCTAGGCATACCTGTTAAAAACAAAAAAAAACCACCCACAGAACCGCCTTTTGGCTTTAAACTTCGCGGGCAGTTGGTTCCAGCTTAAAGTCGCGTACGACCCTTCCGTCATCCGTTCGCCCGGGACTCCCATCAGCGGACACATGCCCGTTAGGCAGGCCGACTAGCCGCGCCAACCTAATCTCCTAATAACGGTGTATGGACCTAACCATTCTCTTTCCAATTTCGATGCTTTACTGTCATTCTGCAATAGAACTAAATTACCAGGTATCGAAAACAGGATTCATGCGAATAATATGCGCATCCTGTTGTCATTTGAGGTGTTCTTGTTTCTTCCTTAAGGCAGCTCCACCCTTTTTGAAATAGTCTTCATAACGCTTCATCCATATTTCTAATATTTTCTGATATGTTAGGAAACTCGTAGTTGATAACCCTGAAGGTATATTGGCTTTCCCTCCAAAGGCCATGTCAAAAGAAGTTAGGCCTGCGCTTTCGTGAACAGCTGTGTAAAATGCCAAACATACTAGATTTAGATTTTGATTCCATTCGATCTCGTTTTCTATCATGTATGTTTTTGATAACTCTAATTGACCCGCGTGTTTTCTCGAGGGCTTCACTACTTTTTGGGTGGAATTCAGTTGAGTTATTGTGTTTTATCCTATATAAATTTTCAAATTTCTGAACATGCTCTGAAATAAAGTTTGCGTCCTGATCCGTTAAAATACGAGTATATCTGGGTGCGAGAAGAATGTAGATGTAGTGATCTAATAAGTTAGTCAATATGTCCTTACTTGTTTCTCTTTAAGCGGAATCAAAATTGTATACTTAGTGAGGATGTCCAGAATAGATAGAAATATGATTGTTTCCAGTTTGTGTCACACCCAAGGGCCTCACGATGTCCATCGAAATTTTTTCGTTTGGTTCAGTTAGTATATCTGGTATGAGGTCTTCGACTTATGCACGAATTTGTTTCAGTTTTTCATGCTGACACGCACGTCTTACACTTTTTAATAAAGTTAATTACGTCATTTTCCATATTTCCCCAAGACGTTTGCTCGCGTAATCGTCTAATTGTTACGGTTTCTCCAAAGTGATCGGTGTCTACGTTCCCATGTGCTTCTATCAACAAGTTTTACTTTTCCTCTTCGCTTAGTTGCTTTACAGGCTGCTCACGCGGAAAAAAATCTTATTGTTCAACCTTCGTTTCAAAGAGAAAATTTAGCATATCCCGTGTGCGTAATTTCTAAGTGTTATGATTGTAGGATCTTCCATATGAAATTTGAATATTTTCCAATTTTTATTATTTACAAAATCATTATATTCAACGTATAGAAACTTTAACCACTTATTTTCGTTGTATTCTGTCAGTCATATTCTTAACAAAGAAAATATATTCTGTTCGCATATTCTAATTCAATTTTTTCTATTGGTTACTGATTTTATTTTTTATCTGCAGGGTATACGATTTACTCTCCAAGTCGCGTATTCTTCATAAATTTCCTTTTCGTCCCTTGGTTCATTGTTTTTCAATCTTTATGCAATGGGTTGATTATCCACATTATCAGATTCTTCGACAGCTAATGATTCTGGGCTAATTCCGCTTTCTTCGATTCCTGAAAGATCACTTTAATCGATTATTTCTGCATTTTCTGTGAGCATCCCCGAATTATCCTGCTTTTGATGGATTGGATGCAGTCAAGAGAGTGCGTCAGCTGCGGCATTTTCCTTTCCTTTCTTATATTTAATCACATAATCGTATTCTTTCAGACGGATTCTCCGTCCCAGTAGTTTAGAAGAAGGATCTGCTACATTAAAAAGCCTTTTTAATGATTGATGATCTGTGTGGATTATCAATTTTTGTCTAAACAAATACTGACGTAGCCGCTTGATCGCCTACACGAT
Source organism: Diplolepis rosae (assembly GCA_030998225.1). Taxonomy (NCBI): domain Eukaryota; kingdom Metazoa; phylum Arthropoda; class Insecta; order Hymenoptera; family Diplolepididae; genus Diplolepis; species Diplolepis rosae. Next base: position 125,803 of record JAPYXD010000535.1, read on the forward strand.
GGCTAGTTCTTTTTCTCTAGTACTATAGCTTAACTTTGTCTTGTTTAGCGTTCTTGAGAATAACATGAAGGATGTCCTCTTTGTGATACAATTCAGTCATTAAGAAAACTTCAGTTTTATTGCTTGGCCTATTAACATTTTTAACGGCTGCTAAATTGTTCGGGTTAGGTTTTACTCCCTCTTCTATTATTTTCTACTTAGAATTTCTTTCACCTGGTTAGTAAATCTTTTTCCATGGCATTCTGGATGAGGAGGTTGACGTATATTCATGTTCTTTTTGTCTTTAAGCACGATTGTGTAAGAAGCCAAGATTATGCAAGGAAGTAGACTTCCGGTAGTGTGGAAATTTAACAAGAAGATGTAATTTTTTGAATCATTCCTCTGGTTGTTTTCTCAGTATGTTAAAGCCTTACGTTCTCTTGTAGGAATTTTAGCCTAGAATGAAATTCATCTTCAGTGACATAATTTATGCGTACCACGTGTTCTGGAAGGGAGGTAATGCACTTGTAATTTATATCCCTGTCGGCCAATCGTATTTCATTTTCTGTTTGATTGCTAATCAAGACCAAAACTTGTGAGATTAAAATACGATAGATAGAATTTGAGATATGAGGGTTATTTTCTATGGGTATGTGTCCACACTTTTCGTTAGTTTTTACTGTTATCATTTTAATTACATTTTTGGCATGATAATCTCATCATTTTCAAGTGGGTGCAATTCATCATCCAGCTAAAGTATTCTATTAGACAATTTGAATTGATAGGAATGCAAAAACGGAATTCATAAAATGCTATCTTCTTGTAACGGAAAATTATTTAGAGTTATAACAAAATTATGTTCTTTTTCCAGAAATTTTAGCGGTGTTATTTCGTTCATTTCATGTTTGTCATTTCCCATGCAACATTTTGTCATCACTTGCTGGAGAGGTTGTTTTTCTGCGACCATTTTTTCTTTAATTATATTTAAAGAATCTCCTGTTGGCATATTTCCGAAATTTCCTCCTTCGCTTCGAGAGCTAGTTTGTTTGAGTTCGTGTATTGTATTTAAAGCTGGTTCACCCGATTTGGCGGCCAATTCGTAAAACTTCCTTTCTGAAAATTTCGTTTAATTTATGTTGATTGTTTTCGGATAAGGAGAGACTACTGGTTTATTAAACCATGGTTATTAATTTTGTAGATTGTTTACCTTTTCTTGATTTCGCTCCTTCACCCAAACTTCATATTCCAGTGTTTGTTCTTGCGCTTGATTTAGTGTAAAAGGCCACAACGGCCTGATATGAAATCCTATTTCCTCCTTCAAGTTCATTATATATTTTTTTATCGTCGATTTTTTCTCAATGCGTAAGGTCAGTCACGTAACTGTGCCACTAGAATGTTCATTGGAAATTGCATTATTTAATTCATTAAATTGCTGTCTAAATCGCAAATTGCAATTCTGCACGGATTCTGTCTACATTTTTATTCAATTTTCAAGTTTTGATCGGATTGATTGAAATGAACTAATTATTCTAACATTTCAGCGCAACGCTAGGTACAAGCTTTCTTAATTATCAATTGAAATAAATCAGTTAGCACGTTTTGCTAAATCAGTAATTTTTGCTGCGAGAATAGAATCTTATAAAGGATCTAGTTGTGAACAGAGCAACCTTGTTCATTCCACCATTTTGATAAAATCTTCTATTGACATTATACACATTTCGCGTTTAGGGGTTCTAAGTCTAGACGTATTTATTTCTTCTTGATCACTCTTCTTTCATACAAAAAGTCATACTCGTAAGAGTCATTTGGATTTCTGGAAATTGTTGACGAAGATTCATCTTCGGTTTTTATTAAATCATTATATCTAGCTAAAGTATCTATCCCTTGGGCCCTTTTACAATTTTCTTTGTTTCAACTTTTTCATACTGTCCTCAACTAAAGTCAAATTTTCTAATATAGCCTGCAAAGGATCTGCAATATCCCTTTTAGCTTGCGCGTTATCTTGATCCATCATCTTAATCTGAGGTTGGGTTATCATTTGTGGAAATAACAAATTTTTTGAACGGCGAGTGTGTATCTACTAACTTTGTTCCTAATTTGTCGTACGGGTGAACGTTTTGCGTTTTGTGTTACTAAATTGACATTATTTATCAAATAACTTATGAACTCTTCACTTAAAAGCTCGTGCTACAACAATGTCTCAAGGTCAATTCAAAGTAGATTTTTAAGGTTTATTAATGAAGGAGCCTCATGTGAAATAAAATAACCAAAGTTATTCGCTTCAAAGCTACCGAAAACAGGTAAACGAGCGCGCGCCCGTTACGGCCATTACGAGTGATTTTCCATAGCACCCTATGGAACATTGCTTTTGCGAACTAAAATGAAAGGTTGACGCAGCTACTTGAGCAGTAAAACAGGGCTGCAGTTCAACAATTCCGCTAACGTCGATAGAGTAGATCTGAGAAGGTAAGTCTGATATCATAAAAAGCGAAATTGAAAATTGGTGAACAAATTTTGAAAACTTTCAAAAGTAAATTCATTTATTTTCATTATAAAAACAGAACAAATATGTAATTAAAAATATTTCTCGTATAATCATGTGTACCTTCTTTATGGATTAAAATTTGGAATTAAAAAAGAAATTTTTCTAAATTATTACAATTTTTTTTTGGTGAGGAGGAAAAATGGTGAAATCTTTTATGGAGGTTGTACAGGGCTCTCCTAGGACGGGTCTAGGCATACCTGTCAAAACCCCAAAATCCTCTCTCTCGAACCAATGCACCGCCCGCGGAACCGCCTTTCAGATTTAAACTTCGCGGGTGGTTGGTTCTAGCTTAAAGTCCCGTACGACTCTTCCGCCATCCGTTCGCATCTTCTAGAGGTTTGTTGCCCTTCCTCAGAAGGACCAACCTCTGCATCTTCCAGTCTACGAAGAACCTCCATTCCCGAATACAGGACTTGAAGGCTTCCAGGAGAATTAAAGTAATGAAGAAGAACTCCCCGCAAAAACACTTTTTCAGGCACAAAGTTCCACATATTTGAGTGAAAAAAAATTATTGTTTTTTACGCTTCAAATGAATGACATATACTGAAAAAGGCGAACAATGACAGTAGCTTTCCAACGCATGTTCGGAATATTGGAACGATGGAATAATAATCAAGTTACGCCATCTCTTAGCAAACCGCACGAATTAAGTTATAGATCCAATAAGTTAATATGAGTTGCAATCTAAATTTCAATTCGATTTCCAATCCCATGGTGCTTATTCGTTTCACAATTTGTTTGTCAATAAACATACTTTATATCAATAACCATTCTCAATCACTGACTTCACCTCATCCCTTAGAGAGGATCCTTTCGATCCTTAAATAAAACGAGGAATCTTTTAAGAAGAGAAATGTTACGTTTCTGACGTAACATACCCAATCTCTTTTTTGGTGCATCGGCCCGGGAAACACTTAGTCAATGAATGGGATATTGAAATTTTATAATTACTAGGAATCAAAACTTGATAAAGTACAATTATAATTTATCTGATTACACACATATTGGTTAAAATATAATAAATTTGATAAAATCACGAAAGGATTTGACCTTGAGGCTAACTTGCGTGATTAAATAATCATTTTATTTTATTTGAAATTTTACACATATATCTTGTTAAAATAAAATAATTTTATCGAATCACAAAGGTATTTGACCTTGAGGCTAACCTAAGTGATCAAAAGACTTATTTTATTTGAAATTTTATTGTCTGAATTTCTGAAAGTACAAGGATTACATAGGATTTTGTCCTTGAGTCATGCCTGTCTAATCTCGTACTTCTCTAATTCTAAATTTTTGACTAAGTTTCAATTCGAGTTAAAACGAGAAAAAAGCAGCACACTAGACTATAAGTCCTTTTTAGATTCATTGAACGGTCACCATTTGATTTCGATCAATTGGGTAAGGCAAAATTCAAGTGCTCATGCAGTATCGCTTGAAACTTCTATTTTAACTCTGTTAACTAAGAGAATATTTTTAATTGCAAAAGATTGACCAAGATGTTGTTCTTGAGTCAGGCTTGTCTAATCTAGCATTACTAAAATTTTGTATATTTTATAATTTTGTTAAAGTGCATAATAAAAATTAAAAATTAAAAATTAAAAATTCTAAATAAATATTTTTCCTGTAAGCACATGGAAATTGGTAAATTGAGGCATATTATTTTAATAATTTTGATTGATGACTATAAATTTACCTGAATCGGAACATTGAGACAATTCATATTTTTCTAATAACAAATTATTAATCACATTTATTGATTACAAAAATATTTTAAAACGAAAGATATTTGAAAAACTTTTCTGTTGATCCAAATGAATATTTATGTATTGCAATTTTAAAACTGTCTCCATGTACGTATCAGTAAATTTTATTTTATAATAACCTATGTCGGGACCTAATTCCAGTGCATTAGGGAAATCACAAATTCAAGAAAACCCCATTACGCGCAGTCAAGTTAAGAAAAATACTTAGATAATATTTCTTTAGAGAAAACCATAAGGTTTGAACAATTCGAAACTGCCGGAACAAGCAATTTATCTGACTCGAATAATTGGCTTAATTCGAATTCAAAAACTAATTCAAGTATTATTTGTGGATCAATTGATCAGGACGAAACATTAAAAAACGAAACTACTTATACTGAATTTTAAGTAATCACGATAGCGACGATAATAGTACCGACAACGAACAAATGGAACAAATTTTTCACAACAATCCTGCAGAAAACGTTGATCCGATTAGAAACAACGAAATGGTCCTACCCAATAATCAACAAGTATCCTTACGCGACGCGTTAGAAGTAGTACCCTTATTTGATGGAAGTAACATTCCATTATCACATTTTATTGAAGGATGTTATGAGGCAAAGTCAATGCTGCCAACACCCACAGCTCAAGAAAATTCAGGACGATTATTAAGAAGTAAATTATCAGAAGAAGCGAGAAAATGTATCTTTGGATCGACCTATAATAATATCGAAGAATTAATTGAAAAACTTAAAAGAGTATACGCTCCAGCAAAAACTGTGTATCAATTACAAGGAGAATTAGGGAATACCTATATGTGGGAAAAGGAGAACGTACTTTCCTATTCAGCTAGAATTAAGGAGTTTGATGACAGAATCGAAGTCGCTCATAGACACAGCAATAATGGACAAGTAGATAATACCTTCAAACAGAACCTTCAAAAAGACGTTATTCAATGCTTTGTTCGCGGTCTGCGTCCTGAATTAGAAATTCGAGTAAAAACAAAGTAATCATTTAAAGAAGTTTTCAATGACACAATCAACGTAGACAGAGATTTGGCAGCATCTTCCGCACTACGGAGAAATAAAAATTCAGATTATTTAAAAATGGATGATTCTATAAATAATAAAAATAATAAAACAGCTCGGTTCAATGTTGCACGAGATAACAACATAAATTGTATAATATGTGAAAAACCAGGTCATGTTGCTGAAAATTGTTATCATTTAACCAAAGCACAAGAAGCAGTTTCTAGAAAACAAAATCCTAATTTTTTTATGCAAAATCAACAGCCTAGTAATAATCACCAACAACGAGAAAATATTTACAATAATTCTGCAAGAAATAACTATCGGAATAACCATTTTTTAGGAAACAGAAATAACAATTATGATAATAATAACTTTGCACAAAACAATTATCCGAATAACAATTTTTTAAGGAACAGGAACAACAATTACAATAACTTTTCAAGTAACAGAAATAATTATCCCAACAGCAATAAATTCCATTATTACAATAATAATAATTTTTCGAGAAACAGAAAAGAACAAGAAAATATAGATTACAACAGGTATGCAAATCACAGACAATTTTTAAATCAAAATAGACAACGTGAGATGCGAAATCAGCAATTAAGTAGACCAAATCAAAATTATCCACAAAAATCAGAAGTTATATGCAACTATTGTAAAAAACCAGGACATATAACAAATTGTAACGTTAGATTAAACAAACAACAATCGCAAAATCCTGAAAACTCAAACGCTCTCCCCAGTACGGATGCACTGAGGAAAGCATAAGGCAAGAACCAGAAGCATCTACTTTTAACGATCAACCGGCTATAAACATGAGGGTTTCGAAACCAAGTACAATTCCATCAACAATGATATGCGCAGAAGGTCTTCAAAGCCCTGCTCGCATGATGATAGATACCGGTGCTGGTCGAAATTTGATTAAACAAAATTCCGTAAATCCTAATTTGCCAATAGATAAAAAAATAGTGTTAAAACTTACAGGAATAAATGATTTACCACCTTTTACAATGGGACAAATACAAATAAAGATTCTAGGATATCCAACAATATTGAATATAATTCCTAATGAAGTTCCAATAGATGAAGACGGAGTTCTAGGTTCAGAATTTTTTCGAGAACATAAAGTCAATATAAATTATGTATCAAAATATCTAGAAATACAAAATAAACTGTATCCATTTGAATCAACACAGATATTAACAATTCCAGCTAGATCAGTAACAACATTTTATGTTCCAATTGAAAATACTGAAAAAAGCGAAGGTTACGTACCTCGACTACGTTTTGGCGAAGGAATTTATGCAGGAGACGCAATTGTAAAAAATTGCAACGGTAAAGCTTATATCAAATTTGCAAATACAAACGAAATTTCAGTAACGATATCAATACCAGCTATTACTTTAGAAGACTTTGAAGAAAGAGATTTTCAAAATGTAACAAGTCAATCAAGCAATTTAAAAAACTTAAGTGATGACGATTTATCTAACCAAATTCTGAATAGCTTCTTAAAAACCGACAATTTTTTCGACAATCCATGCAAATTTTTTATAATAACAGGTAAAGAAAGAATAGAATGCATCAAAAAACTTCTTCGTTTGGATCATTTGAATCAAGACGAATACGAATATGTAGAGAGATTAATTATTAACAGTGCAGACAGATTTCAAATCCCAGGAGGTCCACTTGAAGCTACTAACATTTTGCAACATTCGATTCCAACTACAAATGATTCTCCAATTTTTTCAAGACAATATAGATTTCCCCCTGTTCATAAAGAAGAAATTTCAAAATAAGTTGACGAATTATTAAAAAATAAAATAATAAAACCTTCACAATCACCATATAACACTCTAGTTTGGATTGTTCCTAAAAAACCAGACTCTAAAGGTAAAATAAAATGGCGAATGGTTCTTGACTTCAGAAAACTTAATGAAAAAACAATCGGAGATTCTTACCCACTACCTAACATAAATGATATACTCGATTCACTCGGATCTGCCAGATATTTTTCAGTATTCGATTTAGCTACTGGTTTTCACCATATAAAAATGGACCCTAAAGACTATCATAAAACTGCATTTTCTACACCTCATGGCCATTATGAATTTGATACAATGCCCTCTGGTTTAAAAACCGCTCCTGCAACATTTCAATGGTTAATGGATATTACTTTAACTGGATTAATAGGGCCAGAACTCTTTGTATATCTTCACGACATGGTCATATTTGCTGATACACTAGAAGAACATGAGAAAATATTTAATAATTTAATACAACGCCTTCGAGAAGCAAACCTTCATTTACAACCAGACAAATGTGAATTTCTACGACCTGAGATAGGATATTTAGGTCATATAATTGATAAAAATGGAGTTCGACCGGACACCAAAAAAATAATAGCCGTAAAAGAATTTTAGAAAGAAAGAAAGAAAGCCGACAAAAGAATGTCAAACAATTTTTAGGATTAGCAGGATATTATCGTAGATTTATCGAAGGAGTTTCAAAAATTGCCAATCCTCTTAATCAACTTCTAAAAAAGGATACCCCTTTCATATGGACCGATAAACTGCAAACAGGTTTTGATATTTTACAATCAGGATTATGTGAAAAACCATTTTTACAACGACCCGATTTTTCGCAACCCTTTGTTCTCACAACAGATGCCTCAGGATACGCAATAGGAGGTATATTATCACAAGGTAAAATAGGCAAGTATAAGCCAATAGCGTATGCTTCACGTAGTCTAACTGACACTGAGAAAAAATATGACACGTATGAAAAAGAAGCACTTGCAATAATATTTTGTGTCATTCATTTCCGTCCTTACTTATATGGAAAAAAATTTACCCTAGTAACCGATCATAAACCACAAGTTTGGTTTCAAAACTCTAAGGATCCTTGCTCACGAGTTTCGCGCTGGAGGTTAAAACTCGTTGAATATGATTTTGTTGTAGTATACAAAGCAGGAAAAATGAATGTCAATGCAGACGCTCTTTCAAGAAACCCTATTATTAACGAAGAAAGATCAAGAAATTTACACGAAGACGATGATGATACCTTTATGACATCTCAAGAAAAAATGAATCTTGAGAATACCTTTATAAAGAATAACGAAGAAAATAATATCAAAAAAGGAAATAATTCCAGAAGAGAATATTTCAATTCGATATTTACCCAAGATGATATAAATGACTTTAGCGAATCCTCACAAGATCCAATATTGAATATCAATCCTAAGTTTTTAGAAACTTTTAATGTTTCTCCTAATGAAGAATTATTTAATAACATTTGTAACAATTTTCTGAAATATACAAGTTTATTGAAACTTTTAGCATCAAAGCTTCTGTTTATGACTATTATACTCTGAAGTCCAATACTTGGAAAAAATTATGAAAATTCGCCATGGAAAACCATGACTACTAGGGGTAAAGAGAAAAAACAAGAACAAATGAAAAATTCAAATCAGCATAAAAATCTAGAAAATTTAAATCAAAATGAAATCCAAGAAAAATTAGACGAAAACTTTTCTTCTAAACCTCTTGTGAAAAAATCTCGAGGTAGGCCAAGAAAAAATCTACTTACAAATTTAAAAATTATTGCCTCTCAAACAAAAAGAAAGAGAGGTTAACCAAGAAAACAAATATATGAAAATGATTTACCAGAAATAAATATGCAACAAATGGAAATCCTCGAGATAATGGTTCAAAAAGTCTAGAAAAACGTGGAACCTTACCAAAATTTAAAAACTTACAGAAGGGAACAGCGAAAGAAATTAAAAAAGGAAACTATTATCATTTTGCTCTTCCGATTGAAGGAGAAATTCAAGACAACTTATATGAAACCTTAAATAATATATAATTGTCAATTTACTCATTACACGAATTATCTCAAAAATTAACTACCACGATAACACATGTAATCAATGATTGTATTATTTCCAGAATTGTATCCTCTCTTATAACTATACATTTATGTATAACTCTTTATAAATTTTTAATTCGCAACAATAATTTGGAATGTTAATTCCTATAATTATGTATAAACTAAATTTTTATGTTATAAATTGTTAAAAATATGTTCTTGATTGAGTAAGCATCTTGGATTAAAAACGTATTCCTCTACCGAAGTTTCGATCGCGGATCGTTAACTCCCCGCGTTCGAATTAAGGGGGGAGGTGTCACGTCCCGCGACTCTACCGCCTAGAGTAATAAACAAATTAATGAACCAATGAAGGGATCAAGGCAACATTACCACGTCCTTGATTATATTGACTCAACAGCAAGATCTAACCAGAAATAGGAAGATCGTTAAAATCGAAAGGCAAATCTAAATAGATATATTTGGCTGTGACATTAACGCCAAGTAATAAATTTCATCGGAACGTGACTCATCGGCGAAGGCAACTCATTCGGCTTTAAGCTTCAACACCAAAATATGGAAAAGATCGTACACCTTGTTTTTACTTCCACAGTAGTTGACCTTCTCGTTAGAATCGAATTACAGATAAAATAGACTTGATATATTTGACTATAAAACTAATGCCAGGTAATAAATTTCATCGAAGCATAAGTGATCAGAGATGGCAACTCATCCGATCTTAAATACCAAATATGGAAAAGATGATACACCTTGTTTTTACTTCCACAGTAGTTGACCTTTTCGTCAGAATCGAATAACAGATAAAATAGACTGCGACAATAGTGCCAGGTAACAAATTTCATTGGACCACGAGTCGTCAGAGAAGGCAACTCATCCGATCTTAATACCAAATATGGAAAAGGTGGTACACCTTGTTTTTTACTCCCACCATATGTGACCTTTCAAAGTTCTATAAAAAGCGAAAGTTCCTATAGAGATCAGTTCAGTTGGTAGTCAACGTGCGATTTCTAGAATGTAACCAACGCGAGTCGAGTTCAGTACCATCATCTCTACGCCGCGAGTCTGGTCCAGTTTAATTATCTCTAGACTACGAGTTCAGTCCAGCTTCATTATCTCTACGCTACGAGTTCAGTCCAGGCTCATCAGATTTTACCGCTACTCAGACAAATTCTTACTCGACGCTGAGTTCAACGACATTAGAAAGTGAAGGGGAATCGCCTTCCAAATTCTCTCTAAAACTAGGGCCAAGAATCAACTAGATCAACCGTCTACTACGAATTTCCCATCAAACAAGTACTATCTCAAAGATTACAACGAAGACTCAACTGACCACATTCGCTCCACTGGACTCAACAAATCATCAAGCAAATTTCACTCAGGGTAATTACAAAGGTACATCTACATTTCAATTCGATTTCCAATTCCATAGTGCTTATTCGTTTCACAATTTGATTGTCAATAAACATACTTTATATCAATAACCATTCTTAATCACTGACTTCTCCTCATCCCTTAGAGAGGATCCTTTCGATCCTTACATAAAACGAGGAATCTTTTAAGAAGAGAAATGTTACGTTTCTGACGCAACATATGGAAGAAAATATTATTTGATTTTAACAATGTCTTTTTGTTATTCAACCTGCACTTTGACGAATGATGAAATGATAAAATCAAATAACACATGTCTACAAAATATGAGGTGGTGATTGTTATAGAAATAACTGAAGATATCGCTGATTGAAGGCAAAATTGCAGGTTTCTAAATGACCGATATATGTCGGCAAAAAATGATAGGATGTCAAATTTGTTTTTTCATTCTTATTTCTGATGAACGAGGCATAATATAAACAATGATCGATTGTTCATATTACATTTGAAATGAAAAACAAATTTATTAACTTTCAGAAAATGTGATTCACCCTTACAATATTATAAAATTGTCTTTAGTTGCAAGTAATACACTCCTCATATCAATTATTAGACACTTTAATTTTTACTTTACGTTTTGTGAGTTTACTCAACTTCTAGAGTATTATCTAAAATTTATTCCTGAATATACACGCGATATTATTTTTAACTTTTCCCCAATGTCTCTATGTCCCCGTTTTCCTCAATTTTTGGGTAATCTTTATTAACCCATTAACGCCCAGATGTGCAGAATTTTCACGTTGACTACAATGTAGTACCATTTGTAGAAAACAGATGAAAAAGGATCGGAAACTCCATATCCTACCGTTTTTGGGGTCGCTATTTCGAATGGCACAGTCAGAATTCTCAAAAAATGACGCCAAACCCTTTATTTTCCCAAAAATACCCAAAACGCTATTTTTGGGGTATGTTTTTTTTTTAAATTTAAATTTTCACCATGTTCCCGACACTTAGGGAACTTCTAACTTATCAGAAACGTGTTCTCGACACTTGTACTTTTAAAATATGCATTGAAATATTTTATTTTTATTTGTTTTCTAATTCAAAATGGCGTCTGGACGTTTGAAATTTTTTGAAATTGAGAATATTGATCCTATTTCGGATTTTCCAGGTTACTTCATAGTGTAATCATATAAATAAGTTATTACGAGTTTTGTCTCACCGATTATGATTGGTGGAAGCAATATTAGCCCATAAAATTGAAATTCAAGATGGCGGCTGCCATGAAGCTAGTAGAAATACGTATATTTCGAGTTTTATTACAAACCAGGATGGTGTAAAATTTACCAATTAGCAATCTCATAGGTTTTAGTCATCACTGAATTCGAATCTTAGGTGAGTTTTATGAAATTTAAAATGGCTTATCCAATATGGCGGACCCGTTATGTAAAATTTGATATGCCTGAAATAAAAAAATACTGCTGCATTCTACGCAAAATTTAAAATCAAAATTATTCTTGATGTTTTTTTGATTACAAGAGTTGTTTTCGAGAAAAAAATTCCAAAATTATGAGGCTTCCGAAATTATTCAAAATTTGAGTATGTATGACAAGTCGACATTTATGGATTTTTATGGTAAGATAGAGTATCAGCAAATATAAAATGCAGGCGAATTTACTAATTCCCCAACATTTATTAGTGTCTCTTTCACACCCTACCATTTATCTATAAATGTTCATCTGCTTCTATAACATAATTAGTAAGTTACACCAGCATCAGAATGACATATTATTATAAGTAAGTTTCATGTATGATTCATATGAACATTATTTTATGAAATATTAGCAAAGTCTGAGACAAAAATTTTGCGTAGAATGCAGCAATATTTTTTTATTTCAGGAATATCAAATTTTACATAACGGGTCCGCCATATTGGATCAGCCATTTTAAATTTCGAAAAACTCACCTACACTGAGAAAAATAGGTACTAAAAATGAGATACTAGAATGTTGGATATTACCTCATATCATCTAGATTATACTACATAATATCTAATATATTCTTTTAAATATACAAGATATTAATCACCGATTACAGTTTATATTCAAAATTTACAATATTAGATATTAAACTTTAATATCTAAGATTTTTATAAACAGTAGCGTGCACGTGCCCGAGGAAAAGTCACGTGATCAGAGTCTTTGAATTCCATGTAATTTGTCTATCGCGCTCGCCCATAGTTTTGCCGGTCGCATGGTTTTTAGTTTCGACACTGAAATAATAATGCTGTGTCTATGTAAAGTTTTGAAGTGTGATTTTTGAAATTTTTTTATATTACCAGTACTGAAATCAGTAAGTATCTATCTATATAAGTATATCATTTTTATACCTTCAATACTTGAAATGAATTTTCTAACCTCTCAATAACTCGTTCTTTATGTAGCCGTTTTTAAATTCAACATCGAATCGGAATTTATTTACTGGAATTCGTAATAGTTTCCAAATCTTTACAATTATGTTGAACGTTTTTATAATCTCCATTTATTAACAGGTTGCCTTGACTTTGAGAATAATAATCAACAAAATATGGACTTGCGAAAACTCTTAGATCGAGGAATTCGAGAAAAAAGGAAATTATAAGCAATTTTGAATTCCTTGATCAATCATTATTTACATCATGTTATATTTTCTTAATTTCATTTTTTCTTTCAATATTCAATCAGTATTTTTACATAATTATTAGACAATTGCATTCAATGACATAAATATTCACTTTAATTATCTAAGATATTACAGTTTAATATATCAAATAGTATGACCTGATATCTAATGTATTTCAGTTTAACATCTGAGATATTTCAAATTAACATATTAGGTTCTTTAATTTAATATCTTAGATATTGCGAAATAACATTTTTTTTTTAATATCTACAGATACTCTGTTTCAATATCTAGATGGCTGTCCCATAGTTAAATCGCAAATACATTATCTGCTAATATCAAGATATTGCGGTTTACTATCTATTTTTCTCCGTGTAAGATTTGAATTTATTGATGACTAAAACATTGTAGTCGACGTGAAAATTCTGCACATCTGGGCGTTAAAGGGTTAAATAAATTTTCTCCGCGTATAGATCTCAGTGGAACAGAACTACATGCTGTACACATTTATAATGATAATTGTTTCAAATGTCTTGGTTTTAAGGGAAAAAAAATTGATTTTTTAGACAAATTTCTGAACTTCAAGAACTTCGAAGTACCATTTCAGAAAAAATTCAAGTCGGATATTGATGAAATCTACAGGCTGTATGTTGTCATATATATATATATATATATAACATGACACTTTAACGTGTCAAAGTTTCAACTAAATCGAATAAAAATTGTAAAAGTCGCACCAAATTAACTGGGCGTGCCAAAATTGGTAGCAACTGTCATTTTCACTTCTGGCAGGTGTATGACTCATAGATAAGTATTGTGAACATCGTGATTAATATTAAGGGCATGTGATACATAAGAGATTAGCAAATTTTATTGATTTTAGGTTTCTACATGTTTTTATCTGAAGTGAATAAAATTTTCTTTTACAAATTTGGGAAATGATAGAAAAGATATAAATGGACGTAAACATATTACTTTTGGTTTCAAATTTGAAAAAAATTCAATTTTAGTAATATATATCGGAAAACTTTTTTTCATTATCAGAACCAAAAGTAGTCTATCTACGCCTGTTTTTATCTTATCTACTATTTCTCAAATTTTGAAAACAAAATTTTATATATTTTGGATATAAACATGGAGAAATTGAACCAAATTGTTTACATGAACTTGTTACTTTTCTCAAGTATCACATGCCCTTAATATGTTTATATTCAATATTCTATCAAAAATAATTATCTTCACTTCTACTTATTACAATTAGTACAGTAGTAGCATATTAATTAATATATTAATGATGACTTATTGTTAGTGAGACCGAATCATTGATAAAACATGGAAAAAAGTACATTTTACAGTTTATTCTTTAAATTGTAACACGGCCTCGTACGTTTTTTCCTTGGAATTTTGTGAATCTTTCAGTCACATAGTTGACTTGTCAGTTTACCTTACAGAAGTCACAATTTGACTTTGAAAGATTCACAGAATTCGAAGAAAAATGGTTTTTTTGCAGAGTCTCGTAAACAAAAGCCGATTGAGCTAAATGATAGTCATTTTCGAATTCAATGGGCTCAAATCACTGTAAAAGAGTTAATGTCCACTCTGCTGAAAAATGACTGTTGATCGGTGTAATAGTAGCGCAATCAATATCTAATGATAAAAAAAAATAATAATAAGTAAAGTACGATGTATATTTTTCTAATTTGAACAATTTCCGAAATTTTGGAAGATATGTCCTACAGATTTGAAGTTAGCGTTGGGCTTTTGAGTAGCATAAATATTACTTGAATTCAATTCATATACCAAGAATTTTCAAATTAACTACGACCAAGAATGTTTGTTTCGAAAGAGCAAGTTGCTAAATATTTACCGGAAATTTTCAAAAGTTTTAAATATCTGCGAGCAGTTTGGACAGTACAAAATTTTTTGTGAGGGTCTTGCTAATTTTAAACATCAGGGAAATTTATATTCTCATTATAGAGGGCATACGACCTTCAACGTGTTAATAGGATGCACACCGAACGGCGGTATAAGTTTTGTATCGGAGGTATATATGAAGAATTCATTTCCAACCGCAAAATTGTTATAAAATCGAAACTGCCTGAATATTTATTGCCCGGTCATGTAGTTCTTGCAGATAGAGGATTTACTATTTACGATATTCTTGAAGAAGTAGGAGCGTATCTAAATATACCTCCGTTTCTTAGAAACAGAAATCGTTTCACAGCCCAAGAGGAAATCGCAACAAAGAAGATTGCTAAAGAACGAATATATTTAGAACATGCCGTTGATAGGTTAAAACAATTCCGAATTCTCTAAAGAACAATACCACTAAATATGACAGGTATAATTTCGCAAATAGTATTCGTTCGTACATTTCTTGTCAATTTTAAAGATCCGATTGTTTTTGACGAAAAGTAAAAATCAAAAAAATGTCCGTAGGTAAATAGTTAGAGATAAGATATAATTGTAAATTGTTTGAGATGAGTTTCAATCGCAAATAATTTAAGATAAGTTTAAATTTTAAATAATTTATCATTCTCAGGCATGCTTCTTATCATTGGTTGTAATGTAATATAATCGAAAAATAAGATTGTCAAGTACTGGAAAGAAAGAATATTTTTTTTCCTCTTCCTTAAATTCAAAACAAAATTTTTCTTAGTCTCATTGTTACTTGTAATAAATTCTATATTAAATACCTCGTCAATTAACATCAGCGAAGATAATATTTAAAATTTATAATTAAATTAAAGGATAAATATTAGACAAATTCTTGAGTACGAAAAACGCTGATTAGTACAGACTTTTCTCGTATTAAATTATAGTTTGTTCGTTTTCAACTCCATAATCTTACAAGTAGTACAGACTCTTCTTGTGTTAAATTATATTTGGTTCGTTTTAAACTTAATCATCCTATAACATAGAATATAAGACCATTTATATGTACTTGAAAAATATTTCCAACGCCTTTTTTTAAAAGAAATAATAAATGAATCATGAAATATAACTTAACATGAAATATAAGACCATTCATATGTACTATAATTGAAAAATATTTTCAACACTGAACTATGAAAACACTGAACTATGAAAACACTGAAAACTATGAAAACACTGAAAACTATGAAATAACAATAATAAACAGACTTTTCATTTTCATCTTACTGCGAAAATGTTAATGTTGAGAGAAAATACATAATACTGTAATTAGGCATAAATTATTAATTACACGAAGTCATTGAACGAAAAATCAAAAGGTATTAATCGCCTAGGTACTCGCATCTCGAAATATTCGGTAGCTAAAATATTCGGATGAAAGTGTACAGCTTTTTGAAGTAGTGGTTTGATGAAGTCAGGATCATAGAAAATTCTTTCTACATTAAAATCTAGAGGCATCCAAATCACAAAGTCTCACCAACAGCGTTCTGTTATTACCATCTGAGTTTGCATTTTCACATAGTATTCGTGACTCCTTTTTAATTGCAATGTATTTCCTTCTAGTGTATAAAAGAAATATGATAAATGTTGTTTATTTAGTCGATAAATTTCAGTCGGTTTCAGTTTTTGTAGTATTTTTGGACACTTTATTTCTAAAAGGCCCGAAGAGTTATGAATTGGATTGAATACCAAAGCGTCTGGTGAGCCACCTATTCCAGGATATTTTGGATTGATCCACAAATCCGTTTCCTGTACTTCAAAACAGAGGCAAGAAGTGTATGCTTCATACGGATCCTTAGCTACTGCTTCATTTTCTCTACCATACTCCAGAGCAGGTGTTCGAATGAATTTAATATAAATGAGTTCACATTAGAAATGCAGGATTTTGTATTACTGCTCACCGGGGAAGGATCGAAATAACAAAATCAAGCAATGCATATAAAAGTGCAGCTACATGACTACAGAGACTCACCGCTGATGCCTTACACTGGCACTTTGCATCTAAAACATCCCCTGTTTTGCTATGTAACATTACATTAACGGGGTATTGTTTTTCGATTTTGTAAGAGGCTAAAACAGTAGCCTTGGCGAAATAGTAGCTTTCTTGAACAGTCAAAGCATCAGCCATATTTTTCACGTGACCGCTGTCGAAATACGTCTTCCCTCTTCTAAGTGGTTTTGATGTACTGTAATCGCTTACATTTTCTTTGCCCTCTTGTATTTCATTTTCATGATCGTGTAATCCGTCAGCATACGCATTCTCTTCTAAAATTCAGGTCGTAATAAGGTGCTTGTAGATGCAACCGTAATTGAAGCTTTCTGTAATTGGTTGGGATGGAAATTCTATGCAAGTAGTCAGAAATGCCAAGGAACTTCTATTCTTTATAGTTGATCTTACATTATTCTCTTTCATAAAAAGCCATTTGCCGTTGTCAACATAGGGATGTACTGCGATGTTTCTTTCGATGCACACTTTTACCCTAAAATAAATTACATTTTTCCATTACAATTACGCAAACAAACATTTTTTTACAAACTTGATATCTTCACTTCAAATTGTGTGAAAATATGATTAAAGGTTGCCTTTTCTTGAACCAGAATCGAAGTGTCGTCATCAACTTCTTTATAATATTTTAATTTTATCTTATTTCTTATATTTGTGAAAATATCTGTATGAAATTAAATAGTATATTTTGTGCCTTGGCGCATAATGAGGGTTATTACGCGACGAGCGACAATGCTCGCAAGAGATCGAAGCCGAGGCGTGACCAGTCCTGCGAGCATTTTAAGCGAGTCTCGTAATTACCCGAATTGTGTGCATTGGCACATATTCTATTTTATGTGACTTCGGTGCGTATACGAGATTTTATGCGTAAACTCGAATCTAATATAGTATTCATCATGATTCTCGTCCATTGCACTTGATATTTCGCGACTAGTTCCGGCCATTCTGATTTTCTTGATCTTGTATAGTAGTAGCGTATTGTAATAGAGTATGCGCATTTCAAATGTACAAGGCTTTGTCAGTACGGTTCCCACGCTGTACGGAGAAGAAAAAAATAAGAAGATTAGGCTCCGCTGTATGGTTATAGGCACATGCGCAGTTCAATTTTTACATTAAATTCCTCTGTATCGTAATGCACAACATTACGCTACTCTTAACTGTAGCGTAAAAACGAGTTTACGTGCCAGAGGCACATACAATATATTATTAACTTCTTTCTCTTCAAAAGATAAGTTTGCACAATAAAATGGAACTTCCAGGTAGTAATACGAAGTAATACTTACGAATATTATTTGTTTTAGAGATAATTCTTTATTTATTTGAACATTTTCCTTCGAGAAAAGGCAGCATTATATATATAAAATACTGAGTACATTTCTTTAAGAAATTTCATGACAAATACTTTTTCTCTGTTATAACTCATTAAATACAAATTTCCAAATCACATAACGCCTTCTAATAACCAATTAAATACTTCATTATGTCCAGTATGTCCTGCTTCTTCTTCCGCAGGACATCCCGGACGAAGCCAGTAACCGTCGTCCACATTTCCCCGCCCTGGAGCATAAAGCCACTGGGGCGATATATGCCCCAGGGCTGACTCCAAGTCATGGCGCTCCTGCGTCCACCTCTCACACCTAAAAAAGGTATAGAGGGCGTCGTCTTTGGGGTACCCACAGTATGAGCACTGCGGGCCCCTCACCTTCCCCATTTTATGGAAGTACGAGTGAAAGAACCCGTGTCCCGTCAGCTTTTATGTGAGGTAGTAGTCCACCTCACCATGCCTACTATGGAACCACGGGGGCAGCTCGCCAGTAAGGTTCGCCGTCCATCTTCCGTGCGTATCCTCAATCTAGCATCCTCGCAAGGCGCATAGCGCCTGGTGTCTTGCTATTTGACGGCTTCATGATTGGCCGAGTGTGCCCTTCGTTTGATAAACAAGCTTTCCGACCTGAGCGAGCGGGTCCACGGGGATTACCCCTGCGATAGCCAGGACCGCGGCCTCCGAGACCGTGCGATACGAGCACGCCACGCGAAGGGCTCCCCTTCTCTGTACAGCTGCCGGGTGTTTGCGGTACTTTTCGTACCGCATACTTTCTGCCTAAAATTCGGCACCGTGGAGCATAATGGACTTGGCAGCACGTAGCAACAGGCACCTAAAAAAGGGTCAAGGGCCACCAATGATGGTCATCACCCTGCTAAGAGACGCCGTCAGCTCAGCCACCTCGTCCGCCCCTCTTTGTATTTGCCCCAAAAGGTGAGCCTCGTATCTAGTATCACCGCTAAGTATTTTACGATCGCCTTTGTAAGGGGCGCGACATCGCCCACCTGTACAGATAACAAGCGGGCTATCCTCTCCTTCATGAGGAGCACGATCTCAGTCTTCACCGTCGCTAGTTTCCAACCCATCGTCTACCAGCCAGCGGCGAACACGGCACATTACCTGACTTAGACGCATTTGGGCATCCTCTACATCCCTTGCGGAGATGAGAGCCGCCACGTCATCTGCGTACCCGATCAGGAAGCAGCAATCAGGCATTTCCATTCGAAGGATCCCGTCATAGGAGGTGTTCCATATGAAGAATGGAGCCTTGAGCCGCTCCCTCTGTGAGCTCCTTGCGTCGTCGGCCATCTTTCGTATCATAGACAATGGAAGCGATCCTTCAAGTAACCTCCAATGAGTCGGAGAAAATACTGGGTTATCTGGAAGTCCCGCCTCAAAATTTGCGGCGCGTCAACCTACCTCACGGAATTGGAGGCATTTTCGACATCTAGCATCGCCAAGAGACACACGGGACTGAAGCAGTGGTTACCCCTCTCCGCACCTTCGGCAGCCCTTACTACCTCCTGGAGAGCATTGAGGGTGGACCTACCCATCCGAATCCACCAGTGTGAATGGTGGAACCTCCAGGTCCTCCGATGTCCTTGGATTATGAGACCGTTTAAGATGAGTGGGGAATAGGGCATCGGCAATCCTGTTCATCGATTCTGCTTCCATCGGGGCATTCTTATCGAAAACCCAGAGCTTCCGCATTACGATTTTATACCCTAGGCCCCACGGATCGTTGTTTAGATCATCCCTTAGTCTATTTCAGCATTGGCACTTATTGGCTTCGATGGCCCGACCCAGGGCTTTCTTCGCCACCAGATATTCAGCTCTTTTCGGGGCCACATTGCGGTCGCATTTCTTGGCTCGTTGAGTCACGCGCCTGCAACTTAGGCACTCTCTTCGGAGCTCCACAATTTTGTCCGTCCAACAATAAGCAGGTCGTCTGCCATCGTGTACTATGCTCTTCAATATAGCTTCCACGCAGGTCTGGTGTATCAAACGCATTGTCATGCTTGTCACCACTTCGGCCAACGCTGGAGACGCAGCTCCATCTTCTGTTTCGGCTAGATTTTGCTGACCGCGTTCTAGGGCCAGAGACAGCCTCTCGATGTTCATTTTTTTAACGTTCCACCTGGGGGGGGGGGGGGGGGCACTTTTTGCAGCAGCCCAGGTCTTCATTCCATCACAAACTCGGAACGTCTCCGGTGTAGCCAGCCCTCCCAAAGGTAAACGTAGAGTCAGTGTTCAAAACTACTAGCCCCAGCCTGGACGCCATATTCAGGACTCATCCGCCCCATGAGTTGGGCTGCCTTTCCCCCCACTCGAGGGCCTTGGTGTTTAAATCTCCGGCCACTATCAGCTCCCCTTCCATGTCTCTGGCTGCGTCTCCCAGGCAATATAGTTTTGTCTGGAAGTCGCTTATGCTCTCATTTGGGTTGAGGTAGCAGCTGATGGTAATTATCTGACTGCACCTAACTTAGACAAAACGTATTTCCAACCCGTGGTGCGACACCAGGTGTCGCCGCGTATCAGGAATCTCTGTAAGGACATCCCCACTTCTCGTTTTGCGGTCTGAGCGCGATCGCTTTAGATCGAAGCCACCGCTTTGCTTGCTTTGCTTTTAGGGTTTTTGGGGATTGTCAAGGTTTTTCCCCTCCTTTCTCTCTTTCCCCTCCCTTTTCATCTACTTTTTTCGTTTTGAATGACGGTCCATTCTTCGGAGGACGGTTTTTGTACTGTCGCTCTCTCCTTCTTCTTCTTCGCCAATTTGGCGCCCTCCGATTGTGCTAATGAGAAGGCACAGTTTTGCCTTTTACTGCTGCTTCCTCCTGCTACGGCAGCAAAGGACGTCACTTTTTTCTACCCTCCTTTTCATCCCTTTTTGCCTCCTCCAGATGGTTGATTACTTCCTTGTTTGCTGCTGTACTGCTCGGCGTGGACACAACAGCAGCAGCTTGTTTCGGCGTGCTTGACGCCTCCTCCTCCTTTCTTTTGTTAATTAATTCATGTTTCATTTTTTGCGTAGTAGATCTTTAAGAAGGTTTGCCCATCATGGGAGGCCCACTTTGGTGGGGCTACTATTTCCACCTGTGTAAATCGAAACCGAGAGGCGGCTTTTTAGATGGTCAATCCTATTGACACCAGTGAGTATGCTAATAAAAAGGTTACACAATTGCCCGCGCCATAATGATGCTAATGGTTGTAACGTGGTTTTTCACTCTTTAAAACTTACCATGCACAACTACTGTACTTCGTACCAGGACTACCTGTTTAGCTCCAAAGCTACCAAAAGTTTTCCCAGGCGCCAGGCCTTTCTTGGACCAGTTCATGAAGTTGCACTCAGCTGTACAGTAAAGCTACAAAATAGCTAATCCGTATATTAACAGGTATCCAACTCAACCTTAAACTTGTCCTGATACGAAGTATTAGCAGTTCATTCATTCTGGTGTGTGTGGGTGTTGGTATCGTGCATGTGGTTGTGATGTGGCCGAGAGAGCGCACAAGGGAAGTTCAGCGTCATCGCCTCATGCGCATTTGAAACGATACCCGGATTAAGGGGCCCCCCCGCAATCACTCTTTGTTCTTTCATTCGGCATCAAGGAATCAGTTCAAGGTCCCCTGATGCTTTCGCTTCACACCAAGTCCTTACGCGCTTGAAGGCCGCAGAGAAACGAATTACCGTTGGTGGGCTGCAGGACGCGTCTGCTCCGTGCTTGGCCTCATGCATCCACCTAGGCTAGACACTGCCTGCCCGCAAAAGACTATCTCGGGTGTTGGGTATATAATGTTTAGTGTTATTGTAAATGTGTCGTGTCATGTTGATGTCCGTGTGTCCTCTACTACTTTCTCAACCGGGCTTGGTACCGGCAATGGTGGAGTTAATATTAATTTTTTACTTTCTCGAGGAGGAAAATGCCTACGCACCGTCAGCAAACGTACGTTTGCTGGTGTGAGGGGCTCGCACCCAATAAAACCCTATCCCTTTTCAGTCGGGTCCACCTCGCAACCACGCTAGCATTACATCAAGGTGGAACTGTTGTTTCCGCTCATCAGCGCCTACTGTTTGTCTGTCATCAAGATGGTTTCGCTGTCAGATTGTCTTCTAACTTCTTCTGGCGCAAGGTATTTTCCACGAACGCGGAAATTTCCTCCCAGAATTCCTCTCTCTCCAGCTTTACGCCGATAAAGTTGTCGGCTGTCAAGTGTCCGAGTTCTGTTTCCAGTCGCGTCCTTGGTGCCTCCCAGTGGTCGTACTGGACGAAAGTGTGTTCTGCGTCATCGATTGTGGCTTCGCAGTATCTACAACTGGGGTTTCCAACTTTGCCCATCTTGTGGAGATAGGCTCGAGACAAACCATGTCCCGTAAGGAATTGCGTCAGGTAAAAGTTGTCCTCTCCATGTCGACGATCGACTCATATGCTTAGACGAGGGATAAGTTTGGCAGTCCATCGTCCTCTGGGTTCGCTGTCTCAGCGTTGTTGCCACACTTTTTCGGTGATTTCTCTGGCCTCTTTTTTCGCAGTCCACTTGTCTACCTCTCGCGTTCTGGCGAAGATGCTTTTCTTTTCCAGGGCCAGCAGGTCTATGGGTATTACCTATGCAATCACAAGGGCTGCAGGTTCAGACACGGTGCAGTAAGAGAACGTGACCCTCAGGGCTCCCCTGTGCTGCACGCCTCGTATTTTCATTCTGAATTTTTCCTTCTTCAGGGCGTCGGCCCATATATCGCTCCCGTATAGAAGAATGGACTGTGTTATCAACACCACTCCCTGGTGCCATGCAGCTCTGGGTACGGTAGTTAACACCTTGGGTTGGGGGTTATTCCTTTGGGACCATCCCTGGAGCGTTGTCCGCGACTGCTTATTTAGTGTCACTACAAATCCGGTCAAAAGTTTCGTCTTGAATCCGAATAAGAATCATAAATAAAGGAATTTTAAGCACAAATAATAAATAAAAAAAATTCTAAAGTTTTCAACACCAAAATAATAATACTATAAATTTTAGTGTGTTACACGCATCGTGAACAAGTGGTTGATTGTGATTATTCGCGAATCGAAATAGTGTTAGAGTTTGATTACCAAGTAAACTTTTTTTTCATTTTTCTACTGTTGTTATAAAATGTGCTTTAATCGTAAGGTGTTGGAAGAATGCGAATTTTGACGGTTTTTGTTTTTTTACCCCTGTCCAGACCTGAAAAAGATTTGCAAAAATTCAGTTTTAATCATCAATAGGTAACTAATAAATAGATTGATTGAAAAGAGTGGTGGCGCAAATCAAACATGAACAAAATTGCGTGCGAAAATTCTCGCAATTTTTTAAATCGCGAATTATGCATAAAAAAATCTGCAAAAATTTAGAAACGGGTCTTCTATTGGAGAAAACAACCCTGATTTTTTTTCAAAATAATGCTATGATTAGTTTATTTAAAAAAAGAAAAAAAAAGAAAATTATAAAATCTATCATTACTCATTCAAAATGGCGGGTAATGATCTGAAAATTTGGCAAAATCATCTCTTGCCCATCCCCTCCCATATGGTTGATGCGAAATTTGATTTGATTTTAAGGCCAATTTCACATGGAAACCCGGCTATGCCCTATGGTCAAGTACGCTCTGCGTGTCTATGGTATAATATTGAGAGTTATGTTTCTCTCGACTCCCTGTGCGTAACAATGTTTGGTTCCGTATAGAACCCTGTTATGGACATGCAGAACCCTTCTTAGGGCCCGATACGACCTGCTTGACATCCATATAGAATCCGATTGGAGCAAAATTTTTGTATCCATTGAAACCCTTTAGAACCCTTCTGAGGACAAGATAAAACCCGCGGCAGGACCCATTTGCAAGAGCGGTGTGCAACTCCGTTTGCACCCAGGTATAAACCCATGTTCTAACAGGGTTCTATCGGGTTCTAACAGTTTTTTTAAGCAAGGCAGGTTAGTTTAGTTTCTCGTTTTTGTGTGTAATTATTTTCGGTATTTATGGAATGATACGCATGCGGAACGGTTGCTTTCGTGATGAAGCGCCATTAAGACTCAATCAAAGTAGATATGAAGGACTAGAAACTGTGTTTTTCAAACTTGGAATTTTACTTTTTCGTTGCTACAGCCAGGGTTGGGCCGTAACATACGTCACGTAACTTACATAGTTTTTCACACGTCGTAAAATACCTATTTTACGTATTGGGTTTTCAACGTCACGTATATTACATGTAAATACAATAGAAATTGTTCTCCAATTGGAAACTAGAAGCTCTTTTTGTAAGCATATAATCATTTCTATTCAAATTCTGCAAATGTTTAATTATCAAATGGGAGTTGAATATCTTATTACATGCTTTATGAGTTCAACTGTGGTATGGAAATTCAAAAAATGATTACGACCATTTCTTTCAGCAATGAATTAAGACCATTTTTGAAATCTTTATTCTGGCTTACCCCTGGAGTTATCATGGTCCAATTTTCAATCGTGCATAACTTCTAAGCGGCAATTGATAAACTATTCCAATTTTGATACATTACATGAATGATCATACAATAAACTATTCACTTCTTGCTTAGCTTAAATATACTGTGCTTTAGATGGAATTCGAACGTTTTTCTGCCCTCATGTAAAATTTTTGAAATGGCGCTTGTCATGTTTTGAATTTCTATGTTACAATTATTCATTATATTTATTTATAAGAACATAATTTGTTCAATTTTTTGTTTGATTGAAACTAACCCGCTGAAGAGTCAGATGAAATGTCTTTAATTTACGTGGAATAATTCGTCAAGGAGATTTTTGTAAAAGAATATATATACCGTTGACCGGGACTATTCCGGTACTAAAAAAGTTTTTTGTATTGTTTTCTCGATGCGAGACAGACGAAATAGTACATTGTACAACAAGGGGGTGAAGTTGATCATTTAAGGCGAGTGCTTTATACAACAAAAGCATGTTTTTCTCCCTTTTTGATGTGTGTTTGACGGGCGTACAGTTTGTTATTTAAGTCCTATGGGCGTAAATAGGGAGTGGGGGGGGTGCTTAAATGACTACTTTTAAGCACTCCATCCCTATTTACGCCCTAGGGCTTAAATGACAAACTTTATGCCCGCAAAACAAGCGTCAAAAAGCAAGAAAAGCATGCTTGTGTTGTATAAAAATACTTCTGTAGCAGAATAACCCCAATCAATGGCATATATATCCGAATGAAAAGATCACCTAAATTTAATATTTATTGAAAGCTTATGGTAATTTATCACTCATAGTGTACCTACATATAATACAATAAAACTTTTTCGTATGGAATAATCAAGCTCTATTTGTATCTTCACATAGAAACACATTTTTCAACCATTATAAAGAATATAAACCTCGCTTTAAGTAACGTATCAGTTATGGCCATGTCCTAGGTGGGCCACGTTACCAATTAAACAATATTTAAGAGTACCTTAATATATTCAGTATCAAATATTCAAGCTCTGTTTGCATCTTAAGAATAAAATAATTTTTTAACTAATATCGAAGCGGGACCCGGTGGCAGACATATTGTCAACACTGATAGCCGCCAAACTAGTTCCCACAGTGGTCGATCGAGTAGGCCACCTCTTGGACAGTGTGCTCGTTTGCAACGACGTTGACACTGCCTATGGGAGGTATGAACAACTAGTGGGAGAAGAAGGAAAAACGGTACGACAGAACCCGTCCGGACCGCAAGCTGTCAATTTGGCGATTAAGTGCCCTGGTGAAATTGTGTGCCTTTTGGGAAAATCAGGAGGAAGTTCGGTGCCGTATAGAAGGTGGCTTGGGAAGCAGCTAAACAAGCTCGAGTTAAGGGAACACGCAGCAGAGTGTCTGGGACTCAGGTAGGCGCCCGGCCACGTCCTCTCTCTCTGGACGTGAAAAGAGGCATGCCAAGGGCGATCATTTCATAGGTTAGCGTTAAGGAACTTCAGCCAATAAACTTTAGTACTGTAAATAAATAGAGTAAAGTTAGATTTGAGTAGAGACTTAAAATTTGAGATTTGAGTAGAGATAATATCGAATTTTCATAATTTTGATTATATAAGTGTGCAGAAAGAAAAAATTGTCGGAATATAAGTATAAAGAAATTAATAATAATCTTAAGTTGTCGATGCCGTGTTTGCGCAAAACTTTGTGAGAAGCTTAATTTGAAGAAATTCAGATAGTCGTTTTAAGCATTTAATAATATTGCCGTTCAGTAGAGAAGAGTTGAGTCTGCCAAAGGATACGATAGGTTAGTAATATAGTATAGTCATGCCAATTGAGGTTAGGTTTTGATATAACAGAGTTTTTTCCGAATTTTCAATTGTAAATCACGTGTAAATATTTTGAAGCGTAGGTGATGCAAGTGGCCAAATATTGTTAATTTTGCTCTTGGATCACCTAATAAACTAGACTTATGTTTTCATTTCAAACTTTCACAGGTGTTAGATTAATTTCCAAATTTTTCTTGAGTTGTGTTCAACTTATCCAAATGTTTCCTCCCATGTTCCCCTCTTCTGACCTAACCAGTAATACAAGAACTATCAATAATAGTATTAGTTGCGCAACTAAGTTCCCGCTGTTTTTTTATGAAAATGCAACTTTATTGTGAAAAAATGGTTATAAATGAATCATTCAAAGTATTGTCCGTCGTTAGCTACAACTTTTGGCTACCTTTCTAGTAAACCTCGAATACCATTACGGTAGAAGTGTTCATCTTTTAAGGCTATACACGAATCAAGCCATTTTTCGATGTCTTCATATGTATCTTCGGTTTCAACAGCCCATAATAAATAACATCAGTGTCTTCGAGGGTTTTTGGCGAACAGGGTCAACATAGAAATAACCGTCTTTGAAGGGACGGAAACAATAACGGCACGTTGTTTCACTTAGAGCATCATCTCCGTAAACGTTTTGGAGCTCTCGGTGCGCTTCAGCCGCCATTTTCTTCGAATGAAAGAAGAAAATCAACACTTCCCGCAAATGACGATTATTTGGCCCAAAATCAGACATTCTCACACAACCAAAAGTATATGACGCCAAAGCAAAATCACTAATGTGTCCAAACGTTTTGTTTACCATATGTCTAAGCTTGGTTTATGACGTTTTAGACATGTAAAAATCAACCAGCACTCACTGCTGGGGCCATCTATTCACAAACGGCGAGAACTTAGTTGCGCGCCTAATAATTTGGTGAAAAATAACCAAAGGTCAGAATCGTGGGTGTAACGTAATGGTTTGAAAATTAATTTCTTTTCGGTGCCACAGATCAGTATCTGGGACCCTTTAAATTAGATCACGTTGGGCATTTGTGCGGCACTTTTGCTGGCGCCTTCCCTCGCTACCCTGGCATTTAAATAGCGACTGAAACTCAGTCGCTGTTCCTTTGTTGTTCGGTCGCTGTTCGGTTGTTGTTTTTTACGTATTAATATACCGAAAAAGATTAAAGAGAGGTGTAGTCTCTTAATTTTTGACAAATACACAGTATTTCCAACGTGATATTTGACAGTAAGTTGAGTCATTAATTAAAATTTTAAAAAATCATTATTTATCATCAATCTTAAAATGCATTAAGTAAATAATTCTAGTGATACATTTTTTTCTTGGAATAAAAAAAGTTCTCGTCACAACCGTTCAATAATTGAAAATATTAGTGAAAATAGAATAAAGAATTAAAGGTATTTTACATTTGACATTCTCAACTCTAATTTTTCTGACGGAAATGCTTGAAACCAACGGATAAAATCTTGAATGCATTATTGAAATCAAGTTTCTTCAAAAAATCCTGGACTCTTTGTTGTGCTGTTTGATTTCGTTGTTCTCTTCTGGTATTTCTCTGCCTTACTTCCGGTTCCTATTCACTATTTTCAAATTCTCACCTTCTCTCACGATTTTCATAGCTGTCTTGCCGGTTTTCGAAACTTTTCGTCTCAGCTCAAGTCGTGCAATTTCTATGGACATTGAAAAATACATAGTTATACATAGATGTTTTTCATACTTGTTTTCGTAAAAACTTTCTACAATACATCTTCTTTTGGATGTTTTGAGACCCCCTGAGTCAGAAAAAAGGGTTTTTACGAAAGTATCTGTCTGTCTGTAGTAGGTCGTGTGAGGCATAACTCTTGATAGAATCATCAGATTGCATTGAGCTTTGGCACACTTTATCGGAGCCGAAAAAGTAAGGACAAGTTCATTAACCAGCCACATCCAATCAAAATTGAGGGATTGAGCACTACTTTTGTGTTTTTTAAAATAACTTTTTGAAAAAATCAGAAATTTCAATACGGGTTTTTGATAGTGCTCATAAATCTCTACAAATTATCCTGATAACATTTTTTGATTAAATCAAAATTAGAAATGTCACAGCATATTCAAATTCGAAAAAAGTCAATATCAAAATTCCATTTTCCAATTAAATTATACGAGATACGAAAAAACGTTATGTTACAATATTATTTTCTACATAAAGACCTACAAATTTAAATTGTAACATTTTTTCATAAGATCCCTATTTTTCTTTTTAATTAAAAAAAAAAAAACTATTGAAAATCCAAAATTCAATTTTTTAACAATAATATGTAAAATACGAAAAAAAACGTAAGAATACAAAGTTGTTCGTTTCAAAAAGATCTACAAATTTTGTCTCACACAGTTTCTGACAAAAGATATATTTTTTGTTTCAATTACAAAAAATACGATTCAAATTCAATAATTCCATTTTTTAGACAAAATATATGAGATACATAAAAAACATTTAGATGAAAAATTATTTGCCTGAATGAGGTCTACACATTCTTATCAAGAAATTTCTCGACAGGATGTATATTTTATGTTTTGATTTTTAATATTGAAAAAATTAGATTTTTTTCACCAAAATATGTGAGATACGAAATAAGCGTTGTTCTGCAAAATCGTTTCCTTAAATAAAGTCGACGATTGTTTTACATTTTTTAGATATTTGGAAGAAAATAAATTATTTTAATCATGTAATTTATTAAAAAGTTACTGAAATGTATACAGAAAATCGAGCGCGAGTGTCATGATGAGAATGTGTTCCTTAAGGCCGATAGAGCCTTAAGTAAATTGAATTTCCAATAGTGTTTTTTAAAATCAAAACATAAAATATACTTCTCGTGAAAAAATGTCCAGATGAGAATTCTGCATTCTTATATTTTTGTATTTAACACATTATGGTTGAAAAATTGAATTTCTGATTTTCAAAAGTATTTTTAAAATCAAAAAGAAAAATATACATCTTATAAAAAAATATTAGGGTTGAAATTTTTAGTTATTTTTTGTAGTAAACAGTTTCGCATTATGACGTTTTTTTCGTATTGGTATTGGTACCGTGCAATAATTTTGTGTAATTTCTAAGAGATGGCGTAACTTGTTCTGTATTGCATCCAGGCACATTGTTACTATATGCATGTCGGAGTGCTATCATGTGGCTTTAGTTTTCAGTATGAGCCATTTTGACGAAGTGCAAGCAACATCGTTCTTTAGAGCATTATATATGTCCAATTACATAACAACAAAACACTTTTTTCGGCAAGTTTTACGTTGCTTCTTCGATTCGAAAAAAGTGCTACTGACAGTCACCGATTGCTTTCTGAAACATACGGTGATTATACTCCATCGATTAAAACGTGTGAGCACTGGTCCAGATGCTTCAAAAGTTGTGATTGTGACACGGAGGATATAGAACGTCCAGGCCATTTGAAAAAGATCAAAGGTAAGTAATTGGAAATACTACCCCATCCACCAGATTCTCCAGACATTGCTCCTTCTAATTACATTCAAGGCTCGTTTATTGCAAGGCGCGAAACTCGGCCATTGCAAGGTTTGAGCGTTCCCCTGACCCCCACCTTTACTGTTATATGCAACACTGTGGTTGGGACGATAACCAATCCACTTTTTTTTCTGAAAACTAACCTCACCAATAGTGACAGTGGTGGAAGCCCTTCTCATCTTGTAATAAATGAGTCTTGATTGTATCACTTGTTTCGATCGATAACTTTGAATTACCAACTGGTAAGTACTCTTCTGAATAAAGCCGACATTTTACAAAAACAAACCTCAAACTTAATGCACGGTTTCAATAAAAACCGTTTGCCGGACTCAGGGAGTTTCAAAACGTAGAGATTTGATAAATATTCCGAAAGTCATTTTTCACATAAAACCAATACCTTCTCTTATGACGAGAATGTAAAAATATATTCGCATTATAAACCGTTTAGAAGTTATGTTTTCGATTATAATTAAATCAATTTATACTGAAAAGAATTATGTTTTTTAAATTCCCATTGTCATTTGAGAAGGTGTTGATTTTATGCGAGAAATCACTTTCGGAATTTGTGTCTGTCTGTCCATCGCCTGTTTCCACGATGACTGTTGATAGAACCAGCCATATCCAACAGAAATAACATTTATATGATCATTTTTTGTGTTTTTGAAAAAAATTGTTTGGAAATGTCAGAAATTTCAATATTGTTTTCTGATAGTGATCAGAAATATCTACCAATTATCACCATAACATTTTTCGATTAAACTGAAATTAGAAAAATTGCAGTGAGTTAAAACTTGAAAAAATCAATATCACAATTCCATTCTCTAGTTAAACTATAGTGAATACAAAAATTTGAATGGTAACTGTGTGGGAAACATCAAAGATGTTTTAGAAAGAAACGACGCTTTCGGACTAAGTCATTGTATTTTAAAAAGATTCCAACGTTTCGAGAACAACAATGTATCTCCTCATCAGGGAAAAAGTTCTTATTACGATTACCAAATTTGCACTGAGTTTTGATATCTGTAATATTAATATGTTTTGTAGAGATTATAACAATAGAAATATTATAAAAGTATTTTATGAATAAGTATGCACCTTTAAAAATATAAGAGTAGAAATACACCAATAATACAGTAATTTACAAATTTTTGTATGAATGAAGTAATGTGTAAAATTTGTTTTGGAAGCAAGAGCCTGCGGTATGCTCCCAACTTACCTGAATTGAAATTTGTCGTCAACTTATTAGAATAATTTTACAGGAGCGTGTCGTCAAAGTTCAAAATAAGGTATCATTATAGAAGTCAATTTCTTGGTTCAGAATTAATGAAAGTAAAACATGCCAGATAATATGAGATTTTTTTCGTTTTGAACAACTCAGTTATTTATAAATAAAATTAGATATAATAATTTTAAAACCATTCTGTACATTAGGTAAAAAACAGAAACTAACATAAGCAAGTTGAAAGAATACTTGCATTTTTTAATATTTACAAAAGGAATTCCAAGATTGGTTGAAATGTTCCAAATTTGAGACCTTGTTTAGCGTATTGTTTTTCCTTTTTTTATGAAAACCATTTCAGCGAAATCCTTTTTTTGAAAGTTTTGTTCTTGATCGAGAATTTTGAAATCATTCCACAAAATTTCATGTAAAGAAATGTTATTTTTATTTTCATGAATGTGTTTGGTAATGACTTTGTGATATTTCGGATTAGGTTATATGTTAGTTTCATGTTCCTCTCTACAGATGTGTAAAGGTTTTTTTGTTCATCAACGTATCTATAGTACGAGGGCTGTTCAATAAATCCGTGACTTTGAAATGAAGAGCACTTTTTATAACAAAAATTCCAATTTATTTTTCAGCATAGTCCCCTTTTAATTGTATACATTTATTATAGCGGTACTCAAGCTTCTTTATGCCCTCCAAAAAGTAATTTTTATCAAACCCCTTAAAATACTCATTTATCGCAGCAATGGTCTCTTCGTTCGATGAAAATTGTTTACCTCCAAGCCAAGTTTGCCTGTTAGGAAACAAAAAATAATCGGAAGGAGCCAAATCTGTGAAATAAGGTGGATGAGAAAGTATTTCATAGCGTAAATCAAATCATTTGGCCGTTGCAATGGCACTCGTGTAAGCTGGTGCATTGTCGTAGTGGAAAAGCACTTTTTTTGGCAGATGGGGCCGCTTTTTCTTCAGTATGGCATCAAATCGATCTAATAATGAGGCATAGTACTCTCCTCTAATAAATAGTTTTTCCCTTCTGTAGATAATCGATTAATATTATACCATGTGAATCCAAAAAAATTGTGGCCATGACCTTACCGGCTGATGGAACCGCCTTCGTTTTTCTCGGCACAGATTCGCCAGACCCAGCCTACATTTTCGACTGATTTTTTGTTTCTGGCGTATAATAATGAATCCGCGTTGGATCAAAAGTTACATAACGTCGCAAAAATTCCTTTGAAATTTCCCATTCCTATTGAAATGTTTATAGTCTCACTAATCTCACGCACTTTCAATCGACGATCATTGAGTACGATGGCGTGGATTTTATTGAACATTTCTTGAGAAGTCACCTCTTTTGGACGGCCAGGATGCTCAGCATCACTTGTGCTAATACGGCCGCAACAAAATTCAGTGAACCAATTATGAACCATACCATGCGATGGAGCAGACTCCTTATAATATTTTGCGAGCTTTTCTTCAATTTCTTTGATTGGTTTTCTTCGTAGAAAATAATGTTTAATAAGCACGCGAAACTCGCTTTATTTCATGGTTTTGTTTTAACAATGAAAAACTAAATTCAACTGTCTGTAAAAAAATTTCTAACCAACGTACTGACTTGAAACTTTTTATACGCACTGATATTAGATGGTATTCTCTTAGAGTATTAACATATTTACGATAATAGCACCATTTTTCTACAAGTCACGGACCTATTGAACAGCCTTCGTATACTGGAATATTGAAACAAAAAACAAAATTCTTAACAATTATATAATGATTTCATTGGATGTGATGTCATTATTCACCAACATTCCGATTAAACTAATACAGAAAAGCATCGAAAAAAGATGGCATTATATTAAAAAATGCATCAAATTACCTTTAGAAGACTTTAAAGATGGAATAGAATTCTTAATGAATAACCCCTTTCTTCAATTTAACAATTCCTATTACAGACAAACGTCTGGAACTTCTTTGGGCTCTCCAATATCTTCTACTTTGGCTGATCTAGTAGTGCAAGACTTAGAAATAAATGTTTTAGAAAATTTGGATTTCAATATTCTAGTATACTACTGTTACGTCAGAAACGTAACACTTCTCGTCTTCAAAGATTTTCTCGTTTTATGTAAGGATCGGAAGAATCCTCTCTAAGGGATGAGGAATAGTCGGTGAATAAGAAGTGTTGATCATATAATATATATTTATTAACATAAAAATTATCTTAAAAAAGCACCATGGAAAAATAAAAATGCATATAAAAGATTAAAAGTACTTCGCATTTACCATGGATTGGAGATAAGTCGGTGATGAATTGAGTCCAGTAGATTGAATGTGGTAACTCGAGTCCTCATTTTGTAGACGTTGAGATGAATTTAGTCTGCTTGGACTCTCTCTTCGCGGTCTCTTCAAGGCTTCCTATTTGGAGCTTCCTCTCAGAACGCCGCGCAACAGATAGTCCCCGGAATATCGTCATCCTGGGGCTTCTCGTCTCGTGCGGTGTAAAGGTAGCAGCGCGGTTTCCTGGATCAGGACGCCGCAGCGTGTCCCTCCTCGCCGCACCTCCAGCAAGACCTGCTGCGATTCGGCCCCCGTCAGTCCGCCGCCATGTGTCCAAAACCCAGGCAGCGGTAACACCTACTAATTTCCGTTTTCTTGCGGGCTCTACAGGAGACCGACCCGATCTTCATGTGCGTCGCCTTGAGTAAAGTCAAGCCACGCGCTTCCTCAAGTCTGACGAAGGCCTTCCGAGT
Source organism: Diplolepis rosae (assembly GCA_030998225.1). NCBI lineage: Eukaryota > Metazoa > Arthropoda > Insecta > Hymenoptera > Diplolepididae > Diplolepis > Diplolepis rosae. Next base: position 160,039 of record JAPYXD010000535.1, read on the forward strand.
GCCTCTGAAGGGCTTCCTCGTCAGGATACCTTTACCTCCGAAGACGGTTCCTCCCATAGGTAACTCCGGACTGCTTCTGCTACTTCTTCTTCCTTCACGATGGGATCGACCTCCAATATCTCCACCTCGACCGTGGGGACAAGATAACGGACTGATCCAGACTCACCGACTATGTCGCGGAAAGCAGAGTTTCTATACCAATTTGACACTATTTTACCATTATCAAGTTTAATTATTCCCAAGTCCAAAAACTTAATTCTATTGTTTCTTTCCATTACATGGGTAAATTGAACTCTTGGGTGATAGTCATTGAAAGTATCTATAAGTTTTTGCAAATTATCCAAAGGTACACCCAATAAAGTATCATCAATATATCTAAAATAAAAGGGCACAACAAACTCCAACCTCTCAAAGACAGTCTTTTCCAAATCTTCCATGACTATTTCAGCCAACATTGGAGAATTAAAGGAACCTATTGAAGTACCAAACATTTGTTTATAGAATTTTCCATTAAATTTAAATTTAGTAGAATTCATAATGAAATCTAATCCTTTGAGAAACTCTTTTTTATCTAATTTTTTATGCGATTTAACTTTCATCCATCTGTTTGAAACAGCTTTTTTGACCAAATCCAACGGAATGTTCGGAAACATTGCAACAACATCCAAAGAAATCATTACATGACCATCAGGTATCGTCTTTGTGACTATAATCTTTTGAAATTCCCAACTATTTTTAACAGTATAATTTGACATTGATAATGGATTTTTCAGTATCATCCATCCGGTATCTTTTCCCAATAGTAATTTGTTCATCCAATTGTCCACCATCCTGAAACTACTACTTTTCAATCTTTTTAAAGGATCTTCATCTAATACTTCAAAGTTCTCAACATTGGCAAGCAACTTCTCCATGTCTCTTATGTATTCCGACCTTCTCATGAGAACTGAAATATTACCCTTGTCAGCATTGGTACGCATTAAATCTTTATTTTTTCTAAGGGACTCTTTAGTTATTTTTAAATTACTAAAAAATTTTCTATCTATACTACTTATATGCAAACTTTTTTTCTCAACCAAACCCTTGGATAAGTGCAAAACCTTGTTCCTGAAATCTTGCTGATCTGACCTCGGAATTTTATGTATATTAGCTTCAATATCCTTGAAAATGTCTATTATCTGCTTTGATTTATCATTAATCATATTACTACTAAAGTCCTTTCCCAATCTAAGGATATCCTGTACAGAATTTGGCACTTGAACATCAGTCAAATTAACAAACCAAGTACCACTCTTTTCTCTCCCAAAAACTCTATGCAAATTCAAGCTTATCTTTCAGGCACTGCTTTGTTCCAAAATAGCACTATTAAATTTTTTCATGTGACCTCTATCATTGTTTGAAAATCTATTATTCAGGACAATTTGATGTTTCAAAAGATCAATAATTATTCCTTGTGGCAAACACATCTTCAATTCGTTCCTTATTGTAAAAACTCTATTCTTTGAAAAATTAATATGATTCGAGATATCCTTGATTTGCAAATTCAAAAGAGAACACTTAAATTTGTTGGGACTGTGCTGGGATTTTCTTTCACAAAAATTACTATAAAAACTGAATTCATTAAATTTGGAATTTAAATTGAATATCTGTTCAGGTAAAACATCATTCCTCCTACATTCTATTAAATAATTCCTCTGGAGAATATTAATTCTAATTTTTTAATGAATATCGCACCACAGTCTCACCTTCTCAAATGCTTCAGCACCAAATCTGGTTTTGATCCCACTCAAAAACATTGTTTTGTGTAATAGTAAACAATTTAAAAGCAATTATTAAATGTTGACCTCCAATCCAAGTTAATAAATTTTAAACCCGAACCCGTATTACTATCAACGCGGATTCCTCTCAACGTCCAAACAAAAGCAAAATTAAAAATTTCAAGGATTCGATACTAATCGAATCCTCAAAATACAAAAAACGCAACCAAATTTGGACCAAAATCACCACACCTCAATAAAACTATTAGAAAACAAACCGTGAGAAAAGAAAGAAAAAAGAAGGTAACCTTCCAAAACCCCTTCCTTTTTTTCTTTCTTTCGTCCTCTTTTGTTTTTATTTCCCACCGCTATTTACATAAATAAAATTTAAATTTTCGCCGACGTTTCGGTGCTCTTCCAGCTCCCTCTTCAGAGCTGTAACACTACAAGAAAAAAATTATTTAAATAAAGTTGTGTCTCCTATCACCCTCCACGGGGACGCAGACCTTCCTCCACGGAACGCCAACAGGAAACTGAAACAAGACGCCCTGCATCCCTCCCTCCCAAGCACCTGAAAGACCCCAAGGGTCATTCAATAAATTTTAAATTGTTTCGCAGAATCTAGAAACCTCAAGGATATTTAATGTTGAACATTATCTTTAGAGATAACTTATCAGGCTGTCATAACAGCCATTGTACTCAACCAAATCTGTTTTTGTATTCATAGAATATGTTCCCTCTCTTTTTATATATAACATTTCCATTAATTCTTTTTTTCCCTTATTACTTTCCGAGTGTAAAATCCCCACATTGTTCCAGTCAAAGTCATGATCAGCGTATTCCTTTCTATGATCAGACAAAACATTATCATAATTACACTTTCTCCCAAGATTCCTTTTGTGTTCTTCTACTCTAGTATGAAGAAGTCTGCCCGTTTGTCTGACCCCGATGCACGGGGTCTTGTTGCAGTTTCCTGTTGGCGTTCCGTGGAGTGGGATCTGCGTTCCCATGGAGGGTGATAGGAAGCTCAACATTTAATGAATAATTTTATTTTCTGTCGTATTACAGCTTTGAAGAGGGTGCTCGAAAAGCACCGAAACATCAGCGATAATTTGGGTTTTATTTATGTAAATGGTGTTAGGTAATAAAAACAAAAGAGGACGAATGAAAGAAAAAAAGGGAAGAGGTTTTGGAATGCTGCTTTCTGTTTTCCTTTAGATTTCAATAGAAAATGATTTTTTGAGTGTTAAAATCATCCTAAAATTTACGATAGAATGTTTATATATTCATTTTAGGTGAATGTTTTTAAAAATATCTAAGAAAGAAAGGTAATATCTTAAATGATATATTTCGTGATTTTAAATTTGTCGTCTGCTTCGCGCCACTTTGACATGAAGTCGACACAAACATAATTTATGTGGCCCCGGCGCATAAACTCGTTTTTACGCTACAGTTGAGAGTAGAGTAATGTTGTGTATTACAATACAGAGGAATGTAATGTTAAAATTTAACTGCGCATGCGTGCATTACGATACAGCGAAGCGTAATATTCTTCTTATTCTTCTTCGTCAGGCCGTGCAAACCTAATGGAAAGGTGGAGGACCACTAGCAACTAGCGCCGCTTATATCCCTGTACATGAACTACCATTATGTGTCCACGTGTTTTGTCGTAATAAGTAAAAATAAAAAATATCTGTAATTTGTATTTTATTGATTTTTATTTTCAGAAAATATACAAAAAATATACGAAATATACTAATAATAAAAAATGTTATGAAAAATGACAATACTGCTGACTTCAACGGAAATCGGAGAGACAAAAAATATTAATTTTACAGCTTATACAAGGCTTCAATAAACAGAATCATATAATTGAAAAACTCCTTGGTTTTATTGACCTGAGAACCCGTGAGTCCAAAAATGGCGGCTAATCTATCTCCTATTGAAAATTCCGACGTTGGAAACGGCATTGGAAACGTTATCGTAAGCGATATCGTAAACTTTGTTGTAAGTGATATCGTAAACGACGTAGGATTTTGGGACCATATCCGATATCGTTTACGATGTCGTAAATGATACCGATTACTACCTTTTTTTTTATTAAATAAGACAAAATATTTTATTATTGTTACAATTTAAATCTATTTTACTGTATGAAAGGAATATGAAGACAATGGAAATTAATAAAAACATATTATATGTGTGTATTTAATTTCGAACGATTGTTAATATTTGTGTGCCGTTCAGAATTTGCACTCTTATTAAACTTTCATGATGCCGAAAGATCATAAATAAAAATATGTTTATGGATAAACCAATATGTTAATTACAGTTTCTATTGTTGTTATATTCCTTCCATAGAATTAAATAGATTTAAATTTTAACAATAATAAAATATTTTGTCTTCTTTGATTCTGAAACGTTTTCACCAATGGCATGTAGCTTGATGTAGCTCAGAAAGAGTATACAACAATGGTAGGACTCATACGAGGCCGTCCCCCTTGCCGCACTCCATCCGCTTCCGACAACTAGTGCCGCGTATAGATATGTGCCAATGCACACAATTCGGGTAATTATAAATACAATGACTGATAAGAAGGATAAATATCTATTTGCTGAATGAATGGGAAAAATTTTGAATTATTATTTTGAAGTCAAGAATTTTCAAAATATCCTGTATGTATTCTAAACTTTCTCACCGCTCAGCGACAGTTATAATTTTCAGATTTTTTAGTGAACAATTTTGTACAAGTTTTCACTGTGATGGCTAATAGAGTCCATGAATTTACCTCTTAAGTCACTTTGTAGAAATTAAAATCCAATGTACTTCTTTGAGAAATATTTTCAAAATATTGTCCATGTATAAAAATGGGGGGACCCTGAAACATTAATTATTATTTTTAAGCTTTTGTTTTCATGATAATATATTAACTTTTACTATAGAAACATACAAGAAGCATAAATACCTATCTGTAAATTGAGTTGTGAAAATTTCAAATTTCTATTTTACTTTCAGTCAACAATTTTCAAAGTATCCTGTGCGCATCTTGAACTTGCCCACTTGACAGCGGTAGAAGTTTACGCCAAAATTATGAAGAAATCTTTTTTAAGACTTATTTTTAACCATCGTTTACTATGTTTAAATTCGAATTTTCTTAGGTGTACAAATAAGTTTTGAGGTTTTTTTTGGTGATTTTGAAGCTTTATTCAGATAAATTGGTACAATGTATGTTATTCAAAGTATTGCCCATCTTTTTCTACTATTTACCTTTAACCATCTTTCAGGCAGCATACAAATACCGCATTTAAAAAATCCCTCATCTTTTGAGGCAATCCAAGAATCGATCCAATTTTTGGCTTCTTCATAAGAAATGAAGTGCTGCTCAGACAGGCCATGAGCCACCGGCCGGAACAAGTGATAATCCGAAGGAGCAATGTTTGGCGAATACGGCGGGTGGGATAGGACATCCCAGTTTAGTGCTTCCAAAGTTTCCTTGACGACTTAAGCAACGTGTAGCCGAGCGTTGTCGCGCTGAAAGATCACTTTGTCATGTCTTTTGGCATATTGGGGGAGTTTAAACTTCAATGCTCGGCTCAATTGTATCAATTGTTGTTGATAACATCCGCAGTGATGATTTCGTTTGGCTTATTCTCTACCTGGTTAGTTGTTTATTATTTACAACAGATAGAGGAACGTAGATAGAGCAATAGACTAGACTTTTAAATAGGTATAATATATTTTTTAAAATTGTAATTTAGGACGTCACAACTTTGTATAAATTTTCTCAATGAATATTTAAGTAAATTGTGTTGCGAAAATTCGCATGACGCCACACCTCGCATCGAGTAGATAGGTTATGCGGCTCAGTTTGTCGCTTGCTCGCTACCGACAGCAAGTTCGAAACATGCGACGTTGCCAAGTTTATATATGTATAAATGACTACGTGTTTCATTGTTACGCACAAGAAACATTAATATTACTTAAATATTGTTATTTTCATACTAATATCAACAAAAACTATCTTAAAATTTATAAATAAATTTGATAAACATCGTTTATATAAATCGAATAACAATTCTGCAATCTACTATTGTTATTACATAACACAGTTTTAATTTTAATATTTTTTTAAAAGTAGCACTTGGGTGCCTAACCTATGCTATATATATAACTTCAAATATGGACCGGTTTAACTATTACTGACCTAGAAAATTGTGAACATACATGCGCTAACTCATTCCAGCTGGCGGAAATTTAAAAAACGCCTGAAAATGATATTTTCGAATAAAAACTTCACATGTAGGGCGGTATTTCATATATTAAACTACTCCCAATTATATTTCGTATTCTGCAACCCACTCGAGCCCACTCTGTATATCATTTCTCGACATTTTTGAAAACTCATAGAATTAGGAATGCCGTTTTAATCATGTCTGCTTGTCATCGATTTAATTTGAAGTTTCGAATGAAGGTTTTTTCCGAATTTTGACACATTCGATAAATCAAAAACTGTTTCCATGGGAAATTGAGCATACTAGTGAAGTATATTGCAAAAATTTTGTAGGAGACGCTTTAATGCATTGCGGATACAGGTATTTACTTTGCTGTTCACAACCGACCAGTAATCTTATGTCGGAGAAATAAATTTTAATTATAATAACTATTTTCAGTATTGAAAATAAGAATTCAAGATTTTACCTCAAGAAGACTATTATATTGAACTGCAGTTTCAATATTCGTGGCTTACAGATTTATAAATACGACGTATCTAGTGTTAAACAAATATATGATGGTAATAAGCTTATAATTTTTGTTGATACCTTTCACAATTTCTTGTTTCCAAAAATTATGCTCATTTTATAATAACTGTTTGCTTACTTGTTTTGCCAGCACGAAAACAACATGACTTTGTTGGTAGTAAAATATTAATTTCACAAGAAGTTGCACGGAAAGAATAATACTGTCAATGTACTCGGAAATTACTGTATTTAAAATCGATGTTTCTATGCTATACCATCAGGATTTTGAATATATGGGTTGCAGAAGTATTTTCCAATTCCCTTTTTTTTGTAGCGAGTCAAAGCATATATTTGATGACACAGGAAGATTCATTTTTTTTAATTGATAAGAAAATCTACTCTTTGAAACCAACACGAAAATGCGAATTTTGAGATCGATTACCTTATTCTATACAGACAGCATTTTTAGTTTAGATTACACGACATTCACTGTGTTTTGAATCGATTTTCTATGTTACATCATCCGGATATTAAATAAATGGTTTGTAATAGTACACTGAAAAAAATCTCTTACGCATTTCGTATGAGGTGCCGTTATAATTTTCGTAAACGACTTTTTATATGATATTGATATAAAAGAATACCAAGAAAACATAACACATACTCCTTCAGGCTCATTAAATGGTCTAACACCGAGCTTGAGGGTATAAACAGAACTATCCGAAAGGATGGTTTTACCACGTTTGAAAGGGAGTAGGGGTATTTTAGATGTTCGACAACTGTGTGCGTAACAGGTATCAAAGCTGCGTGAATACTTTTACAGCAAACGGCATGATCCTATCTAAAATAACATCTGTAGAGAGGACAATGGCTATACGCCACTACATCTAGCTGATCCAAATTTCCAAAACATCAGGCACCCCACTCCACTGAAAATTGCTATGGAGTAGCGGGAAAAATCCCTTCACAGACAACAACCCCTGGTCCAAGCTCAACCAAACGTGGATAAAAAGGCTTCCAAGTTGTGGCTCCGTAGAGGCGAACTATTTCCGGAAACGGAAGAATTCGTCATGGTCATCGAGAACAAGGTAATCGGCACTAGGAACTACCAAAAGCACATCCTTCGTCACAATGTTGACAAGTGCCGATTATGTGGAAATCCCAATGAAACCATCGAACACATCATTAATGGTTGCAGAATGGTTGTTCAAAAGAGTACACACGCAGGCACAATGATGTGTGTGGGATTATTCAACAACATATAGCCTTGAACCTCGGACTGCTACAAGATTGGAAGCCTTATCACCAATACGTACAGGTACCAGTTCTTGGGAATGAACATTATCTCCAATTCCAAATTATTCCCATTTCTGTATCCGAGCCAATGCGAATCATTTTATTTTTTAGACTAATCCCAAAAACGTTTTGTATCTCATTTGCTGGGAACCGGTCGAAAATAGATCCGATTTAATACGAGGCATCAATCTGCATGAATCCGAACAAAATTTTCAATCCTTATGCTATCTATCCTTATCCAAACCGAATTTTCAATAAAAATTTTCCAAATTATTCTGATCTTAGATTCACTCTGATTGATTCTGAATAAAAATTCGATTTTGGGCAATCCGAGCTTATATCAATTTTGTCTGATTCGGATTGAAAACTTAGTTCGGACTGGCTTGGGGTCATTCGCACTGATGCCTTGGATTTAATTAGATTGATTCGCATTGATTTTTGACCGTTTTTCATCAGACGAGATACAAAACGTTATTCGGATTAGTTCGGAATGATTCGCATTGGTTCGGATACAGATATTGGAATAAATCCGTGTAGTTATCATTGGCTCGGAATGAATTCCTATTAGATACTTTCATCAGGGCTATTGATTTATATCTTTTTTGAGATAGAGTGAAAATTTGGTTATTTGAAATATCACAAGATTCATGCTATAGATTCTGAATCTTATGATATATTCAAAATATTTATAATTGGGGATAGTGTTAGAAGTCTTCATAATGACAAGATACGCCCTATAGCTTCCTGCTGCCTACGATTAGTAGGCACTATACTACGTAGATCGATTTGGCACAAACTTATCAAAATTGAACGAGGCCCGCAATAAGGCGGAAGAGGCCTGTCAAACAGAACGATAAGCTCTTAGAGGAAACCAGTTAGCCATGCTGGCAATCCAGCTTAGTGACAGAGTGAGGCCATCACAGCAGGCGATCGACATGTCATTGCTCAAGCAGAATAACAAGAAGTACCACGGATTTCGTATCTTCAGCCTGGTGATAAGAAGACACTCACTGTAAGCATTTATTAGAATTTAAGAATTGTGAAGTGTAAAACTCTTCGAAGCGACCCAAAAGCCAAGTGAGCATAAGTCCTCTCTGCTTTCGTTGAACGGAGACGGTCAATACGTTGACAGGTGAGGCAAAGTCTTGGCGAACCGGTCGGGTTGGCTATACTCCTGGTGTTCCAGAGCACTGGCCATCCTCAATAAACTATTCACACTACTACACAAATCTAGGGAATTGTTCTAGACGATTTCCTTGAATTTGGTAGTAATAAAATAAATAATACATTTAACATTGTCACGCGACACATCCACACTCATTACGCAAACAGTTATTTTTAAGCACACTCAAGATAAAGACTTTTCTACACACTGGCATTCCAGCATTATCGGAAGATACAAAAGTACGAGACCGACGAGACAATGGACTCTAACTCACCCTTTTCAGAAATATTCTATCCCTTCTCAACCGCTATCACGTCCCGTGCTCGATCTCCTACCGGAACCCGATCTCCACTACATTCTTTTTCCGAAGACCTAATGACGAAACTGCTAACCCAGTTGAATGCTATAACGTTATCCCTTAACTCGCTGAGGAAAGAGAATGACAATCGAATTTAAGAAATTTCAAAATTAGCACAAAGAGTGGTTTGCACTGGAGAAATCGAGACGGATAGAGACGGGGTGAATCTAGGAGTTACTAATGATTTATCTACGGATGATGAGGAAGTGCAGGCTCAAGAAAGGATTAGTGAAAGAAATAAACAGATAAGCCAGAGACTCAAACAGCGACACCACTTACCTACACTGTATTCCGAAAAAGAAGAAAAAAATCATCGCAAAGGATGCTATTGAAACCATTAGAACCCTCAACGGACGTGATGACATGGGGGTACAAGAATTTATAAAATGTGTGAAAAAAGCTAAAGGTCGCTGTTCGCAACAAAGCTTATTGCTAGATTTGATTTTAGCCAAACGAATTAGCGAAAACACGGAAAGAGCAATACGTTACTCTACGTTAACAACCTACAATGAATTATTCGAGTCCTTGAGACAAAATTTGAAGCAAGCTGGCTCAAGTCAGGCAATGAAATCTAAATTATCATCATGTAAACAGGGACTCACGGAATCGGTACAAAACTTTACGCTTAGATTCCGACAAATTACAAACGAACTGAATTACATAATACAAGGACAATGCACGAATCCTATGGAGAGGAAAATCAGGATTAAGATTGAAAAGAGAGACCAATTAGAGACATACTTGTTGAATTTAAAAAGAGAAATCGGACTACAAGTAAGATTAATGAAACCAAACAGCATAGCGGAAACTCAAGGACAAGTTGTAGAAACCGAAATGCCAGCAAAAATATTAACAAACACTAAACCAACAGCGAGGTTCACGCCACGACCAGTACCAGCGTTACGACCACACGCAAACACAACTAGAGCCCAAAATTATGACACTCCGCTAGCTGACAGGTCAAAAATGAACTGTCACAAATGTGGAAAACTTGGACACCTGGTTACACAATGTTATGTTAAGCCCCAAAATTTTCAAAACCCTATAAACCCAACGCGACCCCCACAGGTACGAACGGTTCAGGACGAAGATTAAACAGCAAAAAAGATGAACCAAGAGGAGAAAGAAGAACAAATCCATTACGAGGAGACGGCCGAGTATCTGCAATCGATGGACGATTACGATTGATACGAGGAAGAAGAGCCGGAAGAAATTACCACCTGTTAGTAGACAGTGGAGCATCAATTAACCTGATAAAACAACACGTACTTACGCCATCGGACCGCATAGAAAAAACGAACCAAACGATTCGCAATGGGAAATGACAAACACACATCCACTGAGACTGGTACCCTCAGATACCTTGGCAAAGAACACATTTTTCATATAGTACCAGAAAACTTCTACCATACTCTATCAATAATGGAAAATTGATATTACCATTCCGCAATTACGAAGCCATACCTCAAAAAATACCCCAAGAATTGAACTATGAGAGAATTTCTAAAATAAATACCTGGGAGCAAGGGAGAAAGCTAGGAAAGAAAATAATGACAGACTGAAAGAAATCCTGTCTCTAACAATGTTAGATCATATTGAGAAACAACAAAGAGACATTATATTAAAATTAATAACAAAATACGAAGAAGTATTCGCTTTAGATTCAGAACCGTTACCATGAACGAATTTGACTCAACATGAAATTACATTAAAAAGTGGGAAAATAATAAACCTGTGATCTCATAAGTTACCAGCAAAGTATAAAGAATTCGCAGGAAACGAAGTACAGAAATTATACAGCAAAGACAATCATAATCTCCATTTAATTCACCGATTTGGGTAGTCCCGAAAAAGGCTAATAAACTCAGAATTGTAGTAGACTACAGGAAAATTAATAACGACACTGACCAGGATGCTTACCCCCTGCCAGTTATCGATGATATATTGGACGACTTGGGAAGGGCCAAATTTTTCTCTGCTTTTGATCTTAGTGCGGGATTTCACCAAATTCCTATGAAGGAAGAAGACAAAAAATACACAGCCTTCTCCACGAACCAAGGACATTTCGAATTTAACAGAATGCCCTTTGGCTTGAAAAACTCCCCAGCCACCTTTCAACGCATGATGGATAACGCGTACAGAAGACTAATTGGAAAAGGATGCTTAGCTTACATAGACGACATCGTGATATTCGCAAGCACATTTGAAGAGCACAACAAGAATCTGGAGGTAGTATTGAAAAGGACAAAAGACCTAGGATTGCGATTGAAACCAGAGAAATGCGAGTACTTAAAACCTGACGTATAATATCTAGGACACATAATTACTAGTGACAGCGTCAATCCAAACCCCGAAAAAATAAAAGCTATAAAAAACTTTAAAGAACTAAGGAATGTAAAAGATGTGTAATCATTCCTTGGTCTCTCAGGATATTATAGAAAATTCATTAAGAACTTTTCAACCATTGCTCGACCATTAACACGATTGACAAAGAAAGAAACCATTTTCGATTGGACTACCGACTGTGAGAAGGCGTATTTCGACCTCAAGAACGCTCTCTTAACAGCAACAGTTTTGAAACACCCCGATTTTACCAAACAATTTATATTGACAATCGATGCTTCGAATGCAGGATTGGGAGCGGTATTGTCACAGGACAACCATCCTTGCCTGTTTATCTCACGAACTCTGAATCCAGCCGAAGAAAGATATACCACATCAGAAAAAGAACTTTTAGCAATAGTTTGGGCCATGAAACGACTTAGACAGTCTCTTTTAGGAGAAAAATTTAAAATATAGTCCGACCATAAGGCCTTAGTCTGGCTACACAACGTCAAAGACTCAAGCTCACGTCTCTCTCGCTGGAGACTAGGAATGGAAGAATACGATTACGAAATCGAATATGTTAAGGGCAAAGAGAACAAAGTTGCAGACTGCCTCTCTAGACTGTTCACAATAACTAAGGATACACAAAAAGAAGCAATGAAACAAGCAGGAACAAGCGAAAGTGAAGACGAAGCTGAGGAACTAGAAAAACAGTCTTCAGCAAAAGTCTTAGATACACCAGTAATTATAGAAGATAGGATACTAAAAGAAAACGAAAAAGTTACCATACCAATGCCGACACCTCCTAAAGAAACTTTTTATGAAGAATATACAAACTGGAGAATAAACCCATCACAAGGAAAAGTAAAAAAAAAACCAAATGCTATAGGAAAATTATGGAAACAACTGGACAAAGAAAATATGCCACCGTTTAACGAAGAAGAATGGTTAAGAACTCTAGGATGGTAAATAGAAGCGATAGCCGCCAAAAAGATTAGCATTATTAGATTTATATTGGGAGAACCTCTATATACACCCGCCGAGAAAGAATTCCTTCAAGAAGCCATTGAATTCCTGTCAAACTACTACTCGAATTTGAATTTTCACCTATGTTTCTCTCCCACTCGAGAATTAACTAAGGAAGAAAGAAAGCAAGTAATCAAAGAAGCACATGCATCACATTTAGGCGAACGAAACACCATCGAAAAAGCGCGCAAAATTGGAATCTGGCTAGGCATGGATGAAGACATCAAGCAATACGTTAAATCTTGTCCCATATGTCAACTCCAAAAAACGACCAGGATCAAAAACCAAGGAGAGGCTATAATTGCAGACATTCCAACAGCACCGAACGAGAAAATTGCTTTAGACATATTTGGACCGTTACCTGAGACTTCTCAAGGAAATAAGTATATACTAAGTCTCCAGAATAGATTAACTAGATACACTATCCTATTACCACTCCGTGACGAATCCACCGAATCAATTATAAATAATTTACTAGACAACAATGGCAGAAAATCATCATGATTGGGACGCGAATTTGAAATACATCAGCTTTACGATTAACACTTCCGTAAACCAGACAACAGGAGAAACACCATTTAAATTAATGTTTGGAAGAGAACCAAACATACCTTCAACTTTAGTAAAATCTTCTAATCTAACCTATCAAAACCTGATTAGGAAGGGGAAGCAAAAACACGACGAACTTATTGAGAAAGCTAAACAACGAATGGAAATCGAAATGGAGAATTCCAAGAAAAGACAAGACGAAGAGACAGTTAAAACCCACCCATTATATAAGGAAGGAGACCAAGTCAAAATCTTGAATAACACGAAACAAAATAAATTAGACCCAAGTTGGAAAGGACCCTATACAGTTATAGACTATTTGGACAATAACAACATTAGACTCAGAAATAAGGATAAACTAATACGTATACACTTAGACCAATGTATGCCATATTTTTCAGATGGAAACAAAACTAATGGTAATGATGCTGATGCTGCCAGCAGTCGTTAGAGCAAACTATACAACAACACCATTGAAAGGAAATTTGTATATTCAGGAACTAGGAAAAGTACACTAATATCACGAAACCTGGAAACTAATAATAGGAATAAATATGACATCAAATCAACCACGACTAAATTCTATCGACGTTACGATACGGGTTGCAGAATCAGCATGTGAAAGAAAATGCCCTATACAACATGAAGTGCAACTAGTAAGAAGCCGTTTCAATAGATTAGTACAAAAGTACGCGATACTAAAGAAATTACTAGCTAAACCACGCGTAAAAAGAGGACTAGCCGACTTCGTGGGAGATATATCTAAGACTCTATTTGGGACATTAACTGAAAGAGACCTAGACCAAATAGACAAAGAATTTGACAAAATCTATACCGATAATAATCACATGGCAACTGTCCTCTCTAACCACACTAGGATACTAAAACTCATATTAGATTCATCCTCAGTAAACCATAAGAAGTTACTCTCCAACCAAAACAATGAAAGGGAACTAGCCAGAAACTTGAGTACTGGAATGAACACATTATCCCGAGATAATTTCGTGAACGATAAATTACTAGTAGCAGCCATTATGATCGATGAAACCAACGAAGATATCGATGTAGCGTTAAATTCGATAAACGACGGCAAGCATGGTATAGTACATCCACAGATCCTAACACCAGCAATATTAAAAGAAGCTTTGAAAGAATTCGAAATCAAACAAAGAACCAGATACCATTTTGACGCTGAGGAAGAAAGCTATCATAATATTATTGACATTTGTCGCTTATCAGTTGCAGTAGTAAAAGGTCTACTTACTTATATATTAGACATACCCATTATAGAACAAGAGGAAGGATTAGTGCAGAGGATTATACCCATCCCTTACCTTTTCCAAAATCTTTATTTCTCGATCGTTCCCGATTATGATTACACAATCAGATTCAGAGACCCTTACGTACCAACAGATAGAATTACCCTTGAGAAATGTAAATTAATATCAGAATACAAAATTTGCTACAGAAACCAACCAAACATAAAATTGTTGAATAGCGAAACTTGCGAGTCATCGATACTTAGGGCTTATAGTAAAACTAAGTGTAGAACGTCACCTTTCCTTCTCCATAAAGAAGCATTTATACGGATTACTAATGGTTACATCGCGATTCCACTTAAGCAAACTAGTTTAGATATCCAATGTGGGGACGTAATCAAATAAGAAGTAATTAAAGAACCGACAATGATATTGGAAACAAATTGTAAAATATATAACGACTACGACACACTCTATTTAGGGCAGACAATACAATTTGCAACACAGAGGTATTTTAATGTAACCTTCGATATACCTTACTCTCAGAGGGATATTATAGCGTTGGAAAGCAAGCTAATTCAATTACCTAAAATTGTCAGTAATATAAATCTATAGCAAGCTAGATTAAGTTTAGACGACACTGAAAGAATGTTAGAAACAATAGCTTAGCACAGGCGAACTCGAACATGGCTAGATACAGGCATGCAATGGCTGTCGTATTTAGGGTATACAGCATTAGGGTTAGTAGTAATATACACTTTACATAGAGTAGGATTATTTAAATCCCTAAAAATTGCTTTCCTAAAAAACTTTGCATATTTTGTGTTAAAACCCAGGTTAATACGCCAACACATATTGCGACTTATACAGCAGGTGCGCAACGCCTGCTTTCCGACATACCAAAAAATCGAAAGGTCAGGATTTGAGGGTCCAAATCTAGTCTAATAAAGGGGGTTTTAGAAGTCTTGATAATGACAAGATACGCCCTACAGCTACCTGCTGCTGTTGCATGATAATGATAAGATACTCTGCTTAGCTCCCTGTTATTGTTTACGAGAAACTTGTACTAGTTTTCCACTACTCTAGATTACTATAGCATTAAGAGGTCTATATAATGCAGAGCGCGAGGCCCGCTCAACAGTTCTTCTCTATTACCCTGAAGAAAGCACTTGGTGACATACAAGCGAGGTCATTGATTATACACTTTAATCTTTCGGCATAACAATAGGTTTCAAAGAATTGTTTTTCCAGTTAATATTGATTTGGATTCAAACATTTTTTATTCACAATTTACCGGTACAGATTTTGGGATGGTTCCGGGGATTAATGCCGAAGTATAGATAATTCCCTTAAAATTAAAAAGACACGTATCACTTGACACACAGGCTACTTGAAATGCAATTATATGTCACCATCATCCGAGGCACACTGCAGAACCGCTATACTAAATAATTATAATAGTCCGTTTTACGAATATTAGAGTACATTGATTAATTTGTATTACATCATAACTGGCTCTCACTTCTATTGAATGTTTTACGTAATAAAGAACTTCAACGGTCTTATTGGAAGTTATATAAATATAACACTACTCTTCAAATTTTAGAAAACTACAATATATAATATGTTGATAACCGTACAAGCATATCATATACAATTCTAACCATTCAATATACCCCCAAGCCAAGGTTTTGACGACCGTGCCGAGGGCTGCATGGCACCAAGGAGTGGTGTCTCCTATGGTGTCTCCAGGAAACCAGGTCACCTCTTAAAGTACTCAGACTTTACCTCTGCATGAGTGGACCTTATACTTCGCTACCTAATCGTGGGGATAACATAGAGAAAAATGATTTAAATAAAAGTATGTGTGAAGAATTATTCGCAGGGAACTTGGAAGTAACAGTGGTGCCCAATTGCTCTCAGAAGTCTGACGCGAGG
This sequence comes from Diplolepis rosae, assembly GCA_030998225.1. Taxonomy (NCBI): domain Eukaryota; kingdom Metazoa; phylum Arthropoda; class Insecta; order Hymenoptera; family Diplolepididae; genus Diplolepis; species Diplolepis rosae. The sequence continues at coordinate 176,452 of JAPYXD010000535.1, forward strand.
TGGCAGGAGAACTGTCTATACCGGGCGCTTCAGATTGTAATGAAACGCATTTCCATTATTGAGGAAATGGTCCAAAAGATGGATGAATTTTGCAGGATAAAAGAACATGTTCCTGCCAATTAGAGTGGGTATCGCTGAAGTGTTGCACGAATCGAAGCAACTCCACCAAGATACCGAAAACATGGAGAGCTGGGCTGAATCATTTGGAAATCAGATCGGAAGGGCCCCAAGAATTGTAATGAGCAGTACTCCGGACATGCGGAAACGGCCGAGGGAACTGACCGTGAGCCTGCAAGACACTGCAGCCAAGAAGCCAGAGATGGAAAGGCCTAAAGCCTCCCCGAAGAAAGAGGAATGGGTGGAGGTCCCACTCAGGAAGAACCTCTGGAAGAAAGAGCCTAAACTGGACGCTAAGAAACCGGATTGTCCAAGGCGTGCTCACCCAGAAGCGGTGCTAATAAAACCTGCTGAGGGAGTGAGCTACACGGCCATTTTTAAAAACCTTAAAAAGAACGTCAAACCTGACGAACTGGGCGTCACAGTCCATGGAATTAGGAAGACGTGCTCTAGAGGTCTGCTATTGGAACTGAAATGTTCCAAAGAAGGCAGAGGGTGGCTAGATATCGCCTTGTAAGTGGTTACTGGTGCTAGTGGAACTGTCCGCTACCTCATCCCCAGGATCGAGGTCGAGATCGCGGACACAGAACCAGCAGTGAAGCCGAGAATGTCGAAGATGCTGTAAGAGACTTTTTTGATCATGCATTGGAGTTAGAACTGAAGGTGTCTCTTACTAAGAGACCATACCAAGGAATCAGGAAGGCGTATATGCTTCTGGAGGAAGCGTGGGCCTTGAAATAACTCAAGGTGGCCCACATAAAAATCGGGTGGGTCTCCTGCAGGGGCCGCCAAAAAATGAAGGTAAATCGATGTTACCGCTGTCTTGGCTTTGGTCACATGGCGGAGAACTGCTGGTGGAAAAGCAGAGGAGTTTTGAGTTTAGTGAGTTGAATAAAGAGATGGCTGTGTGGTAGGCGTTTTGAGTCGAACGCAGAAATTGAATGGGAAATAGAAGGGTATTTCGAGGGGTTTGATAAATCACATTATTTGAAAGGAATAGAAAACTTGAAAGAATGTTGGGCTCATTGTATCCAGCTAAACGGAAAGTATATTAAGAAATAATACTGATTTCTGCTAAAAAAGTTAATTCTTGTTCATTTTATCACGTCAATATCGAACAGCATAGTAAGGTGCTGCGTGTGCGACAAATAATAAAACTCGATCGTATTGAATATTATCAGGCCATAACAACTGCATTAAATGGCTAAAGAGATCTTCTATGCTCACATTATTCACTGCACTAAGTTTTTCGATAGTATATTATGTGCATATTCTATTTTATGTGACTTCGGCGCATTCACGAGTTATCTTGATCCTTGAAAAGGTCGAAATTACCGTGATTATCGCCAATCTCACTTGACATTTCGCGAATACTTCCGGCCACTTTGATTTTCTCGCAGTTCAAATGTACAAGGCTTTGGCATTACAGTGCCAAAGCTCTACAAAGAAGAAGAATAAGAAGAAGATTATGCTCCGCTGTATCGTAATAAGCGCATGCGCAGTTCAATTTTTACATTATGTTCCTCTGTATCGTAATACATATTACGCTATTCTCAACTGTAGCATAAAAACGCGTTACTGCGCCGGAGGCACATAAAAAAAATAAAATACATTCTTAATGAGTAAGAATATCGCTATCGCCTGAACTAGGGAAAAAAACAAAAATAAAATTTTCACAAAATGACGACTGTTTGAAAAAAAGTTTGTTTTTGTCCTGTTTTTTATAAAGTTTTAAATTTTTTAAAAATAGTAAAAATCAAAATTTTCACATAATCCTAGTTCGAACGATAGAGGGATATATAAAGAAGGTCCACGCCAAATTTCAAGTTACTCGGTTCATTAGAACTTGAGAAATCATGTCAAACGTGATGGAAAAATTAGTTTCGAGAAAAACGCGTTTAAAGATTTGAGAAAAGTTGCAGGCAGTTTTTACTCACATTTCGTTGATCGGCGATTCCTGCTCCATACATTGGACCTTCCTCTTGTTCAAATAGATCTTCTTCTTCGCTTCTTTCTGCTAGACGAGCAGTTCTAGCTTCCTTAGAAGCATCAGAAGCTCGTACTTCGGAGCGGCGTATCCGAGTTTCGTCCCGTTTGCTAGCGAATGCATGGGCTTCTGGACCAATTGTAATTCCCATGACGCCCATTATTTTCAAAATTGGTAAAAATCTTTTCATTGAAAATGCAAACTGCTAAATAATTTGCAATTTCAATTGTCTTCTTTCCTGCATGAATGTGTTTCGGCGCAAAAGTCCAAATCAATGAATTCAGCGATTCATTGTTATTTTGGGTTTCTGAGCCCAAACAACGGTGCAGCAAATTTTAATCGGATAAACTTTCGTATATCGGCTTGATTGCTTCTAATATTTTTCATTCAGAGGGGGTTTTTCGTGAACAAAGTCATCTAATGTACTCTCAGCCGCTGCTTTTTGCCACTTACACCAGCTTGATGAACCAGGTGGACAATACATGTGACCGGTTCGCGCGCTGCATCACTAAAATAGCTATAACTCCGTAAATAATTAAATTTTTTTTAAATTCCTTTGGAGGAAATATTCTTAAAGGTCTATTCTTTGAAAATATGGGAAAGAAAAAAAATCGATTTTTTCAAAATTCTAGACTAGAATACCGCCTTAAAGTCAATTTATCGGGAACGTTTCCAGCTGTATAAGTCGAAAGAAATTTCTTAACAAAAGGATTATTAACCTTTTTCAGTGGAATATCAGCTCCCAGAAACATTTCACAGGAATTTTTATTAAATATACACTGGTATCTCGATTTATCAGGCTTTTCGGAGATCTGTCCCCTGTTTGGAGAGAAATCAGTGAAGCATGAAGTCGTAAACAACCAGGGCCGTATTAAGTATCATATGTTGGGAGGGTTTAATATTAATCTCATAAAGTTTTTTAATCACAAAGAATAATAATATTTAAGAAACAAGAAATTATGAATAATAAAATTAGTTCCAATAAAGATCTTACATTAAATGTTAAATATACGTGAGAGTGGTGGAACGTATTTTGAAAAACTAATAATGGATAATAGATTTTTAATTTAATTAAAATTCTATTGTAGCGAATAAAAGACAGATAATCTGAAATTCCAGACTAGAAATTTTCGTTTATCTCTCTCTCTTGTCAGCTGAGATGATATAACTTTATTTTCTATGTTTGCTTGCAGGCGACCAACAGAATGAGGTATAAATATCTTGGAAGAGTACCTTAATTAATTCTGATCGACGGCTTGTTATTTCCGGTCACCAATTCTGAGAAAAAAATATGATTGATATAGAAAATTGTGATACTTAATTTGTTTATGAAGAATTACAATTAATTACAAGTTTTAAATTCAGTTTCTGCATGTTTCTGAAGATTTTAGTTTTGAGTGCCATAATATCTATTTTAACTTTTTCAAATACAAGAATAACTTTCGAAAAACAGACCTCTAAGAAGTTCTATAACAACAATAGTAAAGTAAAATAAAGTTGAAAAAATTTGAGCTATTATATAAAAAATATAATTTTTTCTTTCTTGCAGATACATATAGTTCCCCAACTCCTGCAAAGACATCTAATTTTACTGAAAACAAGTACCATAATATTAGGACAAAGAAGCCTCATTCTAGAACGCAGATGTCGGATCTTCCAATAGAAATATCTCCACTTCTAAAAGAAAAAATTCTAAAACCATCTGAAACTCAAATTGGACATCAAATGCCAAAATTATTGGGAAAACTAGTTGTCTCCGCTGTTCTTGGATTAGTTGCATTGGCAAATGAAGTCAAATCTATGAACGTCAATTCCAAAGATTTTCTGAATCCAGCAACTACTACCTTGCTACCTGCGAAATTGAGTCCTTATTCTGCTATTGTATACGAAACATTTCCACTTTTTTCACAAGAATATTGTTATTCACATTTACTTGAGTTACTTTCACCACATATACCTCAAAAATTATATCCCGAGACTAACGATCATCTAGCACCTAATGTTGAGAATCCTCGTCATAAACCAGTTTTCATTGCAACTGGTGAAGCTGGTCACGAGGTTAAGAATAAAGACTTCCCTGGAGAACAATATATTACAGCAAAAAAAGAATACAATAATGTTAATGAAGCAAACATAAATGGGGAAAAGAAGGTAAACGTAGATGTTTGAATTGTAATTTAATGCATAATAAAGTTCTATTTTTATTCTGTTAAGCATAGTAGAACAATTAAGACTAAAAGATAAAAATTAATCTGATTAACTTGAAACCGCATTCTCGGAGGTTTTTGGGGTTACTTATTAATTGAAAAATCAAAAATGGCGAACAAAAATAAAAAACTGGTTGAATTGGCTTGAAGCCTCACACTCAGTGGCGGATTCAGAAATTGAGTTTTCTTCTAAAGCGTGAAAAACAAAGGAAAGAAAGAGGCACGGCCACTTTCCCTCTTTCTTTTGTTTCGTATGCCTTAGAAAGTTGATATGGCTATTTGCTAGATCCAGCAAGAAGAAGAAGAAGAAGAAGAAGCATGCCTTAGAAAAAGACACATGAGTTCTTAATACGCCACTGCCTACATTTAGGGGTTTTTGAGGTCACCTAAGGTAGTTTTCATCCGCGAAAATTAGACCTCAGGCAAAAATAGATAATTTTGCTTTCAAGAATAGCAATATTATTATTAAAGGGCTATTTTGAAAGAGAAAATATTATTTTATATGAAAAAAATTTAAGACACAGAAAAATAATTTTATTAATAAATTTTATTTTTGACCCAACTTTTTTTCTTATCGCTTCTTACCAAATTTTGAAAATTTATGCGATTTCAACAAATGATGAATCATTTTTTCAGAGAAAAGATTTCCCACAACTTCACTGTTTCTAATTTTTTAAAATGAATTTTTTAATGGCTGAAACCATCAAAAAACATTTTCCAGAACGAAATTTTTATAAACAAATTGCTGAATTTGATAATAATTTATTCATTTTCGAAAATTGGAAATGGTTAAGTTGTAGGGAATCTTTTTCTCTGGAAAAATGATTCATGATTTGTTAGAATCGCATACATTTTTAAAAATTGGTGAGAAGCGATAAGAAAAAAAGTTGGGGCAGAAATACAATTTTTTAATAAAATTATTTTTCTGTATTTCAAGTTTTTTTCATCGTAATTGATCTATTCTCTTTCAAAATAGCTCTTTAATCATAATATTACTATTATTGATAGCAAAATTATCTATTTTTGCCTGAGGTCTAATTTTCGTGGATCAACTACCTTAAGAATCTGAAGTCAAATTTGAGAAATTCAAAATGGCGGATCTAATATGGTAATATGATAATAATATATGGTAATATGGTCTAATATGATCTAATATATCTGAAATCAAAATATCAAAATGCTCATCAATCTGTAGAGCTGTGGCTATAGCCAGAACTGGAATTAAGGGGGTACTTTTGTTACGTACGAATAACTAAACCCACTACAATGAAATATTAAGTTCGATTACTCGCCCGCTTGAGGCTCCAAACTGCCAAACTCTGAGCTTAGGAAATTTAAAATTTAGTAAACCAAAATTTGTTTTTAATCTGGGATCGTATTTGCCCTCTCCTCTGACTGAGGAGGCTATACCCTTTGCACAAGAAAACCCCCTTTTTCTTGAAAATAAAGCTGAATGAAAGGATAAGTTCAAAAATTACCAATTTTTATTTTTCCAAACAGGTGAAAAAAAAATTAAATGTGGGGTACACACATACATATAATTAGAACAATACCTTACATCGAGTTTTTCCTAATTCTACCAGTACTAGGAGAGAGAGAGAGAGGTTTACCCCTGGGCTCCTTATTCGTCCTAGACCGGGCAGTGGTTTCCTGTTGTTGCGAAGAAATCACAACTTGAGTCTTATTGGTCGGTCGCGCACAATATGCGCACACCAAAGAAATTACCGTTTCGCCACCTGCTTTTGTCGTTCCTTCAAATAGGAATTTTGGACTTTAAATTAGCCCGCCGAAGATTGAAATATACTTGAATATATTCAAGTATAAATTTGCTTCCGTCTAGATGAAGACTTTTGGGTTTTTTCGTCCGCCCGACACGATTCCAAAAATAAATAAATACTCGTTAGATAAAAATTTTACGTTTTTACTCGACTAACGAATCGCGAAGGAACTGTCGATCTAGACCGCAGACGGGCATGATAAAAGAAAAGTATTTTCTTTATTATTCTAAGGTCAAGATCTAATCAAGACACTTAGAAGACTGCGTAATTGCCTGGTTTAGATCCAACTCTTAAGCTCATCGCCCGGTGAGCATGGTAGGGATTTTTGTTTGCTAAGGAGTTTTGGATTGGATGAAATAAATGTGGCAGGGGTACGTGGGAAACTATGTGAATGCTGAATTTTAGTAATCCGACTTTTGCTGACCCATAGGTGTTATTGGATACCTTCATCCTTGCTATCTTAGCAAAAGGAAGTGGCTCGCAACTATCATTCGATTCATATCCATTAATTATTTTAGAAACGATTTTTAGTTTCTCCTAATTCAGGTTGGATTGAAATATTATAGTTTGTCTGAATTTTAATTGTTATTAGGAAAATTGTTACTGAAACAATTCCATTGTTCAGAGGATTTTATTTGATGTCTTAAAAGCACGTGGCTTTTGTTATGGTAGGTCAGTCGGCAAGCATTTAGGCTTGGATGGGTGCGGGGTACGGGAAGGGGTAGGTGTGTGCTGGACCTTACGCTGAGCGCAGAGTCGGATCGTGGCAGTCATAGAATCGGGTAAAATATATGCATATATCTGCCTTCTTTGGTGCGTGCCTGGGCGGACGAAAGATGGAAGCAAGCAAAAGCAGAAAGATGGCTTTAACGCGAGATGCTAGCTTGAGCTGCAGGGAGATAGCTCTCTCTCTCTCCTTCTTCTCTCTTTCGTTCTCCTTTTTCCTATTCTATTCCTTACATCTCTTTTCCATTTCTTTCATCTTCCCTATTTGTTCATTCTTTTTTATTCATGAGATGATTTTCGTGTGGTAGGCATGCAGTACACATACATATATGCATATGTATGTACATATATACACACGTGCATGTCACATTAATTTCAATGCGTGCAACATAGTTAGATTCGCAAAAGTTATCCCATTCAGAACCCATATCGAAAAGCCTCTCGTACATGGCTACATAGGTTTTGAATGAGGATAACTGATCGTCCTGGAATTTATAAATTGGGATTTTGACGCTCATGAAAACTTCTTTCGAGTCGTACATTATTTTTAATCGCTTCTCCTTACTCTTATTTGTAGCGGTGGGACGAGCGTGTTACATAGCATCTCGATCTACTTCTACCTTTCCCGCGCTCTCTCATTCTTACACTTTGCTCTCTCCCATTCTTCACTCGCATTTGCCTCGAACCAACTCGCCACCCCAGAAATGTTGAGTCGCGGTGGTTATCAGGAAGGCTCAGGTTACGAGCGATTCAAGCGTAGACTTGCTTCATTGTAACTCATGAACTAATGTCAGCATTGAGTATAATATTTTATACCGACATTAGTTCAGCAAAAAGATTTTATTTTATAGACTCGCACGTAACACTTTACTATCTTTTTTTGAAAAAATCAATTTTTTAAAAATCACAGATTCTTCTAGCAGACATGTGTAGAAATGCTATAGGAAACACTATTTTCCTCAGAAATTTTGAGACCAGGTGTAAAAAGGCGGAGTAAACGGAGGGTCTCGGGGACGGATTCGTGAATCGGGTTTTTCTCGAAACTGGTTGACATGATTTGGAAAAAACTATTTAACCGATCAAGCTCAAATTTTCATGGAATATTCTACAGATACAGATATAGCCGGTAGCAGAATTAGAAATATTTCGTCTTATTAACTATGTTTTTTTAAACAATTTAAGTTGCAAAAAAAGGTTAAAAACTTTAAGTATCAGTTATTTTTGTTATTTTCATCGAATTTTTTTTATTGAGGTACCGGCTATAGCGGAAGGGTTACTTTTTAATAATATTGCGGAATGTTTGCTCTCAGGCTCTTGAAAGTGGAGATATCGTGTCAACCAGTTCTCAGCAGGGTTAAAATTATTATTTAAAAAAAAGCGTTCAAATGCAATTGGTGACGTCAGAACCTACCATACGGCCTTAATAAAAAAAACTGCAATAAATTTCACAATAATTCTAGTTCAGGCTAGAACTACAGATATTTTAAATGTATGTACAATAGAAGTTTGAGCTTTATCCGTTTAGTAGTTTTTGAGATATCGTGGCCATCAACTTTAAAAATGCGTTTCTCAGAAAAGCGCGTTATAAAGTTTAAGTATGCATAACGAATCGTCACAAAATAAATCTCTGCCGACTCAGAATATATAATAAATATATTATATATATACGCGACTTTTGAAATGCCAACGAAATAGCAGTACCTTCGATAAATGCTTATTTGGGGCATTCAGTAGACATAAAAAAACACCATCTGCAAGTGAGACAAATTTATGCACTCGCGAAAAGAACGAAATCTAAACTTTTACTTATTTCTAGAGGTTGCTTAAACTGAATATATAAGTATCAAATACCCCTTTATCATCTCTGGTAATTTTCAAATTATTTGAAACGCGTGTAAAGTCGCAATTCAATGTCTAATAAGAGAATATTCTCAAAAAAATATGACAATTCATCAACTCTTTGCATGCTGTCAAAGTGCTGTTTCTAATACATATGTCATGAAAAACATCTTTGTAGACATACCACGTTTTGTAATGGACTACATACGGATAATATCATCTTTCTTTAAATCTGCAAATGTTGTTTTATATATCTATTGAATGCCTGAAATAAGTATTTTATTAGAAGTATTGCTATTTGATTGCCATTTTAAAACTCACGAGTTGATATGATTTTCTTTTTTTACCAAAAGTTTTGTAGTCAAAAACTGATAAAACATCAATCAATTGCAAATATTTATTACAGGTAATTTTTATTTTGATATGAAGGTACTCTGTTCGAACGGTTCATAGAAGTTGCATTCATTCGACTTCTGGCTAGTGAGGAAAATTGATGCAATCATGAAAATAGCGTATCTCCACGTCTATTCATTTCTAGAGGTTGACTAAACCTTAAATATAAATATAAAACATCCCTTTATTATCCCTGTTCATTCCCAATCCATTTTAAACGCGTGGAAAGTCGCAATTCAACATCTAACCAGACATTTTTCGAGAAAATATGTTTTATCTATCGCTTCAACAAACTTCTTGCCAGAAAATTTGAGAGCAGTTAGTGATGAACAAGGGGAAGGATTTCATCCAGACATCGCTGAGATCGAAAAGTGGTACCAAGATAAGTGGAGTATGAACGTTTTAGCAGACTACTGCTGGAGTCTCATGACTGATGAACCAAAAGCTCATCGTCGTCGAGTATGCGAGAAAAAAAGTTTCTAGTTAGTAGTAGCAGCTTATAATCATTTTTTGACAGGAGCTAACAACTGATAATAAATTATATTATAAATATTGCAAATATTGTAGACTGTAATGCAATTAGATACAAGAAACAGTACAATGATTCACCTCAAGTACTTGTAAGCCGTCAAACTGGCAACTCTATAGAAAGAGATAAATTCTCTGCAATGTACACTCGAGATTCCCTATAACGAGAAGCTCGAGCTTCAGAAGGTTCTCTGCAACGAGCGCGAGACGGAACCCCTTCATACCCTACTTGTTGTTATGCGCGTTACTGCTTCAAATTTGAGCACGATTTTTCCTATAGTAGTAGGAGAAGAGGGGTCAATCAACTGCTCGTTGTAGGGAATGGTGACGCGCTCGTATAAGGGAGGGCTCGTTGGAGGGAATCTCGAGTGTATCTTTTGAACAGTTACAGATGGATCTATATATTTTTTTGAATTTTTTTTCTGCATTAAAAAGAGAAGAGAATGACATTTAGTTAACCAAAAAATAAATGATATTCAGTTTAATATAAGGTTTTTTGTAAAACTATTTTTTTCGTGTTTATTTTAATTTTTTTCAATTATCTTAGAAACTGTATAAGAGATTGGAAAAACAAAACAATCAATGGATTTTGCGTTAAAAAATACATCGAAATTATGTATTGCTCTCCGTTTGAAATATTTTTTACACCCTTTTATTATACGATATATGAATTTTCGAAAAACTATTTGACTCGGAAAATTTCAAAAATTTGATATGCTGGGAAAAAACAGAGGCCAGATTTGGATTCAACACATAAAAATACTCTGAAAATAATATATCTTATTCTATGAAGACATAGGTTATATTTTGTTGGCCAGTGTTATTTATAACAAAAAAGTTATTAGTAAGAAGAAACCTACCGCAGTCTCAAATTTCATCGAATGGGATTTTACAGTTCTCATGAATATAATAACCCAGATAACATTCGTGATTTAAATGTGAAATCACATACACATCGTGAGCTGAATCACATGTGAGCTCACATACATATACAGTTGTACGACAACCATGAGCTTACATCGAGATCACTCGAGATTCACAAGAGAATCACTCGTGTGATTTACTCTAAAGCTTCTGTACATATAGGCGATTACTAAAGAGCAAAAGAGATGTTTCCGCGCTCTTGTGAATTTTGCTTGCTACTGCCGTCACGCAGTAGTGCTTCTCGCCACTTTCCGATTCTTTTGCCAGTTTTAATAAACAGTGTACTCAGAACGGTGGAAAAATATTTTTTTTGATCTTAACGATCAGAAATTGCCCTAATTGCTCGGGAAACGGGGAAAAGAAGCAGTGAGACCGGACTGTACTGCCTCTCAACCTTCCGTGACCGAAGAAATGACCGATTTAGGTATTAAGATTAGTATCGGATGCGCTTCGAAATTCCTGGGCCCGGTAACAACTACGACAGTTCTCGCAATAATAGATATGCCAGGATATAAAGGCGTGAAGATGTCTGGCATCGACGAGTTTGACTCGGTAATTACCGAACGAATCATCAGTGGAATAGAAGACTATAAAGATATTGTTGAAGATCCCGGAAATTTAGAGATTAATGATCGTGAAAAACCTCGTGAGCTCCCGTATAGAAGTGTAGATTTAAAGGATGATAGCGAGGAGCCCTCGAATACCGAAGAGAATAAGGAACTTTCGAGACAGGGTAAGGAATTCGTAGGCGAAGAGCATACCCAGATCACTGTCCAAGCTCAAGTACACAGGGTGGACGATGCTGAAAGATCTCCCAGTCTTCAGCGAATAGTCAACACCGATCATCATGGCCACAAAGGCAAATAGCGGCCACCGCCTTTGCCTGGATTTCCGGAAACTAAACGCTGTTTCGAAGAAGAATGCCTATCCGATACCGTATATGTCGGACAGCCTGAAGCAGCTAAAAGCGTCGAAGTATATCTCGACGATAGATTTAAGTTCGGCGTTTAAACCAGATTCCTTTAGACGAAACGTGTCAAGAGTACCTGTACCGGCAGGGGATTATTCCAGTTTGCGCGAATGCCCTTCAGACAACAAGATTACGCAAGCCAACTTGACTGTGAAGGCGGAAAAGTGCGAGTTTTGTCGTTCCGAGGTAAAGTATGTAGGTTATGTAGTGAACAGAGATGGCTTAAGTGTTAATCCGGAAAAGACCGAAACGATTTTGACTTTGCCGGCCCCGAAGAATATTAAGCAGTTAAGACGTTTTATAGGCTTAGCTTCGTGGTACCGGCGATTTATTCCGGAATTTGCTGTTGTTGCCGAGCCGTTGACTGGGTTATTTAGGTCAAACGTGAAGTGGCATTGGGGCGAGGAGCAACAGCAAACGCTCGACTCGTTGGAAGCGGCCTTGAAGAGCGCGCAAATTTTGGCATTCCCGAGTTTTAAATATATTGTAGTGAACCACTTCCACCTACAGTCCGACGCGAGTAACACCGGTCTAGGAGTTGTCTTGACCCAAGTGCAAGATGGGGAGGAGCGCGTGATCTCCTTTGCGAGTCGTAATCTGCTATCGGCCGAAAGAAATTACTTGGTAACCGAGAGGGAGTGCCTGGCTGTCGTGTGGGCAATCCGCAAGTTTCGGGAGTACCTTGAAGGTACTCCTTCAAGGTTATAACCGACCATAGCAGCCTCAGATGGCTGCACAACTTGCGGAATCCCACGGGGAGACTATCCAGGTGGTCCCTAGAGCTTCTAGAGTACGACTTAGAGATTTTTCACCGCAAAGGAGCGCTCCATCACGTCCCAGATGCCTTGTCGAGGATCACAGAGGATGAAGAGATACCGATCTCATCCGCCTGTGATACAAGCTACTCCTGGTTAAAGCGCCGCGTCGCAGCCGTCCTGGAAAGGCCCTGGATCTTCCCAGAGTGGAAGGTGGAAGACCATAGGTTTACCAGCATCGGCCAAACGAGATGCTCGATCAACTCATCCCGGACCTGGAAGCGTGGAAACTTGTGGTACCCGAGGAGCAGAGTTTAGAAGTTGTCGAGCAACCCTGGACGGTGGTGGCAAGCGACGTGATGGGCCCTTTTCCACGCAGCAAGAGTGGCCATAAATACGTCTTGGTTTTCCAAGACCTATTTACGAAATGGGTGGAAGTGGTGCCAATCAGGACTGCCAACCGACTCTCGATCAAGCAACAGTTTGAAGATCTGCTCGTGTCGGGTTGGGGCGCCCCGGAAAGTTGTCCATACGGACAATAGCACCGAGTTCTCTAACCGTCTGATTGAGCAGACGTGCAAGGGCCTGGGCATTGTTTACACCACTAATCCGGTGTATTATGCCCAGGTAAATCCCACTGAGAAGGTCAATCGAGTATTTGAAGATAAATTTTTTGAATTTCGGCAGGGAGCCCTTGCCTTAACCATCGTTGCGCAAGGAAGTCGAGGTGAAGCAGCAGCGGTGTATCCCGGAACCTTCGGAGTGGCTGGAGGGAATGAAAAGATTGAGCCATCTACGAGATCTGATTACGAGAAAGTTAGATCGCGCTTATGAGCCCCAAGCCAAGTTTTATAACAAGCACCGACGCGAAAGACATTTTAAGGTTGGCGATTACGTCCTTAAACGTGATCGAGTCTTGTTCAATAAGGAAAAGGACATCGCGGCGAAATTCTCGGACAAGTTATCCGGAACGTATAAGGTGGTGCGACGGGTATCCCCGGTGGTTTTCCGTTTGGTGGGCTCCAGAGGAAAGTATGCGGGTAAGCAGCACGTCAGGCACTTAAATCTTACGTCACCAGCGGTGATCAGAGTGTGGGAGAATAATCAGGGAAATGATTGTGGTGCAAGTCCCGGAATAATTTGAGTAATGTAAGTTCCCTTGTCCCTCTTTCTTTCAGCTTCCAAGCCCCCCTGCCCTTACCGAAGCGGCCTCGACCAAACCAGGGCCGTTCGACCCATGGCCTCGTAGAGGGGATGAAGCAGAGCCTCTGAGGGAGCCGACTCCCAAGGAAGACCAGCAGATGCTTGCCGAAACACGCTGGGTGAGGGACCTCCCCAGGGATCTAAGCCGGGAGGAATGGCTGCGGAGAGGAGCCCTGAAGCCCAGGCCTGACTACAGGCTGCCTTACAAGGCCTGCAGGGCATGTGGTGTCAGGGGCCATAAGTGGGTTTTCCCGTAGTGTCGCAGACCGAATGCGGTGGTCTGCTTCGCCTGCGGTGAGCCGGGGAAGACCAAGGCCACCTCTCCCACCTGCTTCGAGCTCTGGGAGTCGGTCGAGGTCCTGGCTGGCAGGAGGAAAGCCAAACCGGGCCAGCACCTCATTCGGCGCCCAGAGATCGTCGCGGACCATCACAAGGCCATTCATGATGCCGGCTGGCGCCATGGCATCACCGGCCGTAAGGCTGAAGACTATCGGAGAATGGGAGCCTGCCCCCACCCCTTTTTTCTGTTTGATCATTGTTGTAAACCCTGTAGGGGTAAAGGATGGAGGCAACAATAAAGATTTGTACTTTTGCGGGGCGCGGTATAGTGTTTCCCTTATTCTGACTCAAAGTTCAAGAAGGCTAAGATTAGGTTGATTAAGGCTCAAACTAAGGATTTTAGTTACATAGGTTAGCAATGAGGGTTAAAGCGAGGATTTGAACATGGAATTTAGGTAGAGATAAGAGTTGAAGGTCTAGGTTTAGGATTTACTAGGGTTAAAGAAATTTAGAAATAAGGAAGAGGGTCCGGAAGTTAGCCATAACTAGATGACTAAGTTCAGCAGAACGTAGGCTAGCTAGCTGGAGAGGAAACTTTTGAGCAGAATCACCGTAACCATTAGGTAAAGTATACCCAGGAATCGGCTGATAGCCTAATTGCTTTACTTTTTCTTGTGATTTTGCCCATGCAGTTTTATTATGGTTTTGCTTATTATGATTTTGGCATGTGATTATTTTTATTTCTTAGGCCTATGATTTTGGTTGGGTCGGAACCAGTGTGGCTCCTGAACTATGCTTTTGCTTATTTTTCTTTGCATATTTTCTGTTTTATGTTTATTTTGATTTTAAAGTATTTTGCTTATGCTTTGTTTCTGAGTGCTCAGGCTGGAGAGGCGAAGTGCGTCCCGGCAGTTGATTTTTTCTTGTTTTTGGGCCCTCCGTGTTGTTTTAGACTTCCTAGGGGAAGCTTACGCAACCTGTAGTCCCCGGTTAAGGTGGGGGGAGTTGTGACGTTGTAAATTTTACTCGTCACTTAAAAATATTTTTTTTAATTAAACTGACCGGTATGACAGGTGGTGTTATGCCCCGGAGAAAAAGTCGTGCGACAAGAGACCGCACTTCGTCGCCACCCGAGAGCACTCGTAACGATTAACACGCACTATCCGCACTTACGCTTCTTATCCCGTCTTTTCCATACACTGAATATAATAGTGCCAATGTACCACATGCGTTGTTCGCCGTAATTGAGAGAACCGCGTGTTCATAGAAATTATTTGATGAGGGTAATTACTATACTAGGATCGGGTTGCCTAGTCGTCTAGCAGATGTATGACATGTGACCTGCTTCCAGGTCCGCGATTGGTTCACGCGTTTAATTGTGGGGCAGGTCGGGAATTTTATCAGCTTCGCGTCTTCCTTCTTCACTCTCGTCCTGCGTCTATTAGTGACAGGTGACGCCCTTAGTCTCCCGAAGAAAAATTGGAATCTCTGTTATTTTTGCTCCAACGAGATGGAAGGACAGTTCATTTTTTTATTTGTTCCGGAATTACAGGAAGTGATTCAGGTAGCGTAAGCTTGATTTTTATTAAATTCTTTGGCAAGTGGCTCGGGATTCCGGGTATACGCACTTTATCGACTCTATCGCCTTGGCGTCTGTCACCCAAGCTGAGACCACTTCGCCTCTCTCTCTCTAGTGTTCGCGAGTGTTTTCTCTTATATTCGTATCATTAATTCCGTAATTAACCTCATTCTCTCGCGATGGTAACAATTTAATTATTAAATTTTTTTTCTCTTTCGAAATTCTTGTTCTCTCTGGCGGTGACACGCGTTAATAGATATAATTCGCCATATTGTCGCGTGGCTCGAAAAAATTCCGAGATTTATGTTATTTTATTTATACGTATCGTTATTAATATAGATGTTTTGGCTTTTGTATATAATTTCGATTTATATCGAATCCTGATTCATTTTAAGAAATTTTGTTCAGCCGATCTATTTTAACTAATTAAATTCTGGTTATTTTTTATTTTACCTGTCAATCTGTTGTGACTTTATTGTGACTCCGCCTTGCTTTCGGTGTTGTTGATTCGGAGTCTCACCGTTATTAGGATGAAATTTTGGCACTAAGTGAAGTGGCTGGCGCTCAACAAATCGCAAAGATTCGAACTAAGCGAAAGTTAGTTGGGTTCGCCAGTTTAAAGAGTTGCCAGGTCACGGGTAAAAGATGGATCTCAGGGTTTGTTATTAGATAGGAACATGCACAGTTGGGAATAATAGGCGTGCAAGAGGCTGCCCTGTTTCGGGGGAGCTGGGGTTTCTAACATATTCTAGTTTGATTGATGACAAGATCGTTGGAATATAATGTAGCTAAACTTTTTAATCTGAATTTGTTGCGAAGCAACATGTCGGTCCCTTTGAACAGTCCACGTTCAACTGGGCTTGAGTGAAAAATACAAGCAAGACAATATAACTGGCGTGATGTGTTTTGATATCTTTACGGATTTTATTTTACAAGATGCTGCGAGAAAAATGTAGAGAGCAGAGATGTTTTTGGTTTTCTTTGACCCTGATGGTTACTGGGGACTCGTTTGGAAGAGGAGAAATCTTTATAACTCCACGTTTGGACTCTCCATCAGCGGTCCTTACAGTGGCTGATCTGATGATTCCATCTTTGCCTGGATGGACCGCAGTGACTCTACCTATTGGCCACTGCAATGGAGGTGTGGTTTCGTTTTCCTTCATCATTACCATGGATCCAACTTTGATACAGTGGCTGGAGTTTAGCGGCCATTTGCTGCGAACGATGAGCTGGTTGAGATACTCCTTATGCCATCTTTTCCAAAAGTGATCACGCATTTTTTGAGAGTGTTGCCAAGCTGTCAAGTGATTGGAAGGTGTGGCCGAGAGATCTACCTGTGGAAAGCTTGTTAATCGATAACCAATCAGGATGTGACCAGGAGTCAAGGGACGAAGATCGTTTGGATCGGTAGACACGGGTAATAATGGACGAGAATTCAGAATCGCTTCGATTTTGACGATGCACGTTTCAAGTTGCTCGTATGTTAATAAGGTATCTCCCACAGTGCGCAGAAGATGACGCTTAAATGATTTCACTGCAGCTTCACATAAACCAACGAAATGTGGTGCGCCAGGAGGTATAAAGTGCCATGTAATTTTTTCGTCTAACAAAAATTGCTGCAAATCCTTGCGATAGAGTCAATTTATAAAGTTCGTTAATCTCGCGAGTGGCGTCAACAAAATTTTTCCCGTTATCAGAGTACATTGATTGTGATTTCCCTCTTCTAGGAAAAAATCTTTCTAGACCAGCGATAAAGGCTTCGGTACTCATATCCCTAATTAATTCAAGGTGGACAGCTTTACTGCCCATGCAAACAAAGATAACAACAAAAACATTAATTTTCTTTCGATTTTGAAAACGCTTTGCGTTAATGTACAATGGGCCACAGTAGTCAATCCTGAAATTGAGGAAAGGTCGAAGCGAGTGCGAAATGCGTACTTGAGGAAGATCGCCAATCATGTAATTGATGCCTCGCGGTATAACGCGAAAGCAGGGAACACATTGATCAAGTATCCGACGCATGACATTGCGCCCGTTCAGTGGCCAATAGTGTTCTCGGACCGTTTTTCCAAATCCTAGATTCTAAAATTTCCCGAGGCATCTGACCTCTCGATACTAAATCTGCAGGATTGTCCTGTGAGGGAACGTGTCTCCACTCACATGATGACGTAAGCCTTTGAATTTCCGCGATTCGATTAGCAACAAAGATAGATTGAGTGTGGGGTTCAGTTTTTATCCAATGAAGAGTTATGGTAGAGTCTGACCAAAGAAATTTTTTTTTTAAATCGATTTCGAAGAGGAAATCCTCCCTTTTCCAGGAGTTCCACGAGATCATTTCGAAGAAATGTGGCCTCCTCTCGTGTGTTAGCACCGTTTAGGAGATCATCAACATAAAAGTCTCTTTTCAAGACCGTGGCTGCAATTGGATGCTGTGTTCCTTCATCTTCGGCCAACTGATGTAGTGCACGAATATCAAGAAAGGAATCACGGGAAGAACTATACGTGACAGAATTTAGAGAAAATGTTTTTATAGGCCCGTTTTCGTTTTCTCAAAAAAGAATTTTTTGGTAAATAGAATCATCGGGATGTATTAGAATCTGACGGTACATTTTTTCTATATCTGCAGTTAGCGCGTATTTATGCGCACGAAATCGAGACAGTAGCGAATAGAGATCGTCCTGAATAGTAGGATCGACCATCAACGAATCATTGAGAGATATGCCAGAAAGAGTTTTGGCGGAACCATCGAAGACGACACGAATTTTAGTCGTGAGGCTGTTTGCTTTTATTACGGCATGGTGTGGAAGATAGAATCCACGATCGGAAGAGTTTGGATTTTCAATAACCGACATGTGATTTAGAGCCTCATACTCATCTAGAAATTTCACATATTCCTGCTTTAATTCAGAATTTTTTGCGAAACGATTTTCTAAATAGTTAAAACGACGAGAAGCTATAGGAAACGAGTCTCCGAGCTTGCTTTTATTCTCATTGAAGGGCAGCTTCACAACGTATCGACCGGTTGCGCTGCGCTGCGTGTTGTTTATGAAGTGTGTTTCGCATGCCCTTTCTTCCGCGGAAGGTATCTTTGAAGTGTCAACTTCTTCGATCTCCCAGATTTTTGCGAGGTTCGCGTCAAGAGGTGTTGTGTGCATTGTCAAATGACATTGAATGCTATTTGAAGGAGACACACCATTTATTTCTCTCGCAACGATCCGTCCGAGCTGCGTCTTCTGAAGCACAGCGTCAGGATGATTTTTCAACTCAATTTGCCCTAAGCACAAGAGCTTGTAGAAAAGCTTGACGCCAATAAGAATATCGATTTCAGATGGCTTGTAAAACTCAGGATCTGCTAGAAAGATATTTTTGGGAATTTCGAAGGCGGCCCGGTTTATGGGCAATGAGGGCATTCTTTTCGTGATACGAGAAAGTACAAGAAAATCGAAACTCTATTGATATTTATTAAATCGTGACTTCATAGTCACGGAAACCGAATGCTTTATTTCAGTGCAAGTATCTTCAAGGCTGGTGACAGAGATGTCAACTAAATTTTTTCGAAGATTTAAAAAGGATGCAATGTCTTCAGTTATGAAGTTTGCTTGTTTTCCAGCATCTAAGAATACCCGACAGGCCTTTGATTTTCCTTGCACATTAACGAAGTCTACTATCGCTGTAGCCAGTATGGCTTCAGAAGACACGCTTGCATGCATGCTAATGCTCGATTTGCTTGATAGATCAGTACTATCGGTAGCTTCAGACAGAGCGGTTTCTAGAGAAAATTGTGTTTCGAAGTGCAAAAGAGTGCTATATTTTTTATTGCATTTGCGACATGGAGCAGCAGTGCAATCCGAAATGCGATGGTTGCTACGTAAACAGTTTAACCAAAGCAATGCCTTTTTACAGCTGGAAAGCGACCTTGAGACGATAAATATTTGAATTGATCACAATAAAAGATTGAATTTTCCCCTTTGCAAATGGGGCAAACGAACTTTGTGGTTGAAGCCACATAGGCTTGTAGAGGGCATGGACTTTGGCAAAAATTCGAAAATGATTTTTTGTCCGAGAAAAGTTTTCCTACAGGGACTTGTTGATAAGACTTAGTATCCTCGAATTGTGCACGACGCTGTAAAAACGTTATTATATCAGAATAAACAGGTTGAGTAGATTCACTACTAAATTCATCCCATTTCAGTTGAGAGCAGTTGATCTAATAACGAACGAGCCGGTAATTCTCTTAACGTGTTGAGCAAGTTTAACAGAGCGTTTACGTGGCTCTTACGAATGACTCGACGATTATCGTAATGATTTTTCAATAATGACCACGCGACATTATAATTTCCCGCCAACAGTTCGATTGAAGCTAGAACTTCCGCGGCGTTGCCTTTTAACGAGCCCTTTGAGTGATATAATTTTTCGATATCCGAGATAGAGCTATTTTCATCAACGCGAGATTTAAATGAATCGTGAAATCCCATCCAAGTATCATAACTCCCACTGCAAGTTGGTATGTTTAATAGTGGAAGCTTTCCTCGATGAGATCGCGTAATGCTTTCACTATCGAGAACGAGATTTTCTAATTGAGAGTTTGAGCTATTTAACGAGCGGGTTGGGACTTGTGATGGACTTTGGCTATTGTTTGTTACGCTCGTGGATTTGATTAAATGATGAGTTTTAGAGAAAGTTGAAAAATAGGATTCGTCGAACTGCGTTCTACTAATTTCATAATAGGGATCGTCCTCAAGTAATTCTAACTCTAACATGAATTTATCTAAGTTTTCGCGTTCGGCATCTACTTACTTTTGTCTTTTTTCTAGAATAGAAAAGTCTCTTTCTGGCACAAAGTCACTCAGAAATTTATCCAAATTTGCTAATACACGTTGCGCGTTGCGGACTTCAGCCTTACAAAATTTATTTCGATTCTTTCGTAGCTATTTCAAGGATTTTCCGATTTAACAATTACGAGCAACAATAATCGTAATGCTGGGAAAGGTGACAGCTAACAAGAAATTATTGGTGATTCAAATAACTTGCTTAGCTTTAGGTGCACTCTAAACTGGTGGCTGCTGCAGCTACACGTCTTGATTTAGAGCCGTTTCTTATCGATTTCCTTCTTCGAACGCATCAATTGGCCAATGTAACGTTCGCTATTCATCGTCTTACCTTTTTCAAGGTAGTCGATGAACAAAACTCCATGAGCATCCCAAAATACTGGGGCCATAACCTTACCGGCCCACATTTGCGTTCTCGGCTGCTTTGGACGCTTCTCACCGATTGCAGTCCACTCGGCTGACGACCGCCTTGACTCCGGAGTGTAGTGATGGATCCAGGTTTTGTCCATTGTCACATATTGACGCAAAATATTCGGTTTATTTCGGCGAAACAACTCCAAACAGCGCTCGGAATCAACGACACGTTGTCGTTTTTGATCCACCATGAGCAAACGCGGCACCCATTTTGACAACAGCTTCCTCATAAACAAATGTTCATGAAAAATAGCGTACGCACTGCCGTATGATATCTTTAAGGCGTCAGCTATCTCAAGCAATTTTAATTTACTGTTTTCGAAAACGATTTGGTGGACTTTTTTGATGGTTTCCGGTGTAACTACCTCATTTGGCCAGCCGGAGCGTTCAGCATCTTCAGTGTCTGTAAGACCACGTTTAAACTCAGCGTACCACCGACAAATGGTTGTTTTTGATGGAGCAGAGTCCCTGTAGCACTTTTAAAGCCATTTCTGAGCTTGCACTGTGTTTTTTTTTCATCAAAAAGCAATGGTAAATAAACATACGAAATTGTTTCGAATCTATTGTTTTGAGAATATCAAGAAGAGCGTCACTTACATCACTGTAACTCGTGGACCAAACATCAGAATGTCATGAAATTTTGACAGGTATCTTTTGAAGGTTCCTACTCATGAAAAATCATACAGAACTTTTGTTGGCAACGCCATCTATGTGTCAGCCCTTGGACTCTGTTCGAATTTGAAGGTGACCAAAACACAAACCATTTTAGAAAACTAATACTTTCAGAACTTCTGTTACATTTAAGATGACTTGTCCACTTAAAATCAGTCATATTCATTTTTTTAAATATTGAAATTAAAAATGGGCCCCAGAAATCAAAAGAGTACACCCGAAAATAGTAAGATGTATGGTTTTGGTAAAACTATTTCTCATGTTCCATATTGAGAATGATGGTTGAAATGAGTATAAAATTGTACACCTTTGGTCATTAATGTCTTGAATTAGTTTTAAAAATTTGCATTCAGACATTTATTTTTATGACAAGATGAAATTTTCTATATCTTTGAAAAGTATTCTGCGTGGAAAACGGAACGCTTTAACACCGCTAGGTATGGAGCCCTAAAATGATGTACGTCGTCTGCTACGATTCCTGGATTGAAGTTTCTTCGTTTTAAAGGTTTTACCTCATTTTTAGAGTTTTCTTGTTAATTCTAGTAAAAATTTTCTTGGCAGTAATTTTTCCTTGAGAAGCCATGAAAGTATAGTTGTAATCCACGTGTAAATATTTTGAATTTTTTTTTTATCATCAATAGGGTTTCTTGAGAGAGCGTCTGCATTTATATCTCCAACGTGAAACTCGTGAACAAGGGTCTTTAGAATTTTGAAACCAAACTAGAGGTTTGTGATCAGTCACTAAAGTAAATTTTCTTCCGTACAAATAAGGACGAAAATGAGTTACACAAAATATTATAGCAAGAGCTTCTTTTTCATATGTATCATATTTTTCTCAGTATCACTTAGACTACGTGAAGCATATGCTATTGGTTTATCTTTACCTATTTTACCTTGTGATAAAATACCTCCTATTGCAAATCCTGAGGCATCTGTTGTGAGTATAAAGGGTTGAGAAAAATCAGGTCGTTGTAAAAGTGATTCTTCACATAATTTTTCTTTTAAAGTATCGAAAGCTGTTTGTTGCTTTTATGTCCGTTTAAAAGGTATATCCTTTTTCAGAAGTTGATTTAAAGGACTTGCGATTTCAAAAAACCATCAATAAATCGCCTGTTATATTCTGCTTAGCCTAAAAATTGTTCAACATTTTTCTGTATTTTGGGACTGGAAAGTTTTTTACAGCTATTATCTTTTTTGGATCTGGACGTTATCCATTTTGATCAATTATATGACCTAAATATCCTACTTCGGGTCTTAAAAATTCGCATTTATTTGGTTGTAAGTGAAGATTTGCTTTTCTAAGTCTTTCTGCTAAATTGTTAGATTTAATTTCGTGCTCTTCTAGAGTATATGCATATATAAATATGTCCTCAAGATATACAAAAAGTTCCGTTCCGATTAATCCAGTTAATGTTAAATCCATTAATCTTTGAAACGTGGCGGGTGCTGTTTTCATACCGAAAGGCATTCTATCGAATTTGTAATGACCGTGAGGTGTGGAAAATGAGATTTTATGAGAGTCTTTTGGGTCCATTTATACAAAGTTAAAACCAGTAGCTAAATCAACTACTGAAAAATATTTCTCCGATTCGTGAGAATAAAGTATATCGTTTATATTGGGTAGAGGATACGAATCACCAATTGACTTTTAATTAATTTACGAAAATCTAGAACCATTCTCCATTTTATTTTTCCTTGAGAACCAGGTTTTTTAGAAACTATCCATACTGGAGTGTTATAGGGTGATTGTGAGGGTTTAATTGTTTCATTTTTTAATAATTCATCGACTTGGGCTATAATTTCTTTTTTGTGAACAGGGGCAAATCTATATTGTCTTGAAAAAATTGGAAAATTATCTACAGTTGGAATCGAATGTTGTAATACATTAGTGGCTTCAAGTGGTTCTCCTGGGAATTGAATTCTGTCAGCATTATTCGTAATTAATTTTTCTACATGGTCATAATCATCTTGATTAAAATGGCCTAATCGAAGAAGTTTTTTAATACATTATACTCTGTCTTGATTTGTTATATTATAAAATTTCTATAAGTTATTCAGAGAATTGTCAGTTCTCAAAAAGTTATTTAATATTTTAATTGATAAATCTTAGTTAATTGTTTGTTTAAAATTATGTAAATTTTCAATTGGTTTATAACATTCTTTTTCTTCAAAGTCTTCTGAATTCACTATTGGGACTGATAATGTTATTGGTATTTCATTTGTATTTGCAAATTTTAAATAAGCTTTTCCTTTATGATTTTTTACAGCTGCGTCTCTTACGTAAACGCCATCTTAAATATGTAATCGAGGTACATACCCTTCACTTTATTCAGTATTTTTGATTCGAACATAAAATTTTTCAACCGTTCGAGCTGGAATAGTTAATGTATTTATAGATTTAAAAGGGTAACAGTGGTTCTCAATTTCTAAGCATTTTGGAGTATTATTTATATTTATATCAATATCTTGAAAAAATTCTGATCCTAAAACTCCATCTTCTTGTACTAAGACATCATTTGGAATAATGTTAAATATCATTGGGTAACAAAAAATGTTCATTTTTACTTGTCGTAATGTGTAAAGCAGTAAATCATCAATTCCTGTCAGTTTTAATACGTTTTGGTCATTTATGGGTACTTCAGGGTTGACAGCCTTTTGTTTGATTAAATTTCAAGCAGCACCAGTGTCAATCATCATGTGTGTTGGATTTTTCAAACCTGCCGTTGATATTATAATTGATGGGATTGCAGTGGATTTTGAAATATTTATTGTTGTTGTATGATTGCTAGAAGTGGATGCCAGTTGTTTTCGAGTTATGCTTTCCTCAGTGCACCCGTGCTGGGGAGAGCTTTGAAGTTTTTCTGATGAGCTGTTTGTGATTGGTTATTTGGTCGAATCTTGCAGTCTCGTATTAAATGACCGGGGATTTTACAGTAATTGCAAATCATTTCAGTATAATTTGAATTTTTTCAGTTTTATTATTTTGTAAAAATCTATTTTCATATGGTTTACTTCGATTTGGGAACTGTCCTCAGTTAAAGTTTTTATACTGTCCTGGATTCAATTGTCTGTTATTATTATTAGCATTGTAATTATTATTGTAAAAATTTCTACAAAAATTATTGTTATTGCTGTATCTCTGTTGTAAAAAATTATTATTATTACTATTGTTTCCATAATTATTATTTCTATTTTGTAAAAATGATTGTTATTGTTAACATTATAATTGTTATTTCTTAAAAAAATTTTATTTTGAAAATTATTCTGTTGCGAGCAAACGTAAATGAAGACATAGCCAAAATAAAACCTACAATAAATCAAATGAAATATTTGAAAGTGATATTTCACTTGATTCAAAAGAACGACGAAAAGTTCATTTGCGCTTCTCGTAAGCTGAGCGTTTTTGCACGGGCAGCATAGACTGGTGAGGGGTCGGTCCAAGGACCTAGGAAGTTGGAAAATATTCTGAAATCTAACAAATTATATATGTCCTTATGCTCATAAAAGGCCATGTATCACCATTGTTATTGGATATGCGTATACATATGTGTGTATATATGCATACGTTGCATGCATAAGTGTATACCATGTCTATTTTATATAATATATTATTTTGTCATATTTATTATTATATTAATTATATTATTGTATTCTGTATATGTATATATATATGTGTGTGTATGTGTGTGTGTGTGTGTGT
Source organism: Diplolepis rosae (assembly GCA_030998225.1). Taxonomy (NCBI): domain Eukaryota; kingdom Metazoa; phylum Arthropoda; class Insecta; order Hymenoptera; family Diplolepididae; genus Diplolepis; species Diplolepis rosae. The sequence continues at coordinate 201,352 of JAPYXD010000535.1, forward strand.
ATGTGTATATATATATACAGGGTGTCTAAAAAGTCCCGGGACGGTTGGATATTTCCTCAGGTAAAATATTTTTCAAAAAAGTGAAGGTCATTCCTGAAGTAAATTTCAACGACGAATTCGATGGTGACCTTCATTTTGACCTTGAAGTTGACCTTCATGGCTTTTTGAAGGTCAACCTAATTTTTTTAGAAGGAAACCTCCTTTTTTTACATATGCAATCGACAGAGCGGAAAATTCTGCGTTTAGACACGAACCCAAGTCATAGCTCAATTGTAACGTTCAAGGTCAATTAGAGGTTATTTGAAATTAACAAAGTTTTCCAAGAGGTCAGTGTAATTCCTGAAGTAAATTTTAACGAGAAATTCATTGGTGAGCTCTGCATTGATCTTGGTTACAGCGTTACATACTATCTTTCGCTAAAAGATTATTATGGCGTAAGCTAAACTTTCAGAACGAGAGAGGGTATCTTCATTAATAATGCTTGGTTGGGGAGATCGAGTTCGATCTTATGATCAACTTCGTTTGCTTTTTAATCGCACTTTTCGTAATGGAGAAGGGTCAAATCCTGTCTCAAAATCAACAATTGAAAGAACTCTAAGGCGCTTTGTGAATCATTGATCTATCAAGGACCTTCAGAAAACTGGTCGGCCAAAATCTGAAGGATCTGAGGAGGTGCAAATGGACATAGCCCAAGCATTTGTTGAAAACCCACACCTTAGTTTACGTCGAGATAGTGATGAGCGTGACGTTGCTCCTGAGACAGTGCGAAATATTCTAAAAAGCATTAATTTCCATCCTTACAAAGTTCATCTGGTACAAGAGCTCAATGAAGACGATCTTGATCGTCGAGTTGAATTTTGTGAAATTATGATGGACAGAATTGATAAAGATCCTCTCTTCTGGCACAATACAGTATTTTCAGATGAAGCTACTTTCACTTCAAAAGGTGAAGTTAACAGGCAAAATTGTAGATATTAGTCCGACTCAAATCGTGATTGGATGGTGGAGAGTCACACACAATATCCACAAAAAATTAATGTTTGGGCCGGTATCTTGAATGATACATTAATAGGCCCTTAATTCATCGATGGTAATCTCAATGCCCGTGCATATGAAGAGCTTCTCAGAAAACAAATTGTACCAAGAATAAGGGAGATTATAGGCGATAATTTCCAAAATATTGGGTTCCAGCAGGACGGAGCAGCTGTTCATTACGGTAGGGAGGTTCGAGCATATTTGGATACTCAGTTCCCTCATAGGTGGATTGGATGAAGGGGTGAAATCGAGTGGACTGCTAGATCTCCTGATCTGACGCCTCTCGACTATTTTCTTTGGGGTTATTTAAGAAGCAAAGTATACTCAACGCGACCCCAAAGCTTAGAAGAATTGCAGAATCGGATTCTGCAAGAGGCTACTTTGATTGATAGGGAGATGATTCGTAATGCTGTAACTCATTTTTACAATCGCATAGCTTTTTGTCGAGAAGCTCAAAGTTTTCAGTTCGAACATCTTCACTGAAGCGTGAGAGGCAAGGGGACTCACGCTAATCAAGCACCCCAAAGGGAACAGAATTTACTACATCCACGTCGTTGTTCCTGGGTAATGCTAAACGTAAACGTAAACTGCTTGGGAAAAACCTTGAAAAAACTTTGAAGATCATCAACAAGATCAATACAGAGCTCACCAATGAATTTCTCGTTGAAATTTACTTCAGGAATTACACTGACCTCTTGAAAAACTTCGTTAATTTCAAATAACCTTTAACTAAGCTGGAACGTTACAGTTGACCAATGACTTGGGTACATACTTGAAAGTAGTATTTTTCGCTCTATCGATTGCAGATGTGAAAAAAGGGGGTTTCCATTTAAAAAAAACAAAAACAGCCATGAAGGTTAACTTTAAGATCAAAATGAAGGTCACCATTGAATTCCCCGTTGAAAAATACTTCAGAAATTGCACTGACCTCTTGGAAAACTTTATTTATTCCAAATAACCTCAATTGACCTTGAACGTTACAATTGACCTATGACTTGGGTACGTGTCTGAACTTAGAATTTTCCGCTCTATCGATTGCAGATGTAAAAAAAGGGGGTTTCTATTTACAAAAACAAAGTTAACCTTCAAAAAGTTATGAAGGTCAACTTCAAGGTAAAAATGAAGGTCACCATTGAATTCCTCGTTGAAATTTACTTCAGGAATGACCTTCACTTTTTTGAAAAATATTTTACCTGAGGAAATATCCAACCGTCCCGGGTCTTTTTAGACACCCTGTATATACCGTAAGAATCCGAGAAAACTGAACGCTATAGGAAAACCCATGAGTGCCAGAGACAGCTTATGGAAATAGTGTAAGTTCGAGAGAGAAAGCCTGCCTGCTTATAGGAGGATGGAAGCAGAGAGGGGATTGGAAAGAAACTGAGGGGCAGGCAGGCTTTCTCTCTCGCACTTCCACCATTCCCATAAGCTCTCTCTCTCGCACTCATGGGTTTTCCTACAGCGTTCAGTTTCCTCGGATTCTTACGGTATATATATTTTTGGCACCGACACGAAAATGTACAAGGGGATAGGTAAATGTAATAGTTGGTAAAGGCGGTGATCCTTATTTATGTCACAATACAAAGATCCTTACAAAGATCTACACAAGTCCACGATGACTTTTATGACTCCCGAACTTGGATTCTAAATTGTCCTGGTCGAATTTTATTGATCTCAAGTTGATGTTTTTTTTGAAAATTTATATTTTCAAGCAGCACAAATACCAACAATTTTTTAATTTCTCTACCAGAGCGTTTAATCACTACAAATTAAAATGTGGAAAGTGCCTATGCATTGCCCATGAATCACATGTTAAAATAGTTAACTATGACATTAATCATCTCTGCATCGGTACGGTTGAAAAATTTGAAATTAATTTAGCATATGAATAATTATTCTATTTAAATATCAGCTCCTTTTTTAAAAAATTCTACTAAAGATCGATTTTTTTACATACAACCTTAACTGAGTAACTGCTCGCTCTTGATGTGGGCCTCTTTTATACTTTTCTTTACAAATTGACGAACAGCGTTAATCGTGACGTAGTCATATTTTCTAAGAAGAGAAGGGCCTCTTTGCTTCTCCCTACTTCTGATTCCCCTTCATTGATTTTCTCATAGATTTGTACTATACCTAGCCTGTGTGCATTAAATACTTTCGAATATATCGCGGTGCGTGAAAATATTATAAAAAATGACTAATAATGGTCGCATGACGTCTAAAAATAAATTTATTTCTCTGACAATATTATGCTAGCGTGAAAATAATAATACAAAAATATACTTATAAATTTTGAAAATTAATGAATTAATTAATTGAAGTGAATAAATTAATTTAATGCCCTATTCCGTAATTTAATGCTCACACATTTTTTATAAAAAATATGTTTGCAACATCTTAAAGTTATGCTGGCACCACACACCATAAAACACGTTGAAAAAATGATTGAGCCAATTTATTTATATACCACAATTTAAGGCTCATCTAAGGCTCTCGTAATGTCATGGTCCGGAAGTCGTAACATTCTTTTTTCAACATATGTGTTGTGCTAGCTTAACGTTATGAAATATTCGAAAATCAATAGAACAAAATGATTAAGCCAATCCATTCTCATATCATAATTTAAGGTTCTCTAAATACCATGAACCGCATGTCGTAACATGTTTTTATTTTTCAAAGATATATGCTGTGCTATCTCAAGTTATGGATTATTCGAAAAACAATAGAGCAAACTGATAAAGGCAATTCATTTTCATAGCATAATCTGGAGCTCATTTAAGGCTCTCGAAATACCATGAACCAGAAGTCGTAACATTTTTTTACTTTTTTAATATATGTGTCGTGCTATCTCAAGTTATAAAATATTTTAAAATCACTAGAACAAACTGATTAAGCCAATTCATTCTCATGGCATAATTGTCAACATTTGTACTATTTTTATATGCTGTGATCAGATGTATTGTTTTTAATTTTGTGAATGAAGGGTACATACTAACACTAAATGAAAACTGATTTTTGAATATATATAAAATAACGTCAAAGTTCAGTTTCGATTTAAATTTCGGGAACAAAGTTCAAAAATAATTTATAACAAAAATTGAACAATGGAGAACAGCGTAAACTTAGTTGGAAAATTATTATCACCTAATATTTCTACAAATTTCAAAAAATTTTGTATTTAAACTAATTTCCAAGTTCATGAAAGTATTGCTTAGCACAATTCAGTACAACTTTGACTTTTCCGAAATTCACATATTTGAAAATTATATGTCCAAACAAATTCCCAAGTTCATAAAAATGAACCTATTTCGGAAAATATACATCTGAATCAAAATCATTCAGGGAAACATTTATTGTGCTCGCCTAGTACACTTCAGCACAACATTTATTTTTTCGAAATTTACATTTTTCAAAATTTTATTTTTCTCAAAAACGGTTTGTGCATAGAGGAAAATGGATGTTTAGAATTAATAATTAGATGTTTAACTGTGGGGCAGACATCTTATATGTTTAGTTGTAATATCTAGATGTCAATGTCAATGTCAAAACGATAGTTGAAGTCAACATTTTCATCATGGTAAAGTTCACGAACCAGCAACGTTTGGAAATTATTAAAAATTACTACCGACATTCTGAGTCGGTGGTCGTAACTTTAAGATCGCTTACTGCAATTTTCGGCCGTAATAATCGTCCCACCCGACAGGCTGTACGTGTTATAGTGGATAAATTCCAGACCAAAATTACACTATTGGACGTTCAGGTGCCAAAAAGACGTCGTATTGCTCGAAGCGAAGAAATAATCGCAGCCGTAAGTGCATCGATTGAAAATGAGCCAAATCAGTCGATTCCACGTCGTTCTCAAGAATCATGCATCGTTCAAGATTATTCGTGGCCAGAATTGGATGAACTTGACATCAACGATATGTGGTTTCAACAAGACGGTGCCACTAGCCACACAGCATGCGTCACAATCGATTTATTGAAAGGCAAATTCGGTCAACGTGTTATCTCGAGAAATGGTCCAGTCGAATGGCCGCCTCGTTCATGCGATCTAACGCCATTGGATTTTTTTTTATCGGGCCATATCAAGTCACTGGTCTATACCAACAAGCCAGCAACTTTAGACGACCTCAAAGACAACTTCCAACGCGAAATTGCCAACGTTCCAGTCGAAATGTGTGCCAGAGTGGTGGAAAATTGGGTCCAAAGAATCGACCGCTATAAACGGGCTCGTGGTGGTCATATGACCGATATCGAATTTCATTATAAAATGTAATGCTTGCACTACACCCACAATAAATTTGAACTCAATATCTCAAATATTTCTGTGTTTTATTCATAGATAAAATTGTTATGTCCCTATTGGAAAACCCTTTAGATATTACACTTGAACATATACTCAGAGAGTATTACTAGACCATGAAATTCACAAAAAGATGTTTTTTACCCAAAGTTTTCTCTACATAACCATGCAGGGCTGCATTTCGATGTTAAGGGTTGTAGCCCAAGAATCGATAGAGCCATTTTTGAGGAGCCCGAAAATAGCCCGATATTCTAAATTAATTTTTTTTGTCCAAAATGTATTTTTTAAAGTAGTTTCAAGACATGTTTGTATTAATGTCTTTAGTTTTTATCTTGAGCCGAAAATAAATTGGATATAGTGTCTTTATATTGATATTTGGTCACTTAGTTTTCATTAAAAATTAATGATAAAGGAACACATTAAATATTTTGCAAGGCAGTAAATATATTATGGGAATAAAAAAGGCAAACGTTTCGGCCACAAATGGGGGCTCTCTTCAGTACCAGTTAATTTTATGGACCTGATGGTTAAGCTGTGAACGTGCAAACATGAACTATTTATAGTAATACTAGGTTTTTTTGTATGTCTTTTTGTTTTTTGTTTTCTGTCTTCTTGGATATAATATTTCATGGAAAAAAACGTGTAAGAAACCTATGCCATGAGGGAAGCTCCAAGGCGTTCAGGAACCAGACCGCTCCAAAACACAGTCCTCAAAAAAGAGAGAAAGAACTCCGTTTTGGCCGATCCGCGAAGAGTATGACAGTAAAATTGATTCTCCTCAAAGACACACACAAAAACGACAAATATGCAATGATATTTTTACCTAAAAATTGTTTGAACCACTAATTTTGTAGAGAAAAACACGACTATCTATAAAAGAGACCCACAACACCTTTAAGAAGTATGCACATCACAGAACATGAAGACACGAACCCGGAAAGACGGAGTTTTTTAAGCGTAAAATTTAAAATTTTATTCTTGTTTCTAGTTTTTGATTTGTTTCATTCCTTTTAAGACACAGAGGCAGCAGATAGAATTAGCCACACACTCTGTTCGGTGTCAAAAAGGAAACTTCTTTGTAAAAGAGAACAGTAAAGTTGGAAAAACTAGCCTAAAGAATTAATATATACAGTGACCATTTGTTGTGAATGGTCAAGCTCCAAACGCATAAACATACGCCATACACAGTCTATGTCCTGGAAACTCAGGACCCAAGTACGCTTAAGTGTTCTAAGAGAGGAGAGAAAAAAAAAGTTTACCAGGGGTGTTAGTTGAAATTTGCCGGTTTTACTCATAGATCTCGCTAGAGATATGTATACATTTCTATGATTTGTCATCTATGTCATATTTCATTCTATATCACCTTCAAGAGTACACAATTACATTCTGACAAAATAATAGCATCAAGGTTGTTTACCTCAGTGAATATCTCGAGTTTCGTTCCAAGTAAATCGCATTTGCTGCATTCGTTGCTTTTCTTATTTCATCAAAAGAAAAAAGCTGTTGAAGCTCATCGATTGCTGGTAGAAACTTAAGATGAACATTCTCCAGTGATTAGAACATGTGAGACATGGTTTCGTCAATTTAAAAGTGGAGATTTCGATTTAACAGACAACGATCATCCTGGTGCAGCGAAAAAGTTCGAAGACGAGGAATTGCAGGCGTTATTGGATGAAGACCCAACCTAATCGAAACAACAATTGGCACAAACACTAAATGTGACCCGAGGAGCAATTTTCAAACGTTTAAAAAGCCATGGGAAAAATCCAAAAGTATGGAAAATGGGTACCACACCAACTCAACGATAGACAAATGGAAAATCAAAAAACCATTTGTGAAATGCTGCTTCAACGGTTCGAAAGAAAATCTTTTCTGCATCGAATTGTCACGGGGGACGAAAAATGGATTTATTTCGAGAACCCGAATCGGAAAAAATCATGGCTTTCACCTGGTGAGGTCGGCCCATCGACTCCAAGGCCAAATCGCTTTGGCCGTAAGACAGTGCTCTGTGTTTGGTGGGACCAGTGTGGTGTGGTGTACTTCGAATTATTAAATCCTGGTGAGACGGTGAATACGGATCGCTACCGACAACAAATTATCAATTTGAATCATGCGTTGATCGAAAAACGGCCGGAATGGGGCCGAAGACATGGCAAAGTTATCCTACAACATGACAACGCACCGTCTCATACCGCTCAAGTGGTGAAGAACACATTAAAAGCATTGAATTGGGAAATATTATCGCACCTGCCGTACTCTCCAGACGTCGCCCCGTCCGACTATCACCTTTTCACATCGATGGGACACTCACTCGCAGAGCAGCGCTTTGCCAATTTTGAAGAAGTCGAAAAATGGCTTGTCGAATGGTTTGCCTTGAAAGAGAAAAAGTTTTTTTGGAATGGTATCCATGACTTGTCTTAAAGATGGGCAAAATGTGTAGAATCCAATGGTCAATACTTTGAATAAATTTTTTTTGAGATTTCCTTGAGAATTAAGTTTTTTCTTTATTGAAAAAACCGGCAAACTACAACTAACACCCCTGGTAAGACCACATGTTAAGAAAGTCCTCCAGAAAAGGCAATTGCATTTCAAGGAAAATGTAATATTTACACTGATATTCTTATAAAGGGTTGCAACACATTGAAGAAGGCTAGAGTGTAACTGGATAATAATGACAAGCCCAAAAGAAACGCAAATCTCAGAGTTTATATAAAGCAGGATGTTTACGCGCATGACTCGAGCGCTTGGCGGCATATCTTCGCGATATAATATAATATTTAAGAGAGAGAAGGAACCTAAATTAACACATAGAATCTGTTCAATAATAAGATGGGAAAAACGTCTTCGGACAATCAGTAAATATTTGTCATCGAAATAAGATTTTAATCAAAGACACATAATTGTTACACTGCTCAACGTTTCGAAGTCAAACCGACTTCCTCTTCGGGAGCTTTTTTATAAAAAGAAATTAAATTAAATTAATAGTGTTAATTAGTCCTTGAATGCTCCTTATATAAAATTAAACTAACAGAAGTCAAAGTCATAATTATAACAAAAATATTTTACTCACCATAATGTATTCAATCTATCTAACATTTACTACTCATGCGATTTATAGTAGATACTAGATAGGCAAAATGTGCACTTGAAGCTGAAGCGTTTGGAACATGAAGGAAGCGATGCATCATATACTCAGCGTTCATGTTTCCGAGCTCCGAGTCGCTAGTGCCACCCGCACGAATATTTAATAGGTAGAGCAAGAACGTTGTCTAGTGTCAAAAATTTGAATTTGCGTGTTTCACAATCGTTATTCGACATGTGTGTAACACTTTGTGAGTTGCATGTGTATGGCACCAGTTATTTCTCTCCGTGTATAAGAATCAGTATCCTTAATTTTGTTTAAACTATTTTCTTGTTCTTTTCTTATGTAAATCATTTCTGCAAATAAACGTCCATATAAGTTATTTTCTTTGTGTAATATCTGTATATTGTTCCAATAAAAATCATGTGGTTCTTCATCCTCTTCTATATTTTCAGTTCTTTGTTTTGATATCTCATTATGATATTTCTTCTTTTTTAAATTAAAGTTATTCTTATGTTCTTCTCTTCTGATGTTAAGAAGTCTTTTTCTTTGTCCTACATAAGTCGTATCACAGGATATACATTCTAATTTAAGAACAACATTACTTATCTTACCCTTTTTTAAAACATCTTTACCTAATTTTATAATTTTGCTTAGTTTAGAATCTTCTCTAAATATTATATTGATATTGGAGCTCCCGTCGGAGTTCCAAAAACATAGAACTGAAAATATAGGAGAGGACGAAGAACCACATGATTTTGATTGGAACAACATACCGATAATACACAAAGAAAATAACTTATATAAACGTTTATTCGCAGAAATTATTTACATAAAAAAAGAAAAAGAAAATAGTTTAAATAAAATTACTGATACTGACTCTTATAGTAATTCATATAATGTAATTATTGATTTTCTAAAATTAAAATTAAAATAGATCAAAAAATTTTACAAATAATTATTAAGATAATAAGTTTAAAATTTCATTATAGAACTAATATTATTCAATATTGTTTTTAAAATCATAACAATAATACAACTCTTCGAACTCAAATGATACTAACAGTTTGTAAATGGACATACAGGAGAACGGAGCTAAAGTGCTCTTACCATAGATTTGTGAATATTTAAAAATAATATGGACGAAATGGTATTGTTTCTATTATTATATAATTATTTTGTATAGGCAGTTTTTAAAAAAAATTATAAATTGATTATAATTTTTCACAATTAAGTTTCAATGTTTACAAAGAAAGGATTCGATAAGAAATCAATTTAATACATTATGGTACCTAAAATATTTTTGTTGTAATTACGACTTTGACCTTTGTTAGTTATTTTTTTTTATGGTGAGGAGAAAAAATGGCGAAATCTTTTGTAGACTTTGTACAGAACTCTCCTATGACGGGTCTAGGTATACCTGTTAAAACCGAAAACCCCCTCTTTCGAACCAATACACCACCCGCGGAACCGCCTTTCGGCTTCAAACTTCACGGGTGGCTGGTTCCAGCTTAAAGTCGCGTACGACTCTTCCGTCATCCGTTTGTCCAGGACTTCCACCCGCGGCCACGCGCCAATTAGGCAAACCAACTAGCCGCGCCAGCCAGGGGAGGAATAAAGAGATTCCTCCCCTGAAAGACGCGGACAGCCAAGTCCACCCGAGACGTAGGACCGCGGGTGTTGGTCCCGATGCGATTTCTACTGGCACTCCCCGTTGTTTCGCTTCCGACGCCCATCAAGCTTTCTCGTCCTCATCACAAGTGTGAAGAATGACTTGATGGTCGTCCAAAACCGCTCAAACTGGAGCATCAGAGAGACCATCATGTCAGGAGTGAGCTTGGCACCCACTGCCTAAACGGGCGCCTCCCTTTCCATGCCCCACTTTGCGCAGTCGAAGAGTGCGTGCTCTGCATTATTCACAGGGGAATTGCAGTAATAACACATCTCCTCGTCTCTCTTCTTAAAGCGCTTCAGGTACGCGTTAAGACAGCCATGGTCCGAGAGCGCTTGCGCCAAATAAAAGCCGACTTCTCCGTGCTTTCTTTTCAGTCAGCTGGCGAGCTCCAGGATCAGGCGGTAGGTCCATCTCCTGGTCTGCTCACCATGCCATCTCATCTGCCATTTCTCGACGAGTCTGTGCCTTACATCCTTGCAGATAGCCTCCTTCGCGCGAGCGATTTCCTGCAGGTTGGTACAGGTAAACTCCTTGCAGATCTGAAAGGTCTCTTGCCTTTCCTCCGCCAATAAATCTATTGCCGGGGCGCTCGCCAGGACCAACACAGCACTCGTCGAGAAAGTTCTATATGCTGAAACTATTCTCAACGCAGCAGATCTCTGCGCCGAGAACAGCTTCTTCTGGATAGCATGGTTTTGCAGGGCATTAGCCCAAACCGGAGCTGCATAAAGCAGCTTCGAATGCACCACGCTCGTCACCAGTCTCATTTTTCCTTCCCTGGGTCCACCAATGTTTGGCATAAGCAAAGCCAAGTTTGCTACACATTGGATGGCTTTGGCAGTTGCGTTCCTTAGGTGTTCGCCAAAGCTAAACCTACGATCCAACTGCACTCCCAGGTACTTTATAGTTGTTTTCCACTCGAACTCATGCTCTCCGAGAACGATCATCGGGTACTGAAAGGATCTCCTGTCCGTGCCGACCAAGGCCTCGGTTTTCTCAGGGGCCATTTTCAGGCCTCTGCTATCCAACCAACGCTTTGCCCGCCGCAGACTTTCATTGATGCTCAGCTCCAGGATTCCGACGTCGTCAGCGGTGCACATGACAAGTGCAGCATCCGCGAAGCCGATGATGCTCGTTCCAGCAGGTAGGTCCATGCGCAGGAAATCGTCATACATGGCGTTCCAAACAAGTGGACCCACCCGCGACACTTGAGGGGCGTCACATGTCATCTCTTCTTTGGAAGAATATTTTTCGCTCTGGTATACCACCCACCTTTCGCTCAGATAGTCATCTATCATTCGCAACAGGTAGTCTGGAACCTTTTTCTGCATCATCGCCTGGTTGCAGATGTTCTATCTTGCGGTATTAAATGCATTGCGTATGTCGATGCTGATCAACGCGCAGAATCCCTTATGCTTACCAGTTCCATTTTTTTCTTTAGTGGCGATGTCCACCACTGACTGGATGGCGTAAACTGTGGACCTGCCTTTCCGAAAGCCAAACTGGTTTTCCGAGAGACCATTCTCGCGGATTATGTGACCCTATAGTCTTTGTAGGATCATTTCCTCCAGAAGTTTCCCCATCGTATCCAATAGACATATTGGTCTATACGATGAGGCATCCCCTAGAGGTTTGTTGCCTTTCCTCAGCAGGACCAACCTCTGCTTCTTCCAGTCTGCGAAGAACCTCCCCTCCCGAAGACAGGAGTTAAAAGCTCCTAGAAAGATCTCCGGGTATTGCCCGATCACATCTTTGAGGATCTCGTTTGGCACTCCGTCGATCCCCGGCGCTGTATTCGCCTTGAGCAACCCACTCGCTCTCTTTAGTTCTTCCAGAGTAAGGAGTTCTTCGCGCTGGACCACGCAGGAACTTCGGTCCTTTCTTTAGAACGGCCCCACGTGTGGAAACAAGCTACGCACAATGTACTTGACTCGATCGGAATTGTCCAGGCCCGGGTTTTTTCTTCTAGTCACCAATTTCTTGGTGACTATTTTGAAGGCGAGACCCCATGGGTCCTTCTCGACCTCACAAATCCAGCCTTTCCAACATTGAAGTCGGCTTTTCTTTATGCCTCGCCTTAAATCTGCTTTTGCCCTTTTCCATGCCTCGTGAAGCAGAGAATGATCCTTTGAGCGGGTGAATCTCTGCCGCGCTGCGAGGCATTCACGACGTAAGGCAGCTAACTGGTCATTCCACCCGTACATCGAGCCCTTGTCTTACCTGCGCTTGCGGCGGGACATCAAGTAGTCGCAAGCTGCGACAACCTTTTGCCTGGCCGAGCGCACAGTGTCCTCCAACAACCCAGCAGGCTCAACCGAACCAAGCTCATCGATGAGCTTGGTCGTCTCAAGATGGACTCTAAGTCTCTCCCTGCATAGTCGTCTCGCGTTCAAGGAGGGGCTCCTTCCTTTGCTGCCTCTACCCTTATCCACTGCTTGGCGCCGTTGTTCTAAATTAAACCTCGATGCACCTGTGGTCACTCAAGGTTGTCTTCTCGAGAACCGACCTGTCGCCTGTTCCTTGAGGCAAGGCGAGGCGCGTCAATCCGGAGGTCAATTATTGACCACCCGCTCCTTGTCTGAACGTAAACCCCTTGCCCTGATTCAAGACGATCAGGTCATTCCTAGCGACCATCTCGCCAACCAAGATTCCCCTCCTATCTAGGCGGGGCCTCACCCCATTCGGGCGTCATACTATTAAAGTCACCCCCTATGAGGGATCGCTCGAAGGCTTCACTGAGGCTTTCCTCGAGAAGGAGGATCTGTGTCTCGAAGACCTCGAAGGGATCGCCGCCGAGAAGTAGCAGCTGTACACACGCACACCCGCCACCTCTACTCAAACGAACCCCTTGTCGGACTCCAGAAAATCCCCGACGCTCAAATCGGGGCTACAAATAAGGATCCCGGCCCTCCTTGATGCATCCTGGTACCAAGCAGAGTTTTCAGACCATTTGTACTGCTCTCTAATGAGCAGTACATCGGTCCCCCTCTCCATTGCAGTCTGCTTCAGACGGTCCTTAGCATCCTTCCCCCTTCCAAGGTTGATATGCAAGAACTTCGCATCCTGCCCCTCAACCTCCGAAGTTTTTCCCGGAACACTGGGCAAGAGCTGCTCCCAGAAACATGGGCATCATCCTTTTCGCCCCTATCGGTGCAAGTCAGGCACTTCGGCGGGGCCTTACACTCCTTGGCCCGATGCGTTCAGTCACCGCACCTCCAGCAGACGTCCTTCCTGCTGGGGTGAGTGCAGCCCCGTGAGACCTAAAACCGTGGCACCTAAAACACCGGACTACTTCGGCGTGTTCCCGGATACGGCAGTTCACCCACCCGAACCTCACCTTTCCCAGCTGGAGGAGACGTGAAGCGTCTGAGTCCGCCAGCCGGACCACCGCAGACCTCACCCCACCAAAACGGGTGTAAAGCCTGCATTGTCCATCTAGGGCAGGCCTTCCCAGCGCCCCGGCGAGCGCAGCAACTACCTCCTCCTTTTCCACAGTCTCGTCAAGGTCTCGAATTAGGAAGGGCCTTCTCGAGACCAGGGCTTCTAATTTGGCCCCTGCTCCGACCACCCGGTCGAGCGCCTTTTGGAATGCAGGAATGTCGCTCCCCTTCTTCAGGATCAGAAGGACTTCCTCCTTCCTTGTCCTCCGGACAGAAAGGACCTCAAGTCCCGAATTCTGGGAATTGACTCCTGCCTTCATTTCCTTCAAGATGTCTGCGTAGGACTGGCCGTCTTTCGCAGACACCTTGATGGCGTTGCCCGGCCTGGTGGGCGGGGAGCGCTTCGGTATCTTTTCATATTTTCTTCTATCATTTCCTTCTGAACGGGAACCTCCTTCCCGTTCTTCGGAATCTTTTGGTTTTTTTCTTTTTTTCTTTATTTTGCACCAGGTGTCATTTCCCTTTCTCTTCAGGGAGCTGGCTCCTGGTGACCACTGCGTATGAGGGCGAAGTGTTTCCTTTTCCTTTTCTTAATTTTCTTTCCTCGGGAGGAGAGGGTGCTACCCACTTCTCCGCCTTTTTAAGTGATATTGGTGTCACAGACTGCGGAGGCTTTGCAGTGTCCCCCAGGAGATTCCATACACCAGTTCGTTCTTAGCCTCATTCAAGAGAGAGCCCGTCTATAGAGTCTTCTCTCACATTCGAAGGACACATATCACAGTCATGCGGCGCTGACATTCATTCAGTTCACTCATTCCTCGCAGGCACTCGCACTCTCATACTCAGCGCCGCTGCCTGGGGCATTAATCCCTCTCCATGCATGGAGGTAGACGCGTCTATAGCGTCCCCCGCTTTCAACCTGGGATAGACCCGTTTATAGGGCACCCTTCACGCAATGGGAAGATGCCCGTCTATATAGCCCCCTGCATTTGTTCACCGATTCATCGGGACACTACAACGTCCAAGGCCCTAGGACCGTCTGCAAAGCCTCCCCATCCGTTCTTGGAAAAGCCAAGAGAAGGACTTCGTTGATGTCGAAGTCCAAGGGGAGGATATTTGTTAGTTTAGTTTTATCCAAGGAACATTTAATGACTAATTATTGAACTATTAATTTCATTTTATTTCTTTTTATAAAAAAGCTCCTGAGGAGGAAGTCGGTTTGACTTTGAAACGTTGAGCAGTGTAACAATTATGTTTCTTTGATTAAAATCTTATTTCTCTGACAAATATTTACTGATTGTCCGAAGACGTTGTTCCCATCATATTATTGAACAGATTCTATATGTTAATTTAGGTTCCTTCTCTCTTTCTTAAATATTATATTATATCACAAAGATATGCCGCCAAGCGCTCGAGTCATGCGCGTAAACATCCTGCTTTATATAAACTCTGAGATTTGCGTTTCTTTTGGGCTTGTCATTATTATCGAGTTACACTCTAGCCTTCTTCAATGTGTTGCAACCCTTTATAAGAATATCATTGTAAATATTACATTTTCCTTGAAATGCAATTGCCTTTTCTGGAGGACTTTCTTAACATGTGGTCTTACCAGGGGTACATGAAAATCGTATTCATGATGAGGGTGCAACTCGCGTGTATATATTTATCTAGCGCTGAATGTGTGTGGGATGTATCGATTATTTATAACCATTCTGGCGCGAAATTAGAATATCTCTGGGATTGAGCGCTCAGCGGCTTCTAAATAATATTCATATCGGATTAATTCAAAAATATTTTAGATGGCGAGAATCTTATTCAATTTCGTATGTATATGGAAATTTAAGCCCGCGTTTATAGATTATTATGTAGCACTGAATACGTGTAGAATGTGTATAATAGTGTAGAATGGTACACGCATATGTGTTGAACACTTAGCGGCTTGCTTGTGCGATAAATATTCATATCGCATTAATGTAGAGGAATATTCCATTTGAGAAAGTGATGAATAAATAAAATCGTATTTATATTGAAAGTGAAACTCGCGTGTATAAATTATATGTAGCGCTGAAAATGTGTAGAATATATTCCTTATTTGATACCTATACCGGCGTGATTATATTCCCACTTTCTCAAATGGGATATTCCTGCGCATAGGAATAGGGCATTGAATTAGCCTTAAATGAGCCCTAAATTGTGGCATAGTTTAAAACTTCATATGACAAGTGTGTTGTGCCAGCTTATTATATCTCATAAATGCAACGTTATTTATAATTTCATAATACCATCTTTCTTTCTTACATTCCTAGCATCAAATACTTGGTATATTCAGTTTTAAAGCGTGCACTGTTTATTATGTGTAGAAGATAAAACCCCTTCACCTTTTTCCTAGTCTTCTCTGCTACTTGCTTCTGCAGCTATGAAAAAAAATTTCGCTCCGTAGGAGTTGACATTTCAGCTTGCCTCCAAGACGTGTGATAATTCGGTCTACTCTGGACTCACTTTTTTAGTGTAGTTCAAAATCTTTACTTCTAATCCTTCTTTTGACTCGTTCTTTCCCCTTTGCTACTTCGTTCTCCTGTCTCTTCTTTTCATTTTCATTATCCTGCCTCGGTACGTCATTATTCTCTTCCACTTGTAAGTTTAAAATGTTAACTTGAGGATGGAAATCGGGAATTTTTCTCTTGTTTGAAGTATCCTGCGTACAAATTACGGTAAAATATCACTGAAATGTCATCTTATTTTTCCAATACAAAATTACACTCACAAACGTTTTCCGAAAGCCTAACTGCAAAATGCAATTGTTTCATTGCGTATATATGTAAAACGTTTTATATAATTATATACTTTTTTGCTCTGCAATAATACTTCTATTACTACGAAAAAGCTCGATACTTTGCAAAATGAAAAATATATTTTCCTAATATTTTATTAGAAAAAGTAACATTAAATTTTGAGGCTAGGGCCATTATACAAAGTGATTCATAAAAAATCAAAAAATTACGTGCGCAAAGCAGAAGGAGCTTTTTGTCGTTTCACCTTCATGTGAATCAGTTAAAATGCTGACATTTCACTGAAAATTTTTTTTCGTCCTACGTTAAAAAAAATTTCCTTAAATAAATTTATCCATTATTTTAAATATTTAGGAGCATTTAAACGTTCTTTCCTGTTTTTCACTCAATTATTTAGTTTCAACTCGATATCTCAATTACTATGGAAATGCAAATGACGAAAGGAAAGAATCGGTAAAGTAAGGGTCTGATAAGTAATACATGATATTGAAAAAATCTTTTTCATGGACGTGATTCCAACACACGAATAAGCGTTTGGAGTTTAGCTTCTCATATGGTAACTTCTGCAACTCACCATTTGCACTACACTCTACTCACTTCAAACTTACTGAACGTCTCATGGGGAACTTATGTCTCATCACTTCTTTTACACTCATCAATTTTTACACTTACAGTTACTCACCGTAAATTTTTATTGTTTCTTATTTTCTTGACAAAGCATGCAGGAAATAACAAACAGTTCACTACGTACGCGCTTCTTTCACAGCCCCACCCCTTCGCTGTAAAAATTTCAAAGTGTCAGAAGCACTAGATTCTGGGGATTCTACGTTCCCTGATACGAGCGTCATAAATAAGCAGGCATAGATAAAACTCAGCAAAGATTCATTGTATACCTATGAATTACATTGAGTGCGCCACACCACACGTTTTAAAGGGTCAACGGCCCGCTAGCAACTGGCGCCAATGCATGGCTGCCGTTGAAGCATAAACTATAATTAGCTAGTTAAAAGGTGAACTCGAATATATAAAATAATCTGTGTTGTTCGTTACAGTCCTCCTTTTCTCCGTCCCTGTAAGTGGTAATAATTAATGGAAAGTAAATCACAATGCCAAAGAATACAGATGTACAGAATTGTTCCAATTGCATTAATTTCTGACACAACAGTTGAAATGGGAAACAATATGACATTGGAAAGTAAATTTTTGATGTCAGCGTGAGATTAATATCCATAGTACAAATGAGCGCAAAGTAGAATAAAAATACACTAATCTTAGTTCAAGAGACTCTTATTAAATCGGTTTTAAGTATACAATTGAGTGGATCGAAAAAACATTTGTTTCCTCGATATTTCATGGCGAAGAACATATGTTGGGACCTGGATTGGAGAAGGAAAAAAGAAGGTCACGAAGTAAAAAATCAAACGTTTTTCGGGTTTTGGCTCTTCTTTGTCATCTCCCAAAGTGAAATCAACACTTTCTTACGCGAATGATGAGAAGTGGTGAAGCAATGGCGGTGGAAATAACAGTCAGTTAAAAGGCTAATAAATGCAATGGCCATAGGCGATAATTAAAAATGTTGCACAGAAAGCCACGTAGTCAACTAGTTATAAAAAAGGTCTTTTAAGATAGAAATTTCTCGAATGGCTTAGGAAATAGTTCTCCCAGATGAAAAAAATGAAATATAAGATCATGAGGAAAACAAAAAATTTGAGAAAATTTTTTATAGAAAATCAATACCAAAAGAATTAGAGAATCCAGGAAGCTTGGTTGAATCTTTAGCAAATTTCGGAGTTGAAGTAGGAAGTCCATTTAAAGTTTGGTCGTTTTTCAAGTTTAACTAAGCTTTGCACACGTGTTAGCAGATGTTGAAAATTTTGGGAGGATGACACAGAGATGGCACCACAAATTACATTTACATATTTTCCCCAAGAAGTACAATCTTTCAGGTGACAGATGTCAAAATTTGAGCCAATTTTATTTATTTTCTTACACAGTTACAGACAATAGAAGCAAACAAGTTTTAACTTGCGTATTGAAATGGGAAAAAGTGAATTTCATGTGCTGATTAATCCCGTGGACTCATTGTACTGCCTTAGGTACCAAAAATTTTGAACTGGTGGCAGAGTTGAGCAAAAATTTGGCTTGTTTCTCGCACTATCTGTTGAATTGCCACTTGACCCTGGAACCAGACGCAATGAAGTATTATAATGAGTAGAAAGATTCCAAATAGAATATATAAGACTTACTATACATTTTATCAAATAATCTTCGTAGCATTAGATTTTCAAACACATTCATTATTTATGAATTTCGACTCCCGTTATCATTTATAACAAATTTTGTCAAACGCTCGAAAACCGTCTCATGGATTATTGATCTGCGACGAGTTAATAAGACCTACAATTGTGAGAACTAGACAAAGAGTAAGGAACTTCCGTCTTGTTAATTTTTTGCGTTTCTTCGCAGATTTTGAAATTTCAATTCCATTCAATGCGTACCTTATTACAGGGTATAGACGTTCATATAGAATCCAGAGTGTCAAATATTGACAGAGTATGAATTAAGAATGATGCATCTAACTACACCACAAACATCTTTATTAACCGCAGGAGAAGGGATCTTTTCATGATCAAAACTGCCTTTATTCTGCGCATTTTAAATAAAAAGCTTGATGAAGGTGCAGCTTACGGAACTCTTGATTCAATGCAAATAGTATTATCCTTAATTGAACAGGAAGAACTCTTAGATGATTTTGATATTCAGAGGATTCTTCCGCAATTCATTTTTTTATGGAACTTAATGAGAGTCTTAGTGAACCCAATCAACAACTTTAATACACCTTTCGACTAAAAATTCAGATAAACAATTTTGCTTATGCAACGTTCTTTATACATATAACTTGAGTATTATATGCAATTATTTTATAATTAAGCTTACGACATATTACTCAATAATATCTATTTCTCTCAGTGCATGTTAAAATTCAAAATTATGATTTCGCTATAATTTCTAAATATAGATAGCGTGGTTCCATTTCTTGCTTCTAATAATACTTATTTTTCCAGGCAAGCACTTATGTGGAAACCATTTCAAAGAAAGATATTCGGTCAAATCCCTATGGAAGAACAGATAAAGAATGTATGGGGATTGAAAGGAAAAGAAAAAAGGATAAAGAAACTCTTAGTTTTGAAAATGGAAACTTTCAATTGTTTCCATCTTTTACAAAACAGCCAGAAACAGAAATAACGACTAATGAAATTATAAACATAACCAACATGATGAAAAACAATACGCAAACCAGCTCAGAAGGTACAACACAGCCAAACATGCAACATGAAAATGCTAGCTATCCTCATTTTTATGGTTATTACGGAGGACATTCTCAAGATGTTTACAATTTGTATCTAACAACGAGTGAACATCCCGCTAAACATGAGAACCAGAATCAAATAAGCCAGCATTATTATGAGAACGGGATCCACGAAGTTCCAATTTATCAATATTCATTTGACAGATTTTTTTACCCTTATTATGAACTACGTTCTCCTGGAGTTAAAACATCGAAATTAGTTTATAATTCAAACTTTTCTACAAGCTCCTCAACGTTTGGAATTACATCAGAACCTGAATTCATCAATAGTGGATTTAATCCAAGTTTCTCGTTTTAAACCTCATAATTGATCAATACAGAGTGTGTTATCATATAGCGGCGGTGATTGCATGCGACCTTACGTGGGTTTTTCTAATGAGATACTTCTTGCTTCAGTTTTGGTCCTGCTCGTTCACTTTAAGTGCCTCGCATTAAATTAAATTAACTAATATTATAAGACATTCATACAGAAAATTAAATAAAAAATATTCACGTTCTATCGCATTTCGTATTTAATTCAAAGCAGATTGACAGAGAATCCCATATAAATCGGATCAGATCCTTTTGAATAATATTCAACAAAGAAGAAGATTTTCAAGTCGATTGAATTTCGTAAGATCGAGGTTTTACTATGCTTGGAATTGATTTACTGTACGAAAAAGATTTTTTTTGTTACACATTTGGTATAGTGGCATACGTATTGAAATTTTAAGTCAATCATGAAGTAAAGGAAATTACAAAACAGCTGAAATTGTCATATACAATTAATGCAAAGTTCTTATATTTTAAGATCATTATATAACGCAAAAAACGTATGTATTTTCTATTACAAAATGATAAGTTGATTTAAATAACAGTTTTGACTAAGAAAATAGAAAACTCAGGACAATTATCGTGGTACTAAACTAAAGCACTTCAACAGTTAATAGAATACATATAATCCTATCGTCTAGTTCACATTCTTTCATACTTATATTAAAATCCCAAATTTATCAAATAAATTACTATAAGAATATGGAAATATCGCAAATTCTCAATTTTAATTTCCCTTCTCTAATTCATTTATTATAAAAATTGTATGGTGTTTTGAAATGTCTGATTCCACTGGATTGGTATATGGAATCAAAAATTTTCCATTCAAAATAGTCAATTAATTTTTGAAAACATTACGGAATTTGCTAATCTGGAGGGCGCTAAATCTAAATGACATCAAAATTCTCAATTCTAAAATAAGAGATAATATACTGTCACATCCCGCGACCCTATCGACTTAAAGTTACAAAAAGATCAAGAAACCAATGGAGGGACCAAGATAGCATTACCGTGTTTGTGATTTTATCGACGCAAGTTACACCCAGGTATACAGATAAATAGAATAACCATTATGGTATTACCATGTGTCGTCATAATACCCACACAAGATAACCAATTGACTGACCAAAAGAGAAGGTGAATGAAGCCCTAACACACCAACGCACTACCACATGCACTTATCATACATACAAGAGTCACAACATGAGCCTTGTATTAGCATGTACTTCATCATAGCATATAGATCGTCATAATTACCCTTTCAAAATTCTATAAAAAGTGAATTGTTCAACAAAAGTCAGTCCAGTTTAGCTCAGTGCAATCGACGCCAGAATGTGACATACGAAAAGACAGTCCAGTCTCACCATCTTTTATACCGCGAGTTCAGTACAGTCCAGTTTTAACAGATTTGTACCCGTCCAGCTCAGCACAGTATAAAGTGAAAGGGAGTCGACTTTGAGAATTCTCCAAAATAACGGCGATCAGTAAATCAATTATGTGCACCGATTGGACCACAGCATTCTAAAGCCTATTTGAGACTTATCTCAAAATATACACAAAAGGAAGATTTAAGTCATCACATTCGACCCAAGTGGACTCGATTACAAATAATTTATTTTCAACTCAGGGTAAATACAACAACTTGAATATTCTATTGTGTTACCAATTATCCATGATGCTTACTTATAATGTATTTAGTGTTAATAAAACCATTTCATATTTTAATTTGCTTCCTGTTTACTCACTTATTCCTCCTGCCTCAGAGAAGATCCTTCCGATACTGAGATAAAAGGAGGAAATCTTTCAAGAAGGGAAATTTTACATTTCTGACTGAACATACCCAATCTCTTTTTTTGGTACATCGGCCGGGAAACCAAAGTCAGCAAATAGAAAATCGAGAATTTAATAATTACCAGAAACCAAAAGTCAATAAATTGAAATTACATCATTCAATCAATTAATCAGGACGAAACATTAAAAAATGAAACTACTTATATTGAAAACTAAGATATTAGTTTACTTAGTTTACCGATAATTCCACAAAACAGAGTTAATGACAGAACTAAAACAAATTTATCAGAAAATTCTCTTACACGCGAAACAATTTTGAGTAATCACGATAGCGACAATAATAGTCCCGACAACCAACAAATAGAGCAAACTGTTCACAAGAATCCTGAAGAAAACGTTGATCAAATTATAAACAACGAAATGGTCCTACCTAATAGTGAGGAATTTGTCTGGTTAGGTCCAAGATTCAACCGGACAATAAATGTCGATTACCGACAAAGTCCGATTTCATTTGGAATCTATCCGGAATTCGGAACATAAAATAATGTTCCTCTAAGTGTATATAGAAAGTAGTTCGGTCTAATCTAAAATTTGTCTGGACGAGAACTTTCACTCCGGAAAGAGTCCGATTTAAACCGAAATAAGTCTGGACAAGCATACGGAATCTGGAACAAGTCCAAATGAATCTGAGAGTGGTCCGGAAGGAAAAAATATCATCCGCTAAAATTAAAGTGTAAATGGAAGAAAGGCGGGTTAAATCCTAAATCTGACGGTCTGAAAAACAGAAACGGGGGAAGTCCAGATTAATCTGAAAGTCGTACAAGAGGAAAAATTATAATTCGCGAGAATTAAAGACCTGAACGACAAGAAGCATCGAATCGTGCTAAGTTAGTGGAAAAAGTACGTGAAATAATCGCTATCGATGCAAATTTCACTGCGAGAATGCTGGCAGAAGAACTAAATTTATCTTACTGTACAATCTACAGAATATTAACTGAAGATTTGGGTAAAAGAAAGGTCTTTGTGCGTTTTGTTCCACATCAGTTAAATGCACCACCTCAAAAACGCCTATAAAGTCAACGAATTTTTGACGAAAAAACAGATTTGTGTCACGGACTACCATCCGTATTCACCCGATCTATCACCGTGTGACTATTTTCCGTACCCAAAACTAAAAACTGCAATCAAAGGAGCTTTTTACGATGACGTTCCAACCATTCAATCAGCTGTGACACAGGTGCTAGAGAACATCCAAAAACCCGAGTTTAAAAAGTCTATGCATGAATTGGTTGCTCGTTCCAAACGAGAACTTTCACTTTGGAAAGTGTGGAAGCGTTCCTTTTTTCGCAGGAAAAACGTTCAAAACGTTGTATTTAGTTTACTGGAACCTATTTTGAATAAATAATAAGTTTCGAAGATAATATAATGTGTATATTATTCTATATCCAAAAAGTTTGGGTATTTTTGGAACACACTGTGTATGTACTTCTGAAACACAGAATCTAAAACAAGTCCGAGTTAATCAGAAACTAGTCTGGGAGAAAATCTGGTTGAATCTTATATCTGTTCGTCTGACATACAGAAACCGTGAGAGGTCCGAACTAAACTGACAGTAGTCAGGGTGGAACAATTATTATTCGCGAGAATTAAAGAACAAACGGGAATAAATGTGGTTGAATCCTGAATATGTTGGTCTAAACAACAGAATCCGGGTGAAGTCCGAATTAATCTAAAAGTAGTACGGATGAAAAAATTATTATTCGCCAGAATTAATGTGCAAACGGAAGAAAGTCTGATTGAATCGATTATCTGTTCACCTGAAACAATGAACCCGGAACAAGTCTGAATAAATCTGAAAGTAGTCCCGGAGAAAAAAATATCAGCGCCCAGAATTTTAGTTCAAATGGAAAAAAGTCGGGTTGCATCCTAAATCTGTCGGTCTGAACAACAGAATCCGGGAGAAGTCCAAAATTATCTTAAGGTAGTTGGTTTTGAAAAATTAATATTCGATAGAATTGAAGTGCAAAGGGGAATAAATCTGGTTGAATACTGAGCCTGTCAATCTGAAACACAGAACCTAGGAGAGGTCCGAATTAATCTGAAAGAAGCCGGGTGGAAAAATTAATATTCGCTTAAATTGAAGTACAAACAGGAATAAATCAGGTTGAAAGCTAAATATGTACGTCTGAAACACAGAATCTGGAACAAGGGCAAATGAATCTGAAAGTAATCCGGAAGAAAAAAATATCATCCCCCAGAATTAAAGTGCAAATGGTAAAAAGTCGGGTTGCATCCTAAATCTGTCGGTCTGAACAACAGAATGCCGGAGAAGTCAGAATTAATCTGAAAGTAGTAAGGGAGGAAAAATAATTATTTCTGAGCATTAAAGTCCAAAATAAATGTGAAAGTAGTCCGGGAGAAAAAAATATCAGCCCCCAGAAGTTAAGTGCACATGGAAAAAAGTCTGTTTGCATCCTAAAACTGTAGGTCTGAACAACAGAATCCGGGAGAACTCCGAATTAATCTGGAAGTAGTCCGAGTGGAAAAATTATTCATCGCTTGAATTGAAGTGCAAACAGGAATAAATCTGATTGAAAGCTAAATATGTCCGTCTGAAACACAGAATCTGAAACAACTTCAAATAAATCTGAAAGTAGTCCGGGAGAAAAAGATTTCAGCCCCTAGAATAAAAGTGCAAATGGAAAAATGTCGGGTTGCATCCTAAATCTGTCGGTCTGAACAACAGAATCCGGGAGAAGTCCGAATTAATCAGAAATTGGTCTGGGTGGAAAAATTAATATTCGCTAGAATTAAAGTGCAAACAGGAATAAATCTGGTTGAAAGCTAAATAAGTCCGTCTGAAACACAGAATCTGGAATAAGTCCAAATAAATCAGAAAGTAGTCGTGGAGAAAAAAATATCAGACCCCAGAAGTTGAGTGCAAATGGAAAAAAGTCGTGTTGCATCCTAAATCAGTCGGTCTGAACAAAAGAATCCGGGAAAAGTAAAAACTAAACTGAAAGAAGTCCGGGTGGAAAAATTATTATTTGCGAGAGTTAAAGAGCAAATGGCAAATAAATCTGTTTGAATCCTGAACATATTTGTCCGAATACACAGAAACCGGGAGAAGTCCGACTTAATCAGAAATTAGTCTGGGAGGAAAAATTAATATTCGCTAGAATTAAAGTGCAAATAGAAAAATGTCTGGATGCATTTAATATCTGTTCGTTTGACATACAGAAACCAGGAGAGGTCCGAATTAATTTGAAAGTAGTAAGGGAGAAAAAATAATTATTTGCGAGCATTAAAGTGCAAATTAGAATAAATCTGGTTGAAAGCTAAATATGTCCGTCTGAAACACAGAATCTGGAACAAGTACAAATAAATCTGAAAGTAGTCCGGGAGAAAAAAATATCAGAACCCAGAAGTTGAGTGCAAATGGAAAAAAGTCGTGTTGCTTCCTAAATCTGTCGGTCTGAACAACAGAATCCGGGAAAAGTAAAAACTAAACTGAAAGAAGTCCGGGTGGAAAAATTATTATTTGCGAGAGGTAAAGAGCAAATGGCAGTAAATCTGTTTGAATCCTGAACATATTTGTCCGAAACACAGACACCGTCAGAAGTCCGAATTAATCAGAAAATAGTCCGGGAGAAAAAAATATCAGACCCCAGATGTTGAATGCAAATGGAAAAAAGTCGGGTTGCATCCTAAATCTGTCGGTCTGAACAACAGTGTCCGGTAGGAGTCCGAAATTATCCTAAGGTACTATGGGAGGAATAATTATTATTTGCGAGAATTGAAGACAAAACGGCAATAAATCTGTTTGAATCCGGAACATATTTGTCCGAAACACAGAAACAGGGAGAAGTCCGACTTAATCAGATATTAGTCTGGGTGGAAAAATTAATATTCGCTAGAATTAAAGGGCAAATAGAAAAATGTCTGGATGAATTTAATATCTGTTCGTTTGACATACAGAAATCAGGAGAGGTCGGAATTAATCTGATAGTAGTAAGGGAGAAAAAATAATTATTTTCGAGCATTAAAGTGCAAATTCGAATAAATCTGGTTTGATGCCAAATATGTCCGTCTGAAACACAGAATCTGGAACAAGTCCAAATAAATCTGAAAGTAGTCCGGGAGAAAAAAATATCAGACCCCAGAAGTTGAATGCAAATGGAAAAAAGTCGTGTTGCAACTTAATCTGTCGGTCTGAACAAGAGTTTCCGGGAGAAGTCCGAAATTATCCTAAGGCACTATGGGAGGAATAATTATTATTTGCGAGAATTGAAGACAAAACGGGAATAAATCTGTCTGAATCCTGAACATATTCGTCCGAAACACGGACACCGTGAGAAGTCCGAATAAATCGGAAAATAGTCTGGGTGGAAAATTTAATATTCGCTAGAATTAAAGTGCAAATATAAAAATGTCTGGATGCATTTAATATCTATTCGTATGACATACAGAAACCAGGAGAGGTCCGAATTAATCTGATAGTAGTAAGGGAGAAAAAATAATTATTTGCGAGCATTAAAGTGCAAATTGGAATAAATCTGGTTTAAAGCCAAATATGTCCGTCTGAAACACAGAATCTGGAACAAGTCCAAAAAAATCTGAAAGTAGTCCAGGAGAAAAAAATATCAGACCCCAGAAGTTGAATGCAAATGGAAAAAAGTCGGGTTGCATCCTAAATCTGTCGGTCTGAACAACAGTATCCGGTAGGAGTCCGAAATTATCCTAAGGTACTATGGGAGGAATAATTATTATTTTCGAGAATTGAATACAAAACGGCAATAAATCTGTTTGAATCCTGAACATATTTGTCCGAAACACAGAAACAGGGAGAAGTCCGACTTAATCAGATATTAGTCTGGGTGGAAAAATTAATATTCGCTAGAATTAAAGTGCAAATAGAAAAATGTCTGGATGCATTTAATATCTGTTCGTTTGACATACAGAAACCAGGAGATGTCGGAATTAATCTGATAGTAGTAAGGGAGAAAAAATAATTATTTGCGAGCATTAAAGTGCAAATTGGTATAAATCTGGTTTAAAACCAAATATGTCCGTCTGAAACACATAATCTGGAACAAGTCCAAATAAATCTGAAAGTAGTCCGGGAGAAAAAAATATCAGACCCCAGAAATTGAGTGCAAATGGAAAAAAGTCGTGTTGCATACTCAATCTATCGGTCTAATCAAAAGAATCCGGGAAAAGTACAAACTAAACTGAAAGAAGTCCGGGTGGAAAAATTATTATTTGCGAGCATTAAAGTGCAAATGGCAATAAATCTGGTTGAAAGCCAAATATGTCCATCTGAAACACAGAATCTGGAACAAGTCCAAATAAATCAGAAAGTAGTCCGGAAGAAAAAAATGTCAGACACCAGAAGTTGAGTGCAAATGGAAAAAAGTCGGGTTGCATCCTAAATCTGTCGGTCTGAACAAGAGTATCCGGGAGAAGTCCGAAATTATCCTAAGGTACTATGGGAGGAATTATTTTTTTTTTGCGAGAATTGAAGACAAAACGGGCATAAATCTGTCTGAATCCTGAACATATTCGTCCGAAACACAGACACCGTCAGAAGTCCGAATTAATCAGAAAATAGTCTGTGTGGAAAATTTAATATTCGCTAGAATTAAAGTGCAAATAGAAAAATGTCTGGTTGCATTTAATAACTGTTCGTTTGACATACAGAAACCAGGAGAGGTCGGAATTAATCTGATAGTAGTAAGGGAGAAAAAAATATCAGACACCAGAAGTTGAATGCAAATGGAAAAAAGTCGGGTTGCATCCTAAATCTGTCGGTCTGAACAACAGTATCCGGTAGGAGTCCGAAATTATCCTAAGGTACTATGGGAGGAATAATTATTATTTGCGAGAATTGAAGACAAAACGGCAATAAATCTGTTTGAATCCTGAACATATTTGTCCGAAACACAGAAACCGGGAGAAGTCCGACTTAATCAGATATTAGTCCGGGTGGAAAAATTAATATTCGCTAGAATTAAAGTACAAATAAAAAAATGTCTGGATGCATTTAATATCTGTTTGTTTGACATACAGAAACCAGGAGAGGTCGGAATTATTCTGAAAGTAGTAAGGGAGAAAAAATTATTATTTGCGAGCATTAAAGTGCAAATTGGAATAAATCTGGTTGAAAGCTAAATATGTCCGTCTGAAACACAGAATCTGGAACAAGTCCAAAAAAATCTGAAAGTAGTCCAGGAGAAAAAAATATCAGACCCCAGAAGTTGAATGCAAATGGAAAAAAGTCGGGTTGCATCCTCAATCTGTCGGTGTGAACAATAGAATCCGGGAGAAGTACAAATTAAACTGAAAATTGTCCGGGTGGAAAAATTAATATTGGCTTTAATTAAAGTGCGGTCAGGAATAAATCTGTTTGAAAGCTAAATATGTCCGTCTGAAACACAGAATCTGGAAAAAGTCCAAATAAATCTGAAAGTAGTCCGAGAGAAAAAAATATCAGACCCCAGAAGTTGAGTGCAAATGGAAAAAAGTCGTGTTGCATCCTAAATCTGTCGTTCTGAACAACAGAATCCGGGAAAAGTACAAACTAAACTGAAAATAGTCCGGGTGGAAAAATTAATATTCGCTTGAATTGAAGTGCAGACAGAAATAAATCTGGTTGAAAGCTAAATATGTCCTTCTGAAACACAGAATCTGGAACAAGTCCAAATAAATCTAAAAGTAGTCCAGGAGAAAAAAATATCAGACCCCAGAAGTTGAGTGCAAATGGAAAAAAGTCGTGTTGCATCCTAAATCTGTCGGTCTGATCAACAGAATTCGGGAAAAGTACAAACTAAACTGAAAGAATTCCGGGTGGAAAAATTATTATTTGCGTAAATTAAAGAGCAAATGGCAATAAATCTGTTTGAATCCTGAACATATTTGTCCGAAACACTGAAACCTGGAGAAGTGCGACTTAATCAAATTTTAGTATGGGTGGAAAAATTAATATTCGCTAGAATGAAAGTGCAAATAGAAAAATGTCTGGTTGCATTTAATATCTGTTCGTTTGACATACAGAAACCAGGACAGGTCGGAATTAATCTGATAGTAGTAAGGGAGAAAAAATATTTATTTCAGAGCATTAAAGTGCAAATTGGAATAAATCAGGTTTAAATCCAAATATGACCGTCTGAAACACTTAATCTGGAACAAGTCCAAATAAATTTAAAAGTAGTCCGGTAGAAAAAAATATCAGACCCCAGAAGTTGAGTGCAAATTGAAAAAAGTCGTGTTGCATCCTAAATCTGTCGTTCTGAACAACAGATTCCGGGAAAAGTAAAAACTGAACTGAAAGAAGTCCGGGTGGAAAAATTCCCTAGAATTAAAGTGCAAATAGAATAATGTCTGGTTGCATTTAATATCTGTTCGTTTGACATACAGAAACCAGGAGAGGTCGGAATTAATCTGATAGTAGTAAGGGAGAAAAAATATTTATTTCAGAGCATTAAAGTGCAAATTGGAATAAATCTGGTTGAAAGCTAAATATTTCCGTCTGAAACACATAACCTGGAACAAGTCCAAATAAATCTAAAAGTAGTCCGGGAGAAAAAAATATCAGACGCCAGAAGTTGAGTGCAAATGGAAAAAAGTCGGGTTGCATCCTAAATCTGTCGGACTGAACAAGAGAATCCGGGAAAATAACAAATTAAACTGAAAGAAGTCCGGGTGGAAAAATTATTATTCGCTTGAATTAAAGTGCGGTCAGGAGTAAATCTGTTTGAAAGCTAAATATGTCCGTCTGAAACACAGAATTTGGAAAAAGTCCAAATAAATCTGAAAGTAGTCCGAGAGAAAAAAATATCAGACCCCAGAAGTTGAGTGCAATTGGAAAAAAGTCGGGCTGCATACTAAATCTATCGGTCTGAACAACAGAATCCGGGAGAAGTCCGAAATTATATTAGTGTACTATGGAAGGAATAATTATTATTAGCGAGAATTAATGAGCAAACGGGAATAAATCTGTTTGAATACAGAACATATTCGTCCGAAACACAGAAACCGGGAGAATTCCGAATTAATAAAAATTAGTCTGGGTGGAAAGATTAATATTCGCTAGTATTAAAGTGCAAATAGAAAAATGCCTGGTTGCATGTAATAACTGTTCGTTTGACATACAGAAACCAGGAGAGGTCGGAATTAATCTGAATGTAGTAAGGGAGAAAAAATAATTATTTGCGAGCATTAAAGTGCAAATTGGAATAAATCTGGTTTAAAGCCAAATATGTCCGTCTGAAACACAGAATCTGGAACAAGTCCAAATAAATCTGAAAGTAGTCCGAGCGAAAAAAATATCAGACCCCAGAAGTTGAGTGCAAACGGAAAAAGTCGTGTTGCATCCTAAATCTGTCGGTCTGAACAACAGAATACGGGAAAAGTACAATCTAAACTGAAAGAAGTCCTTGTGCAAAAATTATTATTTGCGAGCATTAAAGTGCAAATTGGAATAAATCTGGTTGAATACAGAACATATTCGTCCGAAACACAGAAACCGGGAGAATTCCGAATTAATAAAAATTAGTCTGGGTGGAAAGATTAATATTCGCTAGAATTAAAGTGCAAATAGAAAAATGCCTGGTTGCATGTAATAACTGTTCGTTTGAAATACAGAAACCAGGAGAGGTCGGAATTAATCTGATAATAGTATGGGAGAAAACTAAATTTTTTCGCCTGAAACACAGAATCTGGAACAAGTCCAAAGAAATCTGAATGTAGTCCGGGAGAAAAAAATATCAGACCCCAGATGTTGAGTGCTAATGGAAAAAAGTCGGGCTGCATCCTAAATCTGACGGTCTGAACAAAAGAATCCGGGAAAATTACAAACTAAACTGAAGGAAGTCCGGGTGGAAATATTATTATTTTGCGAGAATTAAGAGCAAATGGCAAATAAATCTGTTTGAATCCTGAACATATTTGTCCGAAACCCAGAAACCGGGAGAAGCCCGACTTAATCAGAAATTAGTCTGGGTGGAAAAAGTAATATTCGCTAGAATTAAAGTGCAAATAGAAAAATGTCTGGTTGCATTTAATATCTGGTCGTTTGACATACAGAAACCAGGAGAGGTCGGAATTAATCTGAATGTAGTAAGGGGGAAAAAATAATTATTTGCGAGCATTAAAGTGCAAATTGGAATAAATGTGGTTTAAAGCCAAATATGTCCGTCTGAAACACATAATCTGGAACAAGTCCAAATAAATCTGAAAGTAGTCCGGGAGAAAAAATATCAGACCCAGAAGTTGAGTGCAACTGGAAAAAAGTCGTGTTGCATCCTAAATCTGTCGGTCTGATCAACAGAATCCGGGAAAAGTACAAACTAAACTGAAAGAATTCCGGGTGGAAAAATTATTATTTCGTAAATTAAAGAGCAAATGGCAATAAATCTGTTTGAATCCTGAACATATTTGTCCGAAACACTGAAACCTGGAGAAGTGCGACAGAATCAAAAATTAGTCTGGGTGGAAAAATTAATATTCGCTAGAATTAAAGTGCAAATAGAAAAATGTCTGGTTGCATTTAATATCTGTTCGTTTGACATACAGAAACCAGGAGAGGTCGGAATTAATCTGATAGTATTAAGGGAGAAAAAATAATTATTTCAGAGCATTAAAGTGCAAATTGGAATAAATCTGGTTGAAAGCTATATATTTCCGTCTGAAACACATAACCTGGAACAAGTCCAAATAAATCTAAAAGTAGTCCAGGAGAAAAAAATGTCAGACACCAGAAGTTGAGTGCAAATGGAAAAAAGTCGGGTTGCATCCTAAATCTGTCGGTCTGAACAACAGTATCCGGTAGGAGTCCGAAATTATCCTAAGGTACTATGGGAGGAATAATTATTATTTGCGAGAATTGAATACAAAACGGCAATAAATCTGTTTGAATCCTGAACATATTTGTCCGAAACACAGAAACAGGGAGAAGTCCGACTTAATCAGATATTAGTCTGGGTGGAAAAATTAATATTCGCTAGAATTAAAGTGCAAATAGAAAAATGTCTGGATGCATTTAATATCTGTTCGTTTGACATACAGAAACCAGGAGATGTCGGAATTAATCTGATAGTAGTAAGGGAGAAAAAATAATTATTTGCGAGCATTAAAGTGCAAATTGGTATAAATCTGGTTTAAAACCAAATATGTCCGTCTGAAACACATAATCTGGAACAAGTCCAAATAAATCTGAAAGTAGTCCGGGAGAAAAAAATATCAGACCCCAGATGTTGAGTGCAAATGGAAAAAAGTCGGGTTGCATCCTAAATCTGTCGGTCTGAACAACAGTATCCGGTAGGAGTCCGAAATTATCCTAAGGTACTATGGGAGGAATAATTATTATTTGCGAGAATTGAAGACAAAACGGCAATAAATCTGTTTGAATCCTGAACATATTTGTCCGAAACACAGAAACCGGGAGAAGTCCGACTTAATCAGATATTAGTCCGGGTGGAAAAATTAATATTCGCTAGAATTAAAGTACAAATAAAAAAATGTCTGGATGCATTTAATATCTGTTTGTTTGACATACAGAAACCAGGAGAGGTCGGAATTAGTCTGAAAGTAGTAAGGGAGAAAAAATTATTATTTGCGAGCATTAAAGTGCAAATTGGAATAAATCTGGTTGAAAGCTAAATATGTCC
The DNA here is from genome assembly GCA_030998225.1 of Diplolepis rosae. Classification (NCBI taxonomy): domain Eukaryota; kingdom Metazoa; phylum Arthropoda; class Insecta; order Hymenoptera; family Diplolepididae; genus Diplolepis; species Diplolepis rosae. The sequence goes on from JAPYXD010000535.1 coordinate 233,756, forward strand.
GTCTGAAACACAGAATCTGGAACAAGTCCAAAAAAATCTGAAAGTAGTCCAGGAGAAAAAAATATCAGACCCCAGAAGTTGAATGCAAATGGAAAAAAGTCGGGTTGCATCCTAAATCTGTCGGTCTGAACAACAGTATCCGGTAGGAGTCCGAAATTATCCTAAGGTACTATGGGAGGAATAATTATTATTTGCGAGAATTGAAGACAAAACGGCAATAAATCTGTTTGAATCCTGAACATATTTGTCCGAAACACAGAAACAGGGAGAAGTCCGACTTAATCAGATATTAGTCTTGGTGGAAAAATTAATATTCGCTAGAATTAAAGTACAAATAGAAAAATGTCTGGATGCATTTAATATCGGTTCGTTTGACATACAGAAACCAGGAGATATCGGAATTAATCTGATAGTAGTAAGGGAGAAAAAATAATTATTTGCGAGCATTAAAGTGCAAATTGGAATAAATCTGGTTTAAATCCAAATATGTCCGTCTCAAACACAGAATCTGGAAAAAGTCCAAATAAATCTGAAAGTAGTCCGGAAGAAAAAAATATCAGACCTCAGAAGTTGAGTGCAAATGGAAAAAGTCGTGTTGCATCCTAAATCTGTCGGTCTGAACAAAAGAATCCGGGAAAAGTAAAAACTAAACTGAAAGAAGTCCGGGTGGAAAAATTATTATTTGCGAGAGATAAAGAGCAAATGGCAGTAAATCTGTTTGAATCCTGAACATATTTGTCCGAAACACAGAAACGGGAGAAGTCCGACTTAATCAGAAATTAGTCTGGGTGGAAAGATTAATATTCGTTAGAATTAAAGTGCAAATAGAAAAATGTCTGGTTCCATTTAATATCTGTTCGTTTGACATACAGAAACCAACAGAGTTCCGAATTAACCTGATAGTAGTAAGTGAGAAAAAATAATTATTTGCGAGCATTAAAGTGCAAATTGGAATAAATCTGGTTGAAAGCTAAATATTTCCGTCTGAAACACATAACCTGGAACAAGTCCAAATAAATCTAAAAGTAGTCCGGTAGAAAAAAATATCAGACCCCAGAAGTTGAGTGCAATTGGAAAAACGTCGGGTTGCATACTAAATCTATCGGTCTGAACAACAGAATCCGGAAGAAGTCCGAAATTATATTAGGGTACTATGGGAGGAATAATTATTATTAGCGAGAATTAAAGAGCAAACGGGAATAAATCTGTTTGAATACAGAACATATTCGTCCGAAACACAGAAACCGGGAGAATTCCGAATTAATAAAAATTAGTCTGGGTGGAAAAATTAATATTCGCTAGATTTAAAGTGCAAATAGAAAAATATTCTGGTTGTATTCAATATCTGGTCGTTTGACATACAGAAACCAGGAGAGGTCGGAATTAATCTTATAGTAGTAAGGGAGAAAAAATAATTATTTGCGAGCATTAAAGTGCCAATTGGAATAAATGTGGGTTAAAGCCAAATATGTCCGTCTGAAACACATAACCTGGAACAAGTCCAAATAAATCTAAAAGTAGTCCGGTAGAAAAAAATATCAGACCCCAGAAGTTGAGTGCAAATGGAAAAAAGTCGATTTGCATCCTCAATCTGTCGGTGTGAACAATAGAATCCGCGAGAAGTACAAATTAAACTGAAAATTGTCCGGGTGGAAAAATTAATATTGGCTTTAATTAAAGTGCGGTCAGGAATAAATCTGTTTGAAAGCTAAATATGTCCGTCTGAAACACATAATCTGGAACAAGTCCAAATAAATCTAAAAGTAGTCCGGGAGAAAAAAATATCAGACCCCAGAAGTTGAGTGCAAATGGAAAAAAGTCGTGTTGCATCCTAAATCTGTCGTTCTGAACAACAGAATCCGGGAAAACTACAAACTAAACTGAAAATAGTCCGGGTGGAAAAATTAATATTCGCTTGAATTGAAGTGCAGACAGAAATAAATCTGGTTGAAAGCTAAATATGTCCTTCTGAAACACAGAATCTGGAACAAGTCCAAATAAATCTAAAAGTAGTCCAGGAGAAAAAAATATCAGACCCCAGAAGTTGAGTGCAAATGGAAAAAAGTCGTGTTGCATCCTAAATCTGTCGGTCTGATCAACAGAATTCGGGAAAAGTACAAACTAAACTGAAAGAATTCCGGGTGGAAAAATTATTATTTGCGTAAATTAAAGAGCAAATGGCAATAAATCTGTTTGAATCCTGAACATATTTGTCCGAAACACTGAAACCTGGAGAAGTGCGACTTAATCAAATTTTAGTATGGGTGGAAAAATTAATATTCGCTAGAATGAAAGTGCAAATAGAAAAATGTCTGGTTGCATTTAATATCTGTTCGTTTGACATACAGAAACCAGGACAGGTCGGAATTAATCTGATAGTAGTAAGGGAGAAAATATAATTATTTGCGGGCATTAAAGTGCAAATTGGAATAAATCAGGTTTAAATCCAAATATGACCGTCTGAAACACTTAATCTGGAACAAGTCCAAATAAATTTAAAAGTAGTCCGGTAGAAAAAAATATCAGACCCCAGAAGTTGAGTGCAAATTGAAAAAAGTCGTGTTGCATCCTAAATCTGTCGTTCTGAACAACAGATTCCGGGAAAAGTAAAAACTAAACTGAAAGAAGTCCGGGTGGAAAAATTATTATTCGCGAAAATTAAAGAGCGAACAGGAATAAATCAGGTTGAAAGCTAAATATGTCCGTCTGAAACACAGAATCTGGAACAAGTCCAAATAAATCTGAAAGTAGTCCGCGATAAAAAAATAACAGTCGCCAGAAGTTGAGTGCAAATGGAAAAAAGTCGGGTTGCATACTAAATCTGTCGGTCTGAACAACAGTATCCGGGAGAAGTCCGAAATTATCCTAAGGTACTATGGGACGAATAATTATTATTTGCGAGAATTGAAGACAAAATGGAATAAATCTGTCTGAATCCTGAACATATTCGTCCGAAGCACAGAAACCGTGCAAAGTCCGAATTAATCGGAAAATAGTCTGGGTGGAAAATTTAATATTCGCTAGAATTAAAGTGCAAATATAAAAATGTCTGGATGCATTTAATATCTATTCGTATGACATACAGAAACCAGGAGAGGTCCGAATTAATCTGATAGTAGTAAGGGAGAAAAAATAATTATTTGCGAGCATTAAAGTGCAAATTGGAATAAATCTGGTTGAAAGCTAAATATTTCCGTCTGAAACACATAACCTGGAACAAGTCCAAATAAATCTAAAAGTAGTCCGGGAGAAAAAAATAGCAGACCCCAGAAGTTGACTGCAAATGGAAAAAAGTCGGTTTGCATCCTAAATCTGTCGGTCATAACAACAGAATCCGGGAGAAGTACAAATTAAACTGAAAATTGTCCGGGTGGAAAAATTAATATTCGCTTGAATTGAAGTGCAGACAGAAATAAATCTGGTTGAAAGCTAAATATGTCCTTCTGAAACACAGAATCTGGAACAAGTCCAAATAAATCTAAAAGTAGTCCAGGAGAAAAAAATATCAGACCCCAGAAGTTGAGTGCAAATGGAAAAAAGTCGTGTTGCATCCTAAATCTGTCGGTCTGATCAACAGAATTCGGGAAAAGTACAAACTAAACTGAAAGAATTCCGGGTGGAAAAATTATTATTTGCGTAAATTAAAGAGCAAATGGCAATAAATCTGTTTGAATCCTGAACATATTTGTCCGAAACACTGAAACCTGGAGAAGTGCGACTTAATCAAATTTTAGTATGGGTGGAAAAATTAATATTCGCTAGAATGAAAGTGCAAATAGAAAAATGTCTGGTTGCATTTAATATCTGTTCGTTTGACATACAGAAACCAGGACAGGTCGGAATTAATCTGAATGTAGTAAGGGAGAAAATATAATTATTTGCGGGCATTAAAGTGCAAATTGGAATAAATCAGGTTTAAATCCAAATATGACCGTCTGAAACACTTAATCTGGAACAAGTCCAAATAAATTTAAAAGTAGTCCGGTAGAAAAAAATATCAGACCCCAGAAGTTGAGTGCAAATTGAAAAAAGTCGTGTTGCATCCTAAATCTGTCGTTCTGAACAACAGATTCCGGGAAAAGTAAAAACTAAACTGAAAGAAGTCCGGGTGGAAAAATTATTATTCGCGAAAATTAAAGAGCGAACAGGAATAAATCAGGTTGAAAGCTAAATATGTCCGTCTGAAACACAGAATCTGGAACAAGTCCAAATAAATCTGAAAGTAGTCCGCGATAAAAAAATAACAGTCGCCAGAAGTTGAGTGCAAATGGAAAAAAGTCGGGTTGCATACTAAATCTGTCGGTCTGAACAACAGTATCCGGGAGAAGTCCGAAATTATCCTAAGGTACTATGGGACGAATAATTATTATTTGCGAGAATTGAAGACAAAATGGAATAAATCTGTCTGAATCCTGAACATATTCGTCCGAAGCACAGAAACCGTGCAAAGTCCGAATTAATCGGAAAATAGTCTGGGTGGAAAATTTAATATTCGCTAGAATTAAAGTGCAAATATAAAAATGTCTGGATGCATTTAATATCTATTCGTATGACATACAGAAACCAGGAGAGGTCCGAATTAATCTGATAGTAGTAAGGGAGAAAAAATAATTATTTGCGAGCATTAAAGTGCAAATTGGAATAAATCTGGTTGAAAGCTAAATATTTCCGTCTGAAACACATAACCTGGAACAAGTCCAAATAAATCTAAAAGTAGTCCGGGAGAAAAAAATAGCAGACCCCAGAAGTTGAGTGCAAATGGAAAGAAGTCGGTTTGCATCCTAAATCTGTCGGTCTGAACAACAGAATCCGGGAGAAGTACAAATTAAACTGAAAATTGTCCGGGTGGAAAAATTAATATACGCTTTAATTGAAGTGCAGACAGGAATAAATCTGGTTGAAAGCTAAATATGTCCGTCTGAAAAACAGAATCTGGAACAAGTCCAAATAAATCTAAAAGTAGTCCGGGAGCAAAAAATATCAGACCCCAGAAGTTGAGTGCAAATGGAAAAAAGTCGTGTTGCATCATAAATCTGTCGGTCTGATCAACAGAATCCAGGAAAAGTACAAACTAAACTGAAAGAATTCCGGGTGGGAAAATTATTATTTGCGAAAATTAAAGAGCAAATGGCAATAAATCTGTTTGAATCCTGAACACCTTTTTCAGAAACACTGAAACCTGGATAAGTGCGACTTAATCAAAAATTAGTCTGGGTGGAAAAATTAATATTCTCTAGAATTAAAGTGCAAATAGAAAAATGTCTGGTTGCATTTAATATCTGTTCGTTTGACATACAGAAACCAGGAGAGGTCTGAATTAATCTGATAGTAGTAAGGGAGAAAAAATAATTATTTGCGAGCATCAAAGTGCAAATTGGAATAAATTTGGTTTAAAGCCAAATATTTCGGTCTGAAACACAGAATCTGGAACAAGTCCAAATAAATCTAAAAGCAGTCCGGGAGAAAAAAATATCAGACCCCAGAAGTTGAGTGCAATAGGAAAAAAGTCTGCTTTCAACCTAAATCTGACGGTCTGTACAACAGAATCCAGGAAAATAACAAATTAAACTGAAAGAAGTCCGGGTGGAAAAATTATTATTCGCTTGAATTAAAGTGCGGTCAGGAGTAAATCTGTTTGAAAGCTAAATATGTCCGTCTGAAACACAGAATTTGGAAAAAGTCCAAATAAATCTGAAAGTAGTCCGAGAGAAAAAAATATCAGACCCCAGAAGTTGAGTGCAATTGGAAAAAAGTCGGGCTGCATACTAAATCTATCGGTCTGAACAACAGAATCCGGGAGAAGTCCGAAATTATATTAGTGTACTATGGAAGGAATAATTATTATTAGCGAGAATTAATGAGCAAACGGGAATAAATCTGTTTGAATACAGAACATATTCGTCCGAAACACAGAAACCGGGAGAATTCCGAATTAATAAAAATTAGTCTGGGTGGAAAGATTAATATTCGCTAGAATTAAAGTGCAAATAGAAAAATGCCTGGTTGCATGTAATAACTGTTCGTTTGAAATACAGAAACCAGGAGAGGTCGGAATTAATCTGATAATAGTATGGGAGAAAACTAAATTTTTTCGCCTGAAACACAGAATCTGGAACAAGTCCAAAGAAATCTGAATGTAGTCCGGGAGAAAAAAATATCAGACCCCAGATGTTGAGTGCTAATGGAAAAAAGTCGGGCTGCATCCTAAATCTGACGGTCTGAACAAAAGAATCCGGGAAAATTACAAACTAAACTGAAGGAAGTCCGGGTGGAAATATTATTATTTTGCGAGAATTAAGAGCAAATGGCAAATAAATCTGTTTGAATCCTGAACATATTTGTCCGAAACCCAGAAACCGGGAGAAGTCCGACTTAATCAGAAATTAGTCTGGGTGGAAAAAGTAATATTCGCTAGAATTAAAGTGCAAATAGAAAAATGTCTGGTTGCATTTAATATCTGGTCGTTTGACATACAGAAACCAGGAGAGTTCGGAATTAATCTGAAAGTAGTAAGGGAGAAAAAATAATTATTTGCGAGCATTAAAGTGCCAATTGGAATAAATGTGGGTTAAAGCCAAATATGTCCGTCTGAAACACATAATCTGGAACAAGTCCAAATAAATCTAAAAGTAGTCCGGGAGAAAAAAATATCAGACCCCAGAAGTTGAGTGCAAATGGAAAAAAGTCGTGTTGCATCCTAAATCTGTCGGTCTGATCAACAGAATCCGGGAAAAGTACAAACTAAACTGAAAGAATTCCGGGTGGAAAAATTATTATTTCGTAAATTAAAGAGCAAATGGCAATAAATCTGTTTGAATCCTGAACATATTTGTCCGAAACACTGAAACCTGGAGAAGTGCGACAGAATCAAAAATTAGTCTGGGTGGAAAAATTAATATTCGCTAGAATTAAAGTGCAAATAGAAAAATGTCTGGTTGCATTTAATATCTGTTCGTTTGACATACAGAAACCAGGAGAGGTCGGAATTAATCTGATAGTATTAAGGGAGAAAAAATAATTATTTCAGAGCATTAAAGTGCAAATTGGAATAAATCTGGTTGAAAGCTATATATTTCCGTCTGAAACACATAACCTGGAACAAGTCCAAATAAATCTAAAAGTAGTCCGGGAGAAAAAAATATCAGACCCCAGAAGTTGAGTGCAAACGGAAAAAGTCGTGTTGCATCCTAAATCTGTCGGTCTGAACAACAGAATCCGGGAAAAGTACAAACTAAACTGAAAGAAGTACGGGTGGAAAAATTATTATTTGCGAGAATTAAGAGCAAATTTCAAATAAATCTGTTTTAATCCTGAGCATATTTGTCCGAAACACAGAAACCGGGAGAAGTCCGACTTAATCAGAAATTAGTCTAAGTGAAAGATTAATATTCGCTAGAATTAAAGTGCAAATAGAAAAATGTCTGGTTGCATTTAATATCTGTTCGTTTGACATCCAGAAACCAGGAGAGGACGGAATTAATCTGATAGTACTAAGGGAGAAAAAATAATTATTTGCGAGCATCAAAGTGCAAATTGGAATAAATCTGGTTCAATGCCAAATATGTCAGTCTGAAACACAGAATCTGGAACAAGTCCAAATAAATCTGAAAGTAGTCCGAGCGAAAAAAATATCAGACCCCAGAAGTTGAGTGCAAACGGAAAAAGTCGTGTTGCATCCTAAATCTGTCGGTCTGAACAACAGAATACGGGAAAAGTACAATCTAAACTGAAAGAAGTCCTTGTGCAAAAATTATTATTTGCGAGAATTAAAGAGCAAAGCGCAATAAATCTGTTTGAATCCTGAAAATATTTGTCCGAAACACAGAAACCGGGAGAAGTCCGACTTAATCAGAAACTAGTCTGTGTGGAAAAATTAATATTCGCTAGAATAAAAGTGCAAATAGAAAAATGTCTGGTTGCATTTAATATCTGTTCGTCTGACATACAGAAACCAGGAGAGGTCCTAATTAATCTGATAGTAGTAAGTGAGAAAAAATAATTATTTGCGAGCATTGAAGTGCAAATTGGAATAAATCTGGTTTAAAGCCAAATATGTCGGTCTGAAACACAGAATCTGGAACAAGTCCAAATAAATCAGAAAGTAGTCCGGGAGAAAAAAATGTCAGTACCCAGAAGTTGAGTGCAAATGGAAAAAAGTCGGGTTGCATCCTAAATCTGTCGGTCTGAACAAGAGTATCCGGGAGAAGTCCGAAATTATCCTGAGGTACTATGTGAGGAATTATTTTTTTTTTTGCGAGAATTGAAGACAAAACGGGAATAAATCTGTCTGAATCCTGAACATATTCGACCGAAACACAGACACCGTCAGAAGTCCGAATTAATCAGAAAATAGTCTGGGTGGAAAATTTAATATTCGCTAGAATTAAAGTGCAAATAGAAAAATGTCTGTTTGTATTTAATATCTGTTCGTTTGACATACAGAAACCAGGAGAGGTCCGATTTAATCTGATAGTAGTAAGGGAGAAAAAAATATCAGACACCAGAAGTTGAGTGCAAATGGAAAAAAGTCGGGTTGCATCCTGAATCTGTCGGCCTCAACAACAGTATCCGGGATAAGTGCGAAATTATGTTAGGATACTATGGGAGGAATAATTATTATTTGCGAGAATTAAAGAGCAAACGGGCATTAATCTGGTTGAAAGCTAAATATGTCCATCTGAAACACAGAATCTGGAACAAGTCCAAATAAATCAGAAAGTAGTCCGGGAGAAAAAAATGTCAGAACCCAGAAGTTGAGTGCAAATGGAAAAAAGTCGGGTTGCATCCTAAATCTGTCGGTCTGAACAAGAGTATCCGGGAGAAGTCCGAAATTATCCTGAGGTACTATGTGAGGAATTATTTTTTTTTTTGCGAGAATTGAAGACAAAACGGGAATAAATCTGTCTGAATCCTGAACATATTCGACCGAAACACAGACACCGTCAGAAGTCCGAATTAATCAGAAAATAGTCTGGGTGGAAAATTTAATATTCGCTAGAATTAAAGTGCAAATAGAAAAATGTCTGTTTGTATTTAATATCTGTTCGTTTGACATACAGAAACCAGGAGAGGTCCGATTTAATCTGATAGTAGTAAGGGAGAAAAAAATATCAGACACCAGAAGTTGAATGCAAATGGAAAAAAGTCGGGTTGCATCCTAAATCTGTCGGTCTGAACAACAGTATCCGGTAGGAGTTCGAAATTATCCTAAGGTACTATGGGAGGAATAATTATTATTTGCGAGAATTGAAGACAAAACGGCAATAAATCTGTTTGAATCCTGAACATATTTGTCCGAAACACAGAAACAGGGAGAAGTCCGACTTAATCAGATATTAGTCCGGGTGGAAAAATTAATATTCGCTAGAATTAAAGTACAAATAGAAAAATGTCTGGATGCATTTAATATCTGTTCGTTTGACATACAGAAACCAGGAGAGGTTTCGAATTAATTTGATAGTAGTAAGGGAGAAAAAAATTATTATTTGCGAGCATTAAAGTGCAAATTGGAATAAATCTGGTTGAAAGCTAAATATGTCCATCTGAAACACAGAATCTGGAACAAGTCCAAATAAATCAGAAAGTAGTCCGGGAGAAAAAAATGTCAGTACCCAGAAGTTGAGTGCAAATGGAAAAAAGTCGGGTTGCATCCTAAATCTGTCGGTCTGAACAAGAGTATCCGGGAGAAGTCCGAAATTATCCTGAGGTACTCTGTGAGGAATTATTTTTTTTTTGCGAGAATTGAAGACAAAACGGGAATAAATCTGTCTGAATCCTGAACATATTCGACCCAAAACACAGACACCGTCAGAAGTCCGAATTAATCAGAAAATAGTCTGGGTGGAAAATTTAATATTCGCTAGAATTAAAGTGCAAATAGAAAAATGTCTGTTTGTATTTAATATCTGTTCGTTTGACATACAGAAACCAGGAGAGGTCCGATTTAATCTGATAGTAGTAAGGGAGAAAAAAATATCAGACACCAGAAGTTGAATGCAAATGGAAAAAAGTCGGGTTGCATCCTAAATCTGTCGGTCTGAACAACAGTATCCGGTAGGAGTTCGAAATTATCCTAAGGTACTATGGGAGGAATAATTATTATTTGCGAGAATTGAAGACAAAACGGCAATAAATCTGTTTGAATCCTGAACATATTTGTCCGAAACACAGAAACCGGGAGAAGTCCGACTAAATCAGATATTAGTCCGGGTGGAAAAATTAATATTCGCTAGAATTAAAGTACAAATAGAAAAATGTCTGGATGCATTTAATATCTGTTCGTTTGACATACAGAAACCAGGAGAAGTTTCGAATTAATCTGATAGTAGTAAGGGAGAAAAAATTATTATTTGCGAGCATTAAAGTGCAAATTGGAATAAATCTGGTTGAAAGCTAAATATGTCCGTCTGAAACACAGAATCTGGAACAAGTCCAAAAAAATCTGAAAGTAGTCAAGGAGAAAAAAATATCAGACCCAAGAAGTTGAGTGCAAATGGAAAAAGTCGGGTTGCATCCTGAATCTGTCGGTCTGAACAACAGTATCCGGGAGAAGTGCGAAATTATGTTATGGTACTATGGGAGGAATAATTATTATTTGTGAGAATTAAAGAGCAAACGGGAATAAATCTGGTTGAAAGCTAAATATGTCCATCTGTAACACAGAATCTGGAACAAGTCCAAATAAATCTGAAAGTAGTCCTGGAGAAAAAAATATCAGACCCAGAAGTTGAGTGCAAATGGAAAAAAGTCGGGTTGCATCCCAAAATCTGTCGGTCTGAACAACAGAATCCGGGAAAAGTAAAAACAAAACTGAAAGAATTCCGGATGGAATAATTATTATTTGCGAGAGTTAAAGAGCAAGTGGCAATAAATCTGTTTGAATCCTGAACATATTTGTCCGAAACTAAGAAACGGGAGAAATCCGACTTAATCAGAAATTAGTCTGGGTGGAAAGATTAATATTCGCTAGAATTAAAGTGCAAATAGAAAAATGTCTGGTTGAATTTAATAACTGTTCGTTTGACATACAGAAACCAGGAGAGGTCGGAATTAATCCGATAGTAGTAAGGGAGAAAACTAAATTTTTTCGCCTGAAACACAGAATCTGGAACAAGTCCAAAGAAATCTGAAAGTAGTCCGGGAGAAAAAAATATCAGACCCCAGAAGTTGTGTGCAATTGGAAAAAAGTCGGGTTGCATCCTAAATCTGTCTGTCTGAACAACAGTATCCGGGAGAAGTGCGAAATTATGTTAGGGTACTATGGGAGGAATAATTATTATTTGCGAGAATTAAAGAGCAAACGGGAATAAATCTGGTTGAATCCTGAACATATTTGTCTGAAACCCAGAAACCGGGAGAAGTCCGACTTAATCAGAAATTAGTCTGGGTGGAAAGATTAATATTCGCTAGAATTAAAGTGCAAATAGAAAAATGTCTGGTTGCATTTAATATCTGTTCGTTTGACATACAGAAACCAGGAGAGGTCGGAATTAATCTGATAGTAGTAAGGGAGAAAAAATAATTATTTGCGAGCATTAAAGTGCAAATTGGAATAAATCTGGTTTAATGCTAAATAAAGGGTTTCCCAATAGGGGTGATATGATTTTGAATGTCCCTATCGGGCTGATTTGAACTGAAATTTTTGACGTCTGCTGTCAGTTGTCATCAGTAAGGTTTGCCATTTAATCATGAGTAGTTTCACGCTTCCACAACGTTTGGAAATTGTCCAATTAATTTATCAAATTTCGAGAAGTTTTGTCGGTGTTCAAAGAGCATATCGTGCAAAATATGGTCGTCATTCTGCTCCATTCGTCGAATAATCGATAAGTTGGAGAGTGAATTTACTCTATTGGATACTAAGCCTAAAAATCGTATGCGTACCGCACGTTCTACACAGAATATAGCCGCCGTACAGGCCAGTATCGAGGGAAACCGTGAATTGTCCGTGCCACGCCGATCTCAGGAATTGGGCCTGTCCAGGATGACTACCTGGCGTATTTTGCGATTGGATCTTGGCCTGCATCCCTATAAGATGATTCTGGCCCAAGAACTGAAGCCTAATGACCATCGTTTGCGTCGGGAGTTCCCGGATTGGGCTCTGGAATCAATTGAAAATCATCCCAATTTTCATCAAAAAATCAAATTTTCTGATGAGGCGCATTTTTGGCTCAAGTCTCCGGGGACATTTGGCCGATATATTGTTTAAATCATAAATGGCATAGAATATCCAATATAATAAAAAAGATTTCGATCAATTCCGAATGAATATTCAGTGTTTTTTTCAATTTCAAAACATATCACCCTTATTGGGAAACCCTTTATGTCCGTCTGAAACACAGAATCTGGAAAAAGTCCACATAAATCTGAAAGTAGTCCAGGAGAAAAAAATATCAGACCCCAGAAGTTGAATGCAAGTGGAAAAAAGTCGGGTTGCATCCTGAATCTGTCGGTCTGAACAAGAGTATCCGGGAGAAGTCCGAAATTATCCTGAGGTACTATGTGAGGAATTATTTTTTTTTTTTGCGAGAATTGAAGACAAAACGGGAATAAATCTGTCTGAATCCTGAACATATTCGACCGAAACACAGACACCGTCAGAAGTCCGAATTAATCAGAAAATAGTCTGGGTGGAAAATTTAATATTCGCTAGAATTAAAGTGCAAATAGAAAAATGTCTGTTTGTATTTAATATCTGTTCGTTTGACATACAGAAACCAGGAGAGGTCCGATTTAATCTGATAGTAGTAAGGGAGAAAAAAATATCAGACACCAGAAGTTGAATGCAAATGGAAAAAAGTCGGGTTGCATCCTAAATCTGTCGGTCTGAACAACAGTATCAGGTAGGAGTTCGCAATTATCCTAAGGGACTATGGGAGGAATAATTATTATTTGCGAGAATTGAAGACAAAACGGCAATAAATCTGTTTGAATCCTGAACATATTTGTCAGAAACACAGAAACCGGGAGAAGTCCGACTTAATCAGATATTAGTCCGGGTGGAAAAATTAATATTCGCTAGAATTAAAGTACAGATAGAAAAATGTCTGGATGCATTTAATATCTGTTCGTTTGACATACAGAAACCAGGAGAGGTTTCGAATTAATTTGATAGTAGTAAGGGAGAAAAAATTATTATTTGCGAGCATTAAAGTGCAAATTGGAATAAATCTGGTTGAAAGCTAAATATGTCCATCTGAAACACAGAATCTGGAACAAGTCCAAATAAATCAGAAAGTAGTCCGTGAGAAAAAAATGTCAGAACCCAGAAGTTGAGTGCAAATGGAAAAAAGTCGGGTTGCATCCTAAATCTGTCGGTCTGAACAAGAGTATCCGGGAGAAGTCCGAAATTATCCTGAGGTACTATGTGAGGAATTATTTTTTTTTTTGCGAGAATTGAAGACAAAACGGGAATAAATCTGTCTGAATCCTGAACATATTCGACCGAAACACAGACACCGTCAGAAGTCCGAATTAATCAGAAAATAGTCTGGGTGGAAAATTTAATATTCGCTAGAATTAAAGTGCAAATAGAAAAATGTCTGTTTGTATTTAATATCTGTTCGTTTGACATACAGAAACCAGGAGAGGTCCGATTTAATCTGATAGTAGTAAGGGAGAAAAAAATATCAGACACCAGAAGTTGAATGCAAATGGAAAAAAGTCGGGTTGCATCCTAAATCTGTCGGTCTGAACAACAGTATCCGGTAGGAGTTCGAAATTATCCTAAGGTACTATGGGAGGAATAATTATTATTTGCGAGAATTGAAGACAAAACGGCAATAAATCTGTTTGAATCCTGAACATATTTGTCCGAAACACAGAAACCGGGAGAAGTCCGACTAAATCAGATATTAGTCCGGGTGGAAAAATTAATATTCGCTAGAATTAAAGTACAAATAGAAAAATGTCTGGATGCATTTAATATCTGTTCGTTTGACATACAGAAACCAGGAGAAGTTTCGAATTAATCTGATAGTAGTAAGGGAGAAAAAATTATTATTTGCGAGCATTAAAGTGCAAATTGGAATAAATCTGGTTGAAAGCTAAATATGTCCGTCTGAAACACAGAATCTGGAACAAGTCCAAAAAAATCTGAAAGTAGTCAAGGAGAAAAAAATATCAGACCCAAGAAGTTGAGTGCAAATGGAAAAAGTCGGGTTGCATCCTGAATCTGTCGGTCTGAACAACAGTATCCGGGAGAAGTGCGAAATTATGTTATGGTACTATGGGAGGAATAATTATTATTTGTGAGAATTAAAGAGCAAACGGGAATAAATCTGGTTGAAAGCTAAATATGTCCATCTGTAACACAGAATCTGGAACAAGTCCAAATAAATCTAAAAGTAGTCCTGGAGAAAAAAATATCAGACCCAGAAGTTGAGTGCAAATGGAAAAAAGTCGGGTTGCATCCCAAAATCTGTCGGTCTGAACAACAGAATCCGGGAAAAGTAAAAACAAAACTGAAAGAATTCCGGATGGAAAAATTATTATTTGCGAGAATTAAATAGCAAATGGCAATAAATCTGTTCGAATCTTGAACATATTTGTCCGAAACTAAGAAACGGGAGAAATCCGACTTAATCAGAAATTAGTCTGGGTGGAAAGATTAATATTCGCTAGAATTAAAGTGCAAATAGAAAAATGTCTGGTTGAATTTAATAACTGTTCGTTTGACATACAGAAACCAGGAGAGGTCGGAATTAATCTCATAGTAGTAAGGGAGAAAACTAAATTTTTTCGCCTGAAACACAGAATCTGGAACAAGTCCAAAGAAATCTGAAAGTAGTCCGGGAGAAAAAAATATCAGACCCCAGAAGTTGAGTGCAAATGGAAAAAAGTCGGGTTGCATCCTGAATCTGTCGGTCTGAACAACAGTATCCGGGAGAAGTGCGAAATTATGTTAGGGTACTATGGGAGGAATAATTATTATTTGCGAGAATTAAAGAGCAAACGGGAATAAATCTGGTTGAATCCTGAACATATTTGTCTGAAACCCAGAAACCGGGAGAAGTCCGACTTAATCAGAAATTAGTCTGAGTGGAAAAATTAATATTCGCTAGAATTAAAGTGCAAATAGAAAAATGTCTGGTTGCATTTAATAACTGTTCGTTTGTCATACAGAAACCAGGAGAGGTCGGAATTAATCTGATAGTATTAAGGGAGAAAAAATAATTATTTCAGAGCACTAAAGTGCAAATTGGAATAAATCTGGTTTAATGCTAAATAAAGGGTTTCCCAATAGGGGTGATATGATTTTGAATGTCCCTATCGGGCTGATTTGAACTGAAATTTTTGACGTCTGCTGTCAGTTGTCATCAGTAAGGTTTGCCATTTAATCATGAGTAGTTTCACGCTTCCACAACGTTTGGAAATTGTCCAATTAATTTATCAAATTTCGAGAAGTTTTGTCGGTGTTCAAAGAGCATATCGTGCAAAATATGGTCGTCATTCTGCTCCATTCGTCGAATAATCGATAAGTTGGAGAGTGAATTTACTCTATTGGATACTAAGCCTAAAAATCGTATGCGTACCGCACGTTCTACACAGAATATAGCCGCCGTACAGGCCAGTATCGAGGGAAACCGTGAATTGTCCGTGCCACGCCGATCTCAGGAATTGGGCCTGTCCAGGATGACTACCTGGCGTATTTTGCGATTGGATCTTGGCCTGCATCCCTATAAGATGATTCTGGCCCAAGAACTGAAGCCTAATGACCATCGTTTGCGTCGGGAGTTCCCGGATTGGGCTCTGGAATCAATTGAAAATCATCCCAATTTTCATCAAAAAATCAAATTTTCTGATGAGGCGCATTTTTGGCTCAAGTCTCCGGGGACATTTGGCCGATATATTGTTTAAATCATAAATGGCATAGAATATCCAATATAATAAAAAAGATTTCGATCAATACCGAATGAATATTCAGTGTTTTTTTTTCAATTTCAAAAAATATCACCCTTATTGGGAAACCCTTTATGTCCGTCTGAAACACAGAATCTGGAAAAAGTCCACATAAATCTGAAAGTAGTCCAGGAGAAAAAAATATCAGACCCCAGAAGTTGAGTGCAAATGGAAAAAATTCGGGTTGCATCCTAAATCTGTCGGTCTGAACAACAGTATCCGGGATGATACCGAAATTATCCTAAGGTACTATGCGAGGAATAATTATTATATGCGAGAATTAAAGACAAAACGGGAATAAATCTGTCTGAATCCAGAACATATTCGTCCGAAACACAGAAACCGTGAGATGTCGGAATTAATCAGAAAATTTAATATTCGCTAGAATTGAAGTGCAAATAGAAAAATGTCTGGTTGCATTTAATATCTGTTCGTTTGACATACAGAAACCAGGAGAGGTCGGAATTAATCTGATAGTAGTAAGGGAGAAAAAATAATTATTTGCGAGCATTAAAGTGCAAATTGGAATAAATCTGGTTGAAAGCTAAATATTTCCGTCTGAAACACATAACCTGGAATAAGACCAAATAAATCTAAAAGTAGTCCGGGAGAAAAAAATATCAGACGCCAGAAGTTGACTGCAAATGGAAAAAAGTCGGTTTGCATCCTAAATCTGTCGGTCTGAACAACAGAATCCGGGAGAAGTACAAATTAAACTGAAAATAGTCCTGGTGGAAAAATTAATATTCGCTTGAATTGAAGTGCAGACAAAAATAAATCTGGTTGAAAGCTAGATATGTCCTTCTGAAACACAGAATCTGGAACAAGTCCAAATAAATCTAAAAGTAGTCCGGGAGAAAAAAATATCAGACCCCTGAAGTTGAGTGCAAATGGGAAAAATCGTGTTGCATCCTAAATCTGTCGGACTGAACAAGAGAATCCGGGAAAATAACAAATTAAACTGAAAGAAGTCCGGGTGGAAAAATTATTATTTGCGAAAATTAAAGAGCGAATGGCAATAAATCTGTTTGAATCCTGAACATACTTGTCCGAAACACTGAAACCTGGAGAAGTGCGACTTAATCAAAAATTAGTCTGGGTGGAAAAATTAATATTCGCTAGAATTAAAGTGCAAATAGAAAAATATCTGGTTGCATTTAATATCTGTTCGTTTGACATACAGAAACCAGGAGAGGTCGGAATTAATCTGATAGTAATAAGGGAGAAAAAATAATTATTTGCGAGCATTAAGGTGCAAATTGGAATAAATCTGGTTGAAAGCTAAATATTTCCGTCTGAAAAACATAACCTGGAACAAGTCCAAATAAATCTAAAAGTAGTCCGGGAGAAAAAAATATCAGACCCCAGAAGTTGAGTGCAAATGGAAAAAAGTCGGTTTGCATGCTAAATCTGTTGGTCTGAACAACAGAATCCGGGAGAAGTACAAATTAAACTGAAAATAGTCCTGGTGGAAAAATTAATATTCGCTTGAATTGAAGTGCAGACAAAAATAAATCTGGTTGAAAGCTAGATATGTCCTTCTGAAACACAGAATCTGGAACAAGTCCAAATAAATCTAAAAGTAGTCCGGGAGAAAAAAATATCAGACCCCTGAAGTTGAGTGCAAATGGGAAAAATCGTGTTGCATCCTAAATCTGTCGGACTGAACAAGAGAATCCGGGAAAATAACAAATTAAACTGAAAGAAGTCCGGGTGGAAAAATTATTATTTGCGAAAATTAAAGAGCGAATGGCAATAAATCTGTTTGAATCCTGAACATACTTGTCCGAAACACTGAAACCTGGAGAAGTGCGACTTAATCAAAAATTAGTCTGGGTGGAAAAATTAATATTCGCTAGAATTAAAGTGCAAATAGAAAAATATCTGGTTGCATTTAATATCTGTTCGTTTGACATACAGAAACCAGGAGAGGTCGGAATTAATCTGATAGTAATAAGGGAGAAAAAATAATTATTTGCGAGCATTAAAGTGCAAATTGGAATAAATCTGGTTGAAAGCTAAATATGTCTGTCCGAAACACATAATCTGGAACAAGTCCAAATAAATCTAAAAGTAGTCCGAGAGAAAAAAATATCAGACCCCAGAAGTTGAGTGCAAATGGAAAAAAGTCGATTTGCATCCTAAATCTTTCGGTCTGAACAACAGAATCCGGGAAAAGTACAAACTAAACTGAAAGAAGTCCGGGTGGAAAAATTATTATTTGCGAGAATTAAATAGCAAATGGCAATAAATGTGTTTGAATCCTGAACATATTTATCCGAAACACAGAAACCGGGAGAATTCCGAATTAATAAAAATTAGTCTGGGTGGAAAAATTAATATTCGCTAGAATTAAAGTGCAAATAGAAAAATGTCTGGTTGCATTTAATATCTGTTCGTTTGACATACAGAAACCAGGAGAGGTCGGAATTAATCTGATAGTAATAAGGTAGAAAAAATAATGATTTGCTAAAATTAAAGAGCAAATGGCAATAAATCTGATTGAATCCTGAACATATTTGTCCGCAACACAGAATCCGGGAGAAGTCCGTATAAATCTGAAAGTAATCCGGGAGAAAAAAATATCAGACCCCAGAAGTTGAATAAAAATGGAAAAAAGTCGGTTTGCATCTTAAATCTGTCGGTCTGAACAACAGAATCCGGGAAACGTACAAACTAAACTGAGAGAAGTCCGGGTGGAAAAATTATTATTCTCTTGAATTGAAGTGCAGACAGGAATAAATCTGGTTTAATGCTAAATATGTCCGTCTGAAACACATAATCTGGAACAAGTCCAAATAAATCTGAAAGTAGTCCGAGAGAAAAAATATCAGACCCCACAAGTTGAGTGCAAATGGAAAAAAGTCGGTTTGCATCCTGAATCTGTCGGTCTGAACAACAGTATCCGGGAGAAGTACAAAATAAACTGAAAATAGTCCCGGTGGAAAAATTAATATTCTCTTGAATTGAAGTTCAGACAGGAATAAATCGGGTTGAAAGATAAATATGTAGGTCTGCAACACATAATCTGGAACAAGTCCAAATAAATCTGAAAGTAGTCCGAGAGAAAAAATATCAGACCCCACAAGTTGAGTGCAAATGGAAAAAAGTCGGTTTGCATCCTGAATCTGTCGGTCTGAACAACAGTATCCGGGAGAAGTACAAAATAAACTGAAAATAGTCCCGGTGGAAAAATTAATATTCTCTTGAATTGAAGTGCGGTCAGGAATAAATCTGTTTGAAAGCTAAATATGTCCGTCTGAAACACAGAATCTGGAAAAAGTCCAAATAAATCTGAAAGTAGTCGAGGAGAAAAAAATATCAGACCCCAGTAGATGAGTGCAAATGGAAAAAAGTCGGGTTGTATCCTATATCTGTCGGCCTGAACAACAGTATCCGGGAGAAGTCCGAAATTATCTTAAGGTACTACGGGAGGAATAATTGTTATTTGCGAGAATTAAAGAGCAAATTTCAAATAAATCTGTTTTAATCCTGAGAATATTTGTCCGAAACACAGAAACCGGGAGAAGTCAGACTTAATCAGAAATTAGTCTAAGTGAAAGATTAATATTCGCTAGAATTAAAGTGCAAATAGTAAAATATTCTGGTTGTATTCAATATCTGGTCGTTTCCGGTACAGAAGACAGGAGTGGTCTGACTTAATCTGAATGTAGTCAGGGAGAAAAAATAATTAATTGCGAGCATTAAAGTGCAAATGCGAATAAATCTGGTTTAAATCCAAATATGTCCGTCTGAAACACATAATATGGAAAAAGTCCAAATAAATCTTTAATTAGTCCGAGTGAAAAAAGTATCAGACCCCAGAATTTGAGTGCAAATGGAAAAAAGTCGGGTTGCACCCTAAATCTGTCGGCCTGAACAACAGTATCCGGGAGAAGTCCGAAATTATCTTAAGGTACTACGGGAGGAATAATTGTTATTTGCAAGAAATAAAGAGCAAACGGGAATAAATCTGTTTGAATACAGAACATATTCGTCCGAAACACAGAAACCGGGAGAAGTCCGACTTAATCAGAAATTAGTCTGGCTGGAAAAATTAATATTCGCTAGAATTAAAGTGCAAATAGAAAAATGTCTGGTTGCATTTAATATCTGTTCGTTTGACATACAGAAACCAGGAGAGGTCGGAATTAATCTGATAGTAATAAGGTAGAAAAAATAATGATTTGCGAGCATTAAAGTGCAAATTGGAATAAATCTGGTTTAATGCTAAATATGTCCGTCTGAAACACATAATCTGGAACAAGTCCAAATAAATCTGAAAGTAGTCCGGGAGTAAAAATATCAGACCCCAGAAGTTGAGTGCAAATGGAAAAATGTCGTTTTGCATCCTAAATCTGTCGGTCTGAACAACAGAATCCGGGAAAAGTACAAACTAACCTGAAAGAAGTCCGGGTGGAAAAATTATTATTTGCGAGAATTAAATAGCAAATGGCAATAAATGTGTTTGAATCCTGAACATATTTGTCCGAAACACAGAAACCGGGAGAAGTCCGACTCAATCAGAAATTATTCTGGGTTGGAAAATTAATATTTGCTAGCATTAGAGTGCAAATAGAAAAACATCTGGTTGCATTTAATATCTGTTCGTTTGACATACAGAAACCAGGAGAGGTCGGAATTAATCTGATAGTAATGAGGTAGAAAAAATAATTATTTGCGAGCATTAAAGTGCAAATTGGAATAAATCTGGTTTAATGCTAAATATGTCCGTTTGAAACACATAATATGGATCAAGTCCAAATAAATCTGAAAGTAGTCCGAGAGAAAAAAATATCAGACTCCAGAAGTTGAGTGCAAATGGAAAAAAGTTGGGTTGCATCCTGAATCTGTCGGTCTGAACAACAGTATCCGGGAGAAGTCCGAAATTATGTTAGGGTGCTATGGGAGGAATAATTATTATTAGCGAGAATTAAAGAGCAAACGGGAATAAATCTGTTTGAATACAGAACATATTCGTCCGAAACACAGAAACCGGGAGAATTCCGAATTAATAAAAATTAGTCTGTGTGGAAAAATTAATATTCGCTAGAATTAATGTGCAAATAGAAAAATATTCTGGTTGTATTCAATATCTCGTCGTTTGACGTACAGAAGACAGGAGAGGTCTGACTTAATCTGAATGTAGTAAGGGAGAAAAAATAATTATTTGCTGGCATTAAAGTGCAAATTGGAATAAATCTGGTTTAAAGCCAAATATGTCCGTCTGAAACACATAATCTGGAACAAGTCCAAATAAATCTGAAAGTAGTCCGGGAGTAAAAATATCAGACCCCAGAAGTTGAATAAAAATGGAAAAAAGTCGGTTTGCATCTTAAATCTGTCGGTCTGAACAACAGAATCCGGGAAACGTACAAACTAAACTGAGAGAAGTCCGGGTGGAAAAATTATTATTTGCGAGAATTAAATAGCAAATGGCAATAAATGTGTTTGAATCCTGAACATATTTGTCCGAAACACAGAAACCGGGAGAAGTCCGACTCAATCAGAAATTATTCTGGGTTGGAAAATTAATATTTGCTAGCATTAGAGTGCAAATAGAAAAACATCTGGTTGCATTTAATATCTGTTCGTTTGACATACAGAAACCAGGAGAGGTCGGAATTAATCTGATAGTAATGAGGTAGAAAAAATAATTAATTGCGAGCATTAAAGTGCAAATGCGAATAAATCTGGTTTAAATCCAAATATGTCCGTCTGAAACACATAATATGGAAAAAGTCCAAATAAATCTGAAGGTAGTCCGGGAGAAAAAAATATCAGACCCCAGAAGCTGAGTGCAAATGGAAAAAAGTCGGTTTGCATCCTAAATCTGTCGGTCTGAACAACAGAATCCGGGAAAAGTACAAACTAAACTGAAAGAAGTCCGGGTGGGAAAATTATTATTTGCGAGATGTAAAGAGCAAATGGCAATAAATCTGTTTGAATCGTGAACATATTTGTCTGAAACCCAGAAACCGGGAGAAGTCCAACTTAATCAAATTAGTCAGACTGGAAAAAATAATATTCGCTAGAATTAAAGTGGTGCAAATAGAAAAATGTCTGGATGCATTTAATATCTGTTCGTTTGACATACAGAAACCAGGAGAGTTCGGAATTAATCTGATAGTAGTAAGGGAGAAAAAATAATTAATTGCGAGCATTAAAGTGCAAATTGGAATAAATCTGGTTTAAAGCCAAATATGTCCGTCTGAAACACATAATCTGGAACAAGTCCAAATAAATCTAAAAGTAGTCCGGGAGAGAAAAATATCAGACCCCAGAAGTTAAGTGCAAATGTAAAAAAGTCGGTTTGCATTCTGAATCTGTCGGTCTGAACAACAGAATCCGGGAAAAGTCCGAAATTATGTTATGGTACTATGGGAGGAATAATTATTATTTGCGAGAATTAAAGAGCAAACGGGAATAAATCTGGTTGAAAGCCATATATGTCCATCTGAAACACAGAATCTGGAACATGTCCAAATATATCTGGAATTAGTACGGAAGAAAAAAATATCAGACCCCAGAAGTTGAGTGCAAATGGAAAAAAGTCGGTTTGCATCCTAAATCTGTCGGTCTGAACAACAGAATCCGGGAAAAGTCCGAAATTATGTTATGGTACTATGGGAGGAATAATTGTTATTTGCGAGAATTAAAGAGCAAACGGGAATAAATCTGTTTGAATACAGAACATATTCGTCCGAAGCACAGAAACCGGGAGAAGTCCGACTTAATCAGAAATTAATCTGGGTGGAAAAATTAATATTCGCTAGAATTAAAGTGCAAATAGAAAAATGTCTGGTTGCATTTAATATCTGTTCGTTTGACATACAGAAACCAGGAGAGTTCGGAATTAATCTGATAGTAGTAAGGGAGAAAAAATAATTAATTGCGAGCATTAAAGTGCAAATTGGAATAAATCTGGTTTAAAGCCAAATATGTCCGTCTGAAACACATAATCTGGAACAAGTCCAAATAAATCTAAAAGTAGTCCGGGAGAGAAAAATATCAGACCCCAGAAGTTAAGTGCAAATGTAAAAAAGTCGGTTTGCATTCTGAATCTGTCGGTCTGAACAACAGAATCCGGGAAAAGTCCGAAATTATGTTATGGTACTATGGGAGGAATAATTATTATTTGCGAGAATTAAAGAGCAAACGGGAATAAATCTGGTTGAATAAAGGTCATATTCGTCCGAAACACAGAAACCGGGAGAAGTCCGACTTAATCAGAAATTAGTCTGGGTGGAGAAATTAATATTCGCTAGAATTAAAGTGCAAATAGAAAAATGTCTGGTTGCATTTAATATCTGTTCGTTTGACATACAGAAACCAGGAGAGGTCGGAATTAATCTGATAGTAATGAGGTAGAAAAAATAATTATTTGCGAGCATTAAAGTGCAAATTGGAATAAATCTGGTTTAATGCTAAATATGTCCGTCTGAAACACATAATCTGGAACAAGTCCATATAAATCTGGAATTAGTCCGGGAAAAAAAATGTAAGACCCCAGAAGTTGAGTGCAATTGGAAAAAGTCGGGTTGCATCCTGAATCTGTCGGTCTGAACAACAGTATGCGGTAGAAGTTCGAAATTCTGTTAGGGTACTATGGGAGTAATAATTATTATATGCGAGAATTAAAGTGCAAACGGGAATATATCTGGTTGAAAGCTAAATATGTCCATCTGAAACACATAATCTGGAACAAGTCCAAATAAGTCTGAAAGTAGTCCGTGAGAAAATAATATAAGACCACAGAAGATGAGTGCAAATGGAAAAATGTCGTGTTGCATCCTAAATCTGTCGGTCTGAACAACAGAATCCGGGAAATGTACAAACTAAACTGAAAGAAGTCCGGGTGGAAAAATTATTCTTTGCGAGATTTAAATAGCAAATGGCAATTAATGGGTTTGAATCCTGAACATATTTGTCCGAAACACAGAAACCGGGAGAAGTCCGACTTAATCAGAAATTATTCTGGGTGGAAAAATTGATATTCGCTAGCATTAAAGTGCAAATAGAAAAATATCTGGTTGTATTTAATATCTGTTCGTTTGACATACAGAAACCAGGAGAGGTCGGAATTAATCTGATAGTAGTAAGGGAGAAAAAATAATTATTTGCGAGCATTAAAGTGCAAATTGGAATAAATCTGGTTTAATGCTAAATATGTCCGTCTGAAACACTAATCTGGAACAAGTCCAAATAAATCTGGAAGTAGTCCGGGAGAAAAAAATATCAGACCCCAGAAGTTGAGTGCAAATGGAAAAAAGTCGGGTTGCAACCTGAATCTGTCGGTCTGACCAACAGTATCCGGGAGAAGTCCGAAATTATCTTAAGGTACTCCGGGAGGAATAATTGTTATTTGCGAGAATTAAAGAGCAAACGGGAATAAATCTGTTTGAATACAGAACATATTCGTCCGAAACACAGAAACCGGGAGAAGTCCGACTTAATCAAAAATTAGTCTGGGTGGAAAAATAAATATTCGCTAGAATTAAAGTGCAAATAGAAAAATGTCTGGTTGCATTTAATATCTGTTCGTTTGACATACAGAAACCAGGAGAGGTCGGAATTAATCTGATAGTAATAAGGTAGAAAAAATAATTATTTGCGAGCATTAAAGTGCAAATTGGAATAAATCTGGTTTAATGCTAAATATGTCCGTCTGAAACACATAATCTGGAACAAGTCCAAATAAATCTAAAAGTAGTCCGGGGAAAAAAATATCAGACCCCAGAAGTTGAGTGCAAATGGAAAAATGTCGTGTTGCTTTCTGAATCTGTCGGTCTGAAGAATAGAATCATGGAAAAGTCCGAAATTATGTTAGGGTACTATGGGAGGAATAATTATTATTTGCTAGAATTAAAGAGCAAACGGGAATAAATCTGTTTGAATACAGAACATATTCGTCCGAAACACAGAAACCGGGAGAAGTCCGACTTAATCAGAAATTAGTCTGGGTGGAAAAATTAATATTCGCTAGAATTAAAGTGCAAATAGAAAAATGTCTGGTTGCATTTAATATCTGTTCGTTTGACATACAGAAACCAGGAGAGGTCGGAATTAATCTGATAGTAGTAAGGTAGAAAAAATAATGATTTGCGAGCATTAAAGTGCAAATTGGAATAAATCTGGTTTAATGCTAAATATGTCCGTCTGAAACACATAATCTGGAACAAGTCCAAATAAATCTGAAAGTAGTTCGGGAGAAAAAATATCAGACCCCAGAAGTTGAGTGCAAATGGAAAAATGTCGTGTTGCTTTCTGAATCTGTCGGTCTGAAGAATAGAATCATGGAAAAGTCCGAAATTATGTTAGGGTACTATGGGAGGAATAATTATTATTTGCTAGAATTAAAGAGCAAACGGGAATAAATCTGTTTGAATACAGAACATATTCGTCCGAAACACAGAAACCGGGAGAAGTCCGACTTAATCAGAAATTAGTCTGGGTGGAAAAATTAATATTCGCTAGAATTAAAGTGCAAATAGAAAAATATTCTGGTTGTATTCAATATCTGGTCGCTTGCGGTACAGAAGACAGGAGTGGTCTGACTTAATCTGAATGTAGTCAGGGAGAAAAAATAATTAATTGCGAGCATTAAAGTGCAAATGCGAATAAATCTGGTTTAAATCCAAATATGTCCGTCTGAAACACATAATATGGAAAAAGTCCAAATAAATCTGAAGGTAGTCCGGGAGAAAAAAATATCAGACCCCAGAAGCTGAGTGCAAATGGAAAAAAGTCGGGTTGCATCCTAAATCTGTCGGCCTGAACAACAGTATCCGGGAGAAGTCCGAAATTATCTTAAGGTACTACGGGAGGAATAATTGTTATTTGCAAGAAATAAAGAGCAAACGGGAATAAATCTGTTTGAATACAGAACATATTCGTCCGAAACACAGAAACCGGGAGAAGTCCGACTTAATCAGAAATTAGTCTGGCTGGAAAAATTAATATTCGCTAGAATTAAAGTGCAAATAGAAAAATGTCTGGATGCATTTAATATCTGTTCGTTTGACATACAGAAACCAGGAGAGGTCGGAATTAATCTGATAGTAATAAGGTAGAAAAAATAATTATTTGCGAGCATTAAAGTGCAAATTGGAATAAATCTGGTTTAAAACCAAATATGTCCGTTTGAAACACATAATCTGGATCAAGTCCAAATAAATCTGAAAGTAGTCCGAGAGAAAAAAATATCAGACCCCAGAAGTTGAGTGCAAATGGAAAAAAGTTGGGTTGCATCCTGAATCTGTCGGTCTGAACAACAGTATCCGGGAGAAGTCCGAAATTATGTTAGGGTACTATGGGAGGAATAATTATTATTAGCGAGAATTAAAGAGCAAACGGGAATAAATCTGTTTGAATACAGAACATATTCTTCCGAAACACAGAAACCGGGAGAATTCCGAATTAATAAAAATTAGTCTGTGTGGAAAAATTAATATTCGCTAGAATTAATGTGCAAATAGAAAAATATTCTGGTTGTATTCAATATCTCGTCGTTTGACGTACAGAAGACAGGAGAGGTCTGACTTAATCTGAATGTAGTAAGGGAGAAAAAATCATTATTTGCGGGCATTAAAGTGCAAATTGGAATAAATCTGGTTTAAATCCAAATATGTCCGTCTGAAACACATAATCTGGAACAAGTCCAAATAAATCTGAAAGTAGTCCGGGAGTAAAAATATCAGACCCCAGAAGTTGAGTGCAAATGGAAAAATGTCGTGTTGCATCCTAAATCTGTCGGTCTGAACAACAGAATCCGGGAAAGCTACAAACTAAACTGAAAGAAGTCCGGGTGGGAAAATTATTATTTGCGAGAATTAAATAGCAAATGGCAATAAATGGGTTTGAATCCTGAACATATTTGTCCGAAACACAGAAACCGGGAGAAGTCCGTCTCAATGAGAAATTATTCTGGGTTGGAAAATTAATATTTGCTAGCATTAGAGTGCAAATAGAAAAATGTCTGGTTGCATTTAATATCTGTTCGTTTGACATACAGAAACCAGGAGAGGTCGGAATTAATCTGATAGTAATAAGGTAGAAAAAATAATTATTTGCGAGCATTAAAGTGCAAAATGGAATAAATCTGGTTTAATGCTAAATATCTCCGTCTGAAACACATAATCTGGAACAAGTCCAAATAAATCTGAAAGTAGTCCGGGAGAAAAAAATATCAGACCCCAGAAGCTGAGTGCAAATGGAAAAAAGTCATGTTGCTTTCTGAATCTGTCGGTCTGAACAACAGTATCCGGGAGAAGTCCGAAATTATCTTAAGGTACTCCGGGAGGAATAATTGTTATTTGCGAGAATTAAAGAGCAAACGGGAATAAATCTGTTTGAATACAGAACATATTCGTCCGAAACACAGAAACCGGGAGAAGTCCGACTTAATCAAAAATTAGTCTGGGTGGAAAAATAAATATTCGCTAGAATTAAAGTGCAAATAGAAAAATGTCTGGTTGCATTTAATATCTGTTCGTTTGACATACAGAAACCAGGAGAGGTCGGAATTAATCTGATAGTAGTAAGGGAGAAAAAATAATTATTTGCGAGCATTAAAGTGCAAATTGGAATAAATCTGGTTGAAAGCTAAATATTTCCTTCTGAAACACATAACCTGGAACAAGTCCAAATAAATCTAAAAGTAGTCCGGGGAAAAAAATATCAGACCCCAGAAGTTGAGTGCAAATGGAAAAATGTCGTGTTGCTTTCTGAATCTGTCGGTCTGAAGAATAGAATCATGGAAAAGTCCGAAATTATGTTAGGGTACTATGGGAGGAATAATTATTATTTGCGAGAATTAAAGAGCAAACGGGAATAAATCTGTTTGAATACAGAACATATTCGTCCGAAACACAGAAACCGGGAGAAGTCCGACTTAATCAGAAATTAGTCTGGGTGGAAAAATTAATATTCGCTAGAATTAAAGTGCAAATAGAAAAATATTCTGGTTGTATTCAATATCTGGTCGTTTGACGTACAGAAGACAGGAGAGGTCTGACTTAATCTGAATGTAGTAAGGGAGAAAAAATAATTATTTGCGGGCATTAAAGTGCAAATTGGAATAAATCTGGTTTAAATCCAAATATGTCCGTCTGAAACACATAATCTGGAACAAGTCCAAATAAATCTGAATGTAGTCCGGGAGTAAACATATCAGACCCCAGAAATTGAGTGCAAATGGAAAAAAGTCGGGTTTCATACTAAATCTGTCGGTCTGAACAACAGAATCCGGGAAAAGTACTAACTAAACTGAAAGAAGTCCGGGTGGGAAAATTATTATTTGCGAGATGTAAAGAGCAAATGGCAATAAATCTGTTTGAATCGTGAACATATTTGTCTGAAACCCAGAAACCGGGAGAAGTCCAACTTAATCAAATTAGTCAGACTGGAAAAAATAATATTCGCTAGAATTAAAGTGGTGCAAATAGAAAAATGTCTGGATGCATTTAATATCTGTTCTTTTGACATACAGAAACCAGGAGAGTTCGGAATTAATCTGATAGTAATGAGGTAGAAAAAAATAATTATTTGCGAGCATTAAAGTGCAAATTGGAATAAATCTGGTTGAAAGCTAAATATGTCCGTCTGAAACACAGAATCTTGAACAAGTCCAAATAAATCTGAAAGTAGTCCGGGAGAAAAAATATCAGACCCCAGAAGCTGAGTGCAAATGGAAAAAAGTCATGTTGCTTTCTGAATCTGTCGGTCTGAACAATAGAATCCGGGAAAAGTCCGAAATTATCTTAAGGTACTACGGGAGGAATAATTGTTATTTGCAAGAATTAAAGAGCAAACGGGAATAAATCTGTCTGAATCCAGAACATATTCGTCCGAAACACAGAAACCGGGAGAAGTCCGACTTAATCAAAAATTAGTCTGGGTGGAAAAATAAATATTCGCTAGAATTAAAGTGCAAATAGAAAAATGTCTGGTTGCATTTAATATCTGTTCGTTTGACATACAGAAACCAGGAGAGGTCGGAATTAATCTGATAGTAGTAAGGGAGAAAAAATAATTATTTGCGAGCATTAAAGTGCAAATTGGAATAAATCTGGTTGAAAGCTAAATATTTCCTTCTGAAACACATAACCTGGAACAAGTCCAAATAAATCTAAAAGTAGTCCGGGGAAAAAAATATCAGACCCCAGAAGTTGAGTGCAAATGGAAAAATGTCGTGTTGCTTTCTGAATCTGTCGGTCTGAAGAATAGAATCATGGAAAAGTCCGAAATTATGTTAGGGTACTATGGGAGGAATAATTATTATTTGCTAGAATTAAAGAGCAAACGGG
Source organism: Diplolepis rosae (assembly GCA_030998225.1). Classification (NCBI taxonomy): domain Eukaryota; kingdom Metazoa; phylum Arthropoda; class Insecta; order Hymenoptera; family Diplolepididae; genus Diplolepis; species Diplolepis rosae. Next base: position 262,960 of record JAPYXD010000535.1, read on the forward strand.
AATAAATCTGTTTGAATACAGAACATATTCGTCCGAAACACAGAAACCGGGAGAAGTCCGACTTAATCAGAAATTAGTCTGGGTGGAAAAATTAATATTCGCTAGAATTAAAGTGCAAATAGAAAAATATTCTGGTTGTATTCAATATCTGGTCGCTTGCGGTACAGAAGACAGGAGTGGTCTGACTTAATCTGAATGTAGTCAGGGAGAAAAAATAATTAATTGCGAGCATTAAAGTGCAAATGCGAATAAATCTGGTTTAAATCCAAATATGTCCGTCTGAAACACATAATATGGAAAAAGTCCAAATAAATCTTTAATTAGTCCGAGTGAAAAAAGTATCAGACCCCAGAATTTGAGTGCAAATGGAAAAAAGTCGGGTTGCACCCTAAATCTGTCGGCCTGAACAACAGTATCCGGGAGAAGTCCGAAATTATCTTAAGGTACTACGGGAGGAATAATTGTTATTTGCTAGAATTAAAGAGCAAACGGGAATAAATCTGTTTGAATACAGAACATATTCGTCCGAAACACAGAAACCGGGAGAAGTCCGACTTAATCAGAAATTAGTCTGGGTGGAAAAATTAATATTCGCTAGAATTAAAGTGCAAATAGAAAAATGTCTGGATGCATTTAATATCTGTTCGTTTGACATACAGAAACCAGGAGAGGTCGGAATTAATCTGATAGTAATAAGGTAGAAAAAATAATGATTTGCGAGCATTAAAGTGCAAAATGGAATAAATCTGGTTTAAATCCAAATATGTCCGTCTGAAACACATAATATGGAAAAAGTCCAAATAAATCTGAAGGTAGTCCGGGAGAAAAAAATATCAGACCCCAGAAGCTGAGTGCAAATGGAAAAAAGTCGGTTTGCATCCTAAATCTGTCGGTCTGAACAACAGAATCCGGGAAAAGTACAAACTAAACTGAAAGAAGTCCGGGTGGGAAAATTATTATTTGCGAGAAGTAAAGAGCAAATGGCAATAAATGTGTTTGAATCCTGAACATATTTGTCCGAAACACAGAAACACAGAGAAGTCCGTCTCAATGAGAAATTATTCTGGGTTGGAAAATTAATATTTGCTAGCATTAGAGTGCAAATAGAAAAATGTCTGGTTGCATTTAATATCTGTTCGTTTGACATACAGAAACCAGGAGAGGTCGGAATTAATCTGATAGTAATAAGGTAGAAAAAATAATTATTTGCGAGCATTAAAGTGCAAATTGGAATAAATCTGGTTTAATGCTAAATATGTCCGTCTGAAACACATAATCTGGAACAAGTCCAAATAAATCTGAAAGTAGTTCGGGAGAAAAAATATCAGACCCCAGAAGTTGAGTGCAAATGGAAAAATGTCGTGTTGCATCCTAAATCTGTCGGTCTGCACAACAGAATCCGGGAAAAGTACAAACTAAACTGAAAGAAGTCCGGGTGGAAAAATTATTATTTGCGAGATTTAAATAGCAAATGGCAATTAATGGGTTTGAATCCTGAACATATTTGTCCGAAACACAGAAACCGGGAGAAGTCCGACTTAATCAGAAATTATTCTGGGTGGAAAAATTAATATTCGCTAGCATTAAAGTGCAAATAGAAAAATATCTGGTTGTATTTAATATCTGTTCGTTTGACATACAGAAACCAGGAGAGGTCGGAATTAATCTGATAGTAATGAGGTAGAAAAAATAATTATTTGCGAGCATTAAAGTGCAAATTGGAATAAATCTGGTTTAAAGCCAAATATGTCCGTCTGAAACACATAATCTGGAACAAGTCCAAATAAATCTAAAAGTAGTCCGGGAGAGAAAAATATCAGACCCCAGAAGTTAAGTGCAAATGTAAAAAAGTTGGGTTGCATCCTGAATCTGTCGGTCTGAACAACAGAATCCGGGAAAAGTACTAACTAAACTGAAAGAAGTCCGGGTGGGAAAATTATTATTTGCGAGATGTAAAGAGCAAATGGCAATAAATCTGTTTGAATCGTGAACATATTTGTCTGAAACCCAGAAACCGGGAGAAGTCCAACTTAATCAAATTAGTCAGACTGGAAAAAATAATATTCGCTAAAATTAAAGTGGTGCAAATAGAAAAATGTCTGGAAGCATTTAATATCTGTTCTTTTGACATACAGAAACCAGGAGAGTTCGGAATTAATCTGATAGTAGTAAGGGAGAAAAAATAATTAATTGCGAGCATTAAAGTGCAAATTGGAATAAATCTGGTTTAAAGCCAAATATGTCCGTCTGAAACACATAATCTGGAACAAGTCCAAATAAATCTAAAAGTAGTCCGGGAGAGAAAAATATCAGACCCCAGAAGTTAAGTGCAAATGTAAAAAAGTCGGTTTGCATTCTGAATCTGTCGGTCTGAACAACAGAATCCGGGAAAAGTCCGAAATTATGTTATGGTACTATGGGAGGAATAATTATTATTTGCGAGAATTAAAGAGCAAACGGGAATAAATCTGTTTGAATACAGAACATATTCGTCCGAAACACAGAAACCGGGAGAAGTCCGACTTAATCAGAAATTAGTCTGTGTGGAAAAATTAACATTCGCTAGAATTAAAGTGCACATAGAAAAATATTTTGTTTGTATTCAATATCTGGTCGTTTGCGGTACAGAAGACAGGAGTGGTCTGACTTAATCTGAATGTAGTCAGGGAGAAAAAATAATTAATTGCGGGCATTAAAGTGCAAAATTGAATAAATCTGGTTTAAATACAAATATGTCCGTCTGAAACACATAATATGGAAAAAGTCCAAATAAATCTTTAAGTAGTCCTAGTGAAAAAATTATCAGACCCCAGAAGTTGAGTGCAAAATGGAAAAAAGTCGGGTTTCATACTAAATCTGTCGGTCTGATCAACAGTATCCGGCAGAAGTCTGAAATTATCTTAAGGTACTACGGGAGGAATAATTGTTATTTGCTAGAATTAAAGAGCAAACGGGAATAAATCTGTTTGAATACAGAACATATTCGTCCGAAACACAGAAACCGGGAGAAGTCCGACTTAATCAGAAATTAGTCTGGGTGGAAAAATTAATATTCGCTAGAATTAAAGTGCAAATAGAAAAATGTCTGGTTGCATTTAATATCTGTTCGTTTGACATACAGAAACCAGGAGAGGTCGGAATTAATCTGATAGTAATAAGGTAGAAAAAATAATGATTTGCGAGCATTAAAGTGCAAATTGGAATAAATCTGGTTTAATGCTAAATATGTCCGTCTGAAACACATAATCTGGAACAAGTCCAAATAAATCTGAAAGTAGTTCGGGAGAAAAAATATCAGACCCCAGAAGTTGAGTGCAAATGGAAAAATGTCGTGTTGCATCCTAAATCTGTCGGTCTGAACAACAGAATCCGGGTAAAGTACAAACTAAACTGAAAGAAGTCCGGGAGGAATAATTATTATTTGCTAAAATTAAAGAGCAAACGGGAATAAATCTGTTTGAATACAGAACATATTCGTCCGAAACACAGAAACCGGGAGAAGTCCGACTTAATCAGAAATTAGTCTGGGTGGAAAAATTAATATTCGCTAGAATTAAAGTGCAAATAGAAAAATATTCTGGTTGTATTCAATATCTGGTCGTTTGCGGTACAGAAGACAGGAGTGGTCTGACTTAATCTGAATGTAGTCAGGGAGAAAAAATAATTAATTGCGAGCATTAAAGTGCAAATGCGAATAAATCTGGTTTAAATCCAAATATGTCCGTCTGAAACACATAATATGGAAAAAGTCCAAATAAATCTTTAATTAGTCCGAGTGAAAAAAGTATCAGACCCCAGAATTTGAGTGCAAATGGAAAAAAGTCGGGTTGCACCCTAAATCTGTCGGCCTGAACAACAGTATCCGGGAGAAGTCCGAAATTATCTTAAGGTACTACGGGAGGAATAATTGTTATTTGCAAGAAATAAAGAGCAAACGGGAATAAATCTGTTTGAATACAGAACATATTCGTCCGAAACACAGAAACCGGGAGAAGTCCGACTTAATCAGAAATTAGTCTGTGTGGAAAAATTAATATTCGCTAGAATTAATGTGCAAATAGAAAAATATTCTGGTTGTATTCAATATCTCGTCGTTTGACGTACAGAAGACAGGAGAGGTCTGACTTAATCTGAATGTAGTAAGGGAGAAAAAATAATTATTTGCGAGCATTAAAGTGCAAATTGGAATAAATCTGGTTTAAAACCAAATATGTCCGTCTGAAACACATAATCTGGAACAAGTCCAAATAAATCTGAAAGTAGTCCGGGAGTAAAAGTATCAGACCCCAGAAGTTGAGTGCAAATGGAAAAATGTCTTGTTGCATCCTAAATCTGTCGGTCTGAACAACAGAATCCGGGAAAACTACAAACTAAACGGAAAGAAGTCCGGGTGGAAAAATTATTATTTGCGAGAATTAAATAGCAAATGGCAATAAATGTGTTTGAATCCTGAACATATTTGTCCGAAACACAGAAACCGGGAGAAGTCCGACTCAATCAGAAATTATTCTGGGTTGGAAAATTAATATTTGCTAGCATTAGAGTGCAAATAGAAAAATATCTGGTTGCATTTAATATCTGTTCGTTTGACATACAGAAACCAGGAGAGTTCGGAATTAATCTGATAGTAATAAGGTAGAAAAAATAATTATTTGCGAGCATTAAAGTGCAAAATGGAATAAATCTGGTTTAATGCTAAATATCTCCGTCTGAAACACATAATCTGGAACAAGTCCAAATAAATCTGAAGGTAGTCCGGGAGAAAAAAATATCAGACCCCAGAAGCTGAGTGCAAATGGAAAAAAGTCGGTTTGCATCCTAAATCTGTCGGTCTGAACAACAGAATCCGGGAAAAGTACAAACTAAACTGAAAGAAGTCCGGGTGGGAAAATTATTATTTGCGAGAAGTAAAGAGCAAATGGCAATAAATGTGTTTGAATCCTGAACATATTTGTCCGAAACACAGAAACACAGAGAAGTCCGTCTCAATGAGAAATTATTCTGGGTTGGAAAATTAATATTTGCTAGCATTAGAGTGCAAATAGAAAAATATCTGGTTGCATTTAATATCTGTTCGTTTGAGATACAGAAACCAGGAGAGTTCGGAATTAATCTAATAGTAATAAGGTAGAAAAAATAATTATTTGCGAGCATTAAAGTGCAAAATGGAATAAATCTGGTTTAATGCTAAATATGTCCGTCTGAAACACATAATCTGGAACAAGTCCAAATAAATCTGAAGGTAGTCCGGGACAGAAAAATATCAGACCCCAGAAGTTAAGTGCAAATGTAAAAAAGTCGGTTTGCATTCTGAATCTGTCGGTCTGAACAACAGAATCCGGGAAAAGTCCGAAATTATGTTAGGGTACTATGGGAGGAATAATTATTATTTGGCAGAATTAAAGAGCAAACGGGAATAAATGTGGTTGAAAGCCATATATGTCCATCTGAAACACAGAATCTGGAACATGTCCAAATATATCTGGAATTAGTACCGAAGAAAAAAATATCAGACCCCAGAAGTTGAGTGCAAATGGAAAAAAGTCGGGTTTCATACTAAATCTGTCGGTCTGAACAACAGTATCCGGGAGAAGTCCGAAATTACCTTAAGGTACTACGGGAGGAATAATTGTTATTTGCGAGAATTAAAGAGCAAACGGGAATAAATCTGTTTGAATACAGAACATATTCGTCCGAAACACAGAAACCGGGAGAATTCCGAATTAATAAAAATTAGTCTGGGTGGAGAAATTAATATTCGGTAGAATTAAAGTGCAAATAGAAAAATGTCTGGTTGCATTTAATATCTGTTCGTTTGACATACAGAAACCAGGAGAGGTCGGAATTAATCTGATAGTAATGAGGTAGAAAAAATAATTATTTGCGAGCATTAAAGTGCAAATTGGAATAAATCTGGTTTAATGCTAAATATGTCCGTCCGAAATACATAATCTGGAACAAGTCCAAATAAATCTGAAAGTAGTCCGGGAAAAAAAATATAAGACCCCAGAAGTTGAGTGCAAATGGAAAAAGTCGGGTTGCATCCTGAATCTGTCGGTCTGAACAACAGTATGCGGGAGAAGTTCGAAATTATGTTAGGGTACTATGGGAGTAATAATTATTATATGCGAGAATTAAAGAGCAAACGGGAATAAATCTGGTTGAAAGCCATATATGTCCATCTGAAACACAGAATCTGGAACATGTCCAAATATATCTGGAATTAGTGTGGAATAAAAAAATATCAGACCCCAGAAGTTGAGTGCAAATGGAAAAAAGTCGGGTTTCATACTAAATCTGTCGGTCTGAACAACAGTATCCGGGAGAAGTCCGAAATTATGTTATTGTACTATGGGAGGAATAATTATTATTTGCGAGAATTAAAGAGCAAACGGGAATAAATCTGTTTGAATAAAGAACATATTCGTCCGAAACACAGAAACCGGGAGAAATCCGACTTAATCAGAAATTAGTCTGGGTGGAGAAATTAATATTCGCTAGAATTAAAGTGCAAATAGAAAAATGTCTGGTTGCATTTAATATCTGTTCGTTTGACATACAGAAACCAGGAGAGGTCGGAATTAATCTGATAGTAATGAGGTAGAAAAAATAATTATTTGCGAGCATTAAAGTGCAAATTGGAATAAATCTGGTTTAATGCTAAATATGTCCGTCCGAAACACATAATCTGGAACAAGTCCAAATAAATCTGAAAGTAGTCCGGGAAAAAAAAATATAAGACCCCAGAAGTTGAGTGCAATTGGAAAAAGTCGGGTTGCATCCTGAATCTGTCGGTCTGAACAACAGTATGCGGGAGAAGTTCGAAATTATGTTAGGGTACTATGGGAGTAATAATTATTATATGCGAGAATTAAAGAGCAAACGGGAATAAATCTTGTTGAAAGCCATATATGTCCATCTGAAACACATAATCTGGAAAAAGTCCAAGTAAATCTGAAAGTAGTCCGGGAGAAAAAAATATAAGACCCCAGAAGTTGAGTGCAAATGGAAAAATGTCGTGTTGCATCCTAAATCTGTCGGTCTGAACAACAGAATCCGGGAAATGTACAAACTAAACTGAAAGAAGTCCGGGTGGAAAAATTATTCTTTGCGAGATTTAAATAGCAAATGGCAATTAATGGGTTTGAATCCTGAACATATTTGTCCGAAACACAGAAACCGGGAGAAGTCCGACTTAATCAGAAATTATTCTGGGTGGAAAAATTAATATTCGCTAGCATTAAAGTGCAAATAGAAAAATATCTGGTTGTATTTAATATCTGTTCGTTTGACATACAGAAACCAGGAGAGGTCGGAATTAATCTGATAGTAGTAAGGGAGAAAAAATAATTATTTGCGAGCATTAAAGTGCAAATTGGAATAAATCTGGTTTAATGCTAAATATGTCCGTCTGAAACACTAATCTGGAACAAGTCCAAATAAATCTGAAAGCAGTCCGGGAGAAAAAAATATAAGACCCCAGAAGTTGAGTGCAAATGGAAAAATGTCGTTTTGCATCCTAAATCTGTCGGTCTGAACAACAGAATCCGGGAAAAGTACAAACTAAACTGAAAGAAGTCCGGGTGGAAAAATTATTATTTGCGAGATTTAAATAGCAAATGGCAATTAATGGGTTTGAATCCTGAACATATTTGTCCGAAACACAGAAACCGGGAGAAGTCCGACTTAATCAGAAATTATTCTGGGTGGAAAAATTGATATTCGCTAGCATTAAAGTGCAAATAGAAAAATATCTGGTTGTATTTAATATCTGTTCGTTTGACATACAGAAACCAGGAGAGGTCGGAATTAATCTGATAGTAGTAAGGGAGAAAAAATAATTATTTGCGAGCATTAAAGTGCAAATTGGAATGAATCTGGTTGAAAGCTAAATATGTCCGTCTGGAACAAATAATCTTGAACAAGTCCAAATAAATCTGAAAGTAGTCCGGGAGAAAAAAATATCAGACCCCAGAAGTTGAGTGCAAATGGAAAAAAGTCGGGTTGCATCCTGAATCTGTCGGTCTGAACAACAGTATCCGGGAGAAGTCCGAACTTATGTTGGGGTACTATGGGAGTAATAATTATTATATGCGAGAATTAAAGAGCAAACGGGAATAAATCTGGTTGAAAGCTAAATATGTCCGTCTGAAACAAATAATCTGGAACAAGTCCAAATAAATCTGAAAGTAGTCCGGGAGAAAAAAATATCAGACCCCAGAAGCTGAGTGCAAATGGAAAAAAGTCATGTTGCATCCTAAATCTGTCGGGCTGAACAACAGAATCCGGGAAAAGTACAAACTAAACTGAAAGAAGTCCGGGTGGGAAAATTATTATTTGGGAGATGTAAAGAGCAAATGGCAATAAATCTGTTTGAATCGTGAACATATTTGTCTGAAACCCAGAAACCGGGAGAATTCCAACTTAATCAAATTAGTCAGACTGGAAAAATTAATATTCGGTAGAATTAAAGTGCAAATAGAAAAATGTCTGAATGCATTTAATATCTGTTCGTTTGACATACAGAAACCAGGTGAGTTCGGAATTAATCTGATAGTAGTAAGGGAGAAAAAATAATTAATTGCGAGCATTAAAGTGCAAATTGGAATAAATCTGGTTTAAAGCCAAATATGTCCGTCTGAAACACATAATCTGAAACAAGTCCAAATAAATCTAAAAGTAGTCCGGCAGAAAAAAATATCAGAACCCAGAAGTTGAGTGCAAATGGAAAAAAGTCGTGTTGCATTCTGAATCTGTCGTTCTGAACAACAGAATCCGGGAAAAGTCCGAAATTATGTTAGGGTACTATGGGAGGAATAATTATTATTTGCGATAATTAAAGAGCAAACTGCAATAAATCTGTTTGAATACAGAACATATTCGTCCGAAACACAGAATCCGGGAGAAGTCCGACTTAATCAGAAATTAGTCTGGGTGGAAAAATTAATATTCGCTAGAATTAAAGTGCAAATAGAAAAATGTCTGGTTGCATTTAATATCTGTTCGTTTGACATACAGAAACCAGGAGAGTTCGGAATTAATCTGATAGTAGTAAGGGAGAAAAAATAATTAATTGCGAGCATTAAAGTGCAAATTGGAATAAATCTGGTTTAAAGCCAAATATGTCCGTCTGAAACACATAATCTGGAACAAGTCCAAATAAATCTGAAAGTAGTCCGGGAGAAAAAAATATAAGACCCCAGAAGTTGAGTGCAAATGGAAAAAGTCGGGTTGCATCCTGAATCTGTCGGTCTGAACAACAGTATGCGGGAGAAGTTCGAAATTATGTTAGGGTACTATGGGAGTAATAATTATTATATGCGAGAATTAAAGAGCAAACGGGAATAAATCTGGTTAAAAGCCATATATGTCCATCTGAAACACAGAATCTGGAACATGTCCAAATATATCTGGAATTAGTACGGAAGAAAAAAATATCAGACCCCAGAAGTTGAGTGGAAATGGAAAAATGTCGGGTTTCATACTAAATCTGTCGGTCTGAACAACAGAATTCGCGAAAAGTACAAACTAAACTGAAAGAAGTCCGGGTGGGAAAATTATAATTTGCGAGAAGTAAAGAGCAAATGGCAATAAATCTGTTTGAATCGTGAACATATTTGTCTGAAACCCAGAATCCGGGAGAAGTCCAACTTAATCAAATTAGTCTGACTGGAAAAAATAATATTCGCTAGAATTAAAGTGCAAATAGAAAAATGTCTGGATGCATTTAATATCTTTTCGTTTGACATACAGAAACCAGGAGAGTTCGGAATTAATCTGATAGTAGTAAGGGAGAAAAAATAATTGATTGCGAGCATTAAAGTGCAAATTGGAATAAATCTGGTTTAAAGCCAAATATGTCCGTCTGAAACACATAATCTGAAACAAGTCCAAATAAATCTAAAAGTAGTCCGGGAGAAAAAAATATCAGACCCCAGAAGCTGAGTGCAAATGGAAAAAAGTCGGTTTGCATCCTAAATCTGTCGGTCTGAACAACAGAATCCGGGAAAAGTACAAAATAAACTGAAAGAAGTCCGGGTGGGAAAATTATTATTTGCGAGAAGTAAAGAGCAAATGGCAATAAATCTGTTTGAATCGTGAACATATTTGTCTGAAACCCAGAAACCGGGAGAAGTCCAACTTAATCAAATTAGTCTGACTGGAAAAAATAATATTCGCTAGAATTAAAGTGCAAATAGAAAAATGTCTGGATGCATTTAATATCTGTTCGTTTGACATACAGAAACCAGGTGAGTTCGGAATTAATCTGATAGTAGTAAGGGAGAAAAAATAATTAATTGCGAGCATTAAAGTGCAAATTGGAATAAATCTGGTTTAAAGCCAAATATGTCCGTCTGAAACACATAATCTGAAACAAGTCCAAATAAATCTAAAAGTAGTCAGGGAGAGAAAAATATCAGACCCCAGATGTTGAGTGCAAATGTAAAAAAGTCGGTTTGCATCCTAAATCTGCCGGCCTGAACAACAGTATCCTGGAGAAGTCTGAAATTATCTTAAGGTACTACGGGAGGAATAATTGTTATTTGCGAGAATTAAAGGGCAAACGGGAATAAATCTGTTTGAATACAGAACATATTCGTCCGAAGCACAGAAACCGGGAGAATTCCGAATTAATAAAAATTAGTCTGTGTGGAAAAATTAATATTCGCTAGAATTAAAGTGCACATAGAAAAATATTTTGGTTGTATTCAATATCTGGTCGTTTGCGGTACAGAAGACAGGAGTGGTCTGACTTAATCTGAATGTAGTCAGGGAGAAAAAATAATTATTTGCGGGCATTAAAGTGCAAATTGGAATAAATCTGGTTTAAATCCAAATATGTCCGTCTGAAACACATAATCTGGAACAAGTCCAAATAAATCTGAAAGTAGTCCGGGAGTAAACATATCAGACCCCAGAAGTTGAGTGCAAATGGAAAAAAGTCGGGTTGCATCCTAAATCTGTCGGTCTGAACAACAGAGTCCGGGAGAAGTAAAAATTAAACTGAAAATTGTCCGGATGGAAAAATTAATATTCGCTTGAATTGAAGTGCAAGTAGAAAAATATTCTGGTTGTATTCAATATCTGGTCGTTTGTGGTACAGAAGACAGGAGTGGTCTGACTTAATCTGAATGTAGTCAGGGAGAAGAAATAATTATTTGCGGGCATTAAAGTGTAAATTGGAATAAAACTGGTTTAAATCCAATTATGTCCGTCTGAAAAACATAATCTGGAACAAGTCCAAATAAATCTAAAAGTAGTCCGGGAGAAAAAAATATCAGAACCCAGAAGTTGAGTGCAAATGGAAAAAAGTCGGGTTGCATCCTGAATCTGTAGGTCTGAACAACAGAATCCCGGAGAAGTTCGAAATTATGTTAGGGTACTTTGGGAGTAATAATTATTATATGCGAGAGTTAAAGAGCAAACGGGAATAAATCTGTTTGAATACAGAACATATTCGTCCGAAACACAGAAACCGGGAGAAGTCCAACTTAATCAAATTAGTCAGACTGGAAAAAATAATATTCGCTAGAATTAAAGTGGTGCAAATAGAAAAATGTCTGGATGCATTTAATATCTGTTCGTTTGACATACAGAAACCAGGAGAGTTCGGAATTAATCTGATAGTAGTAAGGGAGAAAAAATAATTAATTGCGAGCATTAAAGTGCAAATTGGAATAAATCTGGTTTAAAGCCAAATATGTCCGTCTGAAACACATAATCTGGAACAAGTCCAAATAAATCTAAAAGTAGTCCGGGAGAGAAAAATATCAGACCCCAGAAGTTAAGTGCAAATGTAAAAAAGTCGGTTTGCATTCTGAATCTGTCGGTCTGAACAAGAGAATCCGGGAAAAGTCCGAAATTACCTTAAGGTACTATGGGAGGAATAATTATTATTTGCGAGAATTAAAGAGCAAACGGGAATAAATCTGGTTGAAAGCCATATATGTCCATCTGAAACACAGAATCTGGAACATGTCCAAATATATCTGGAATTAGTACGGAAGAAAAAAATATCAGACCCCAGAAGTTGAGTGGAAATGTAAAAAAGTCGGTTTGCATTCTGAATCTGTCGGTCTGAACAAGAGAATCCGGGAAAAGTCCGAAATTACCTTAAGGTACTACGGGAGGAATAATTGTTATTTACGAGAATTAAAGAGCAAACGGGAATAAATCTGTTTGAATACAGAACATATTCGTCCGAAACACAGAAACCGAGAGAATTCCGAATTAATAACAATTAGTCTGTGTGGAGAAATTAATATTCGGTAGAATTAAAGTGCAAATAGAAAAATATTCTGATTGTATTTAATATCTGTTCGTTTGACATACAGAAACCAGGAGAGGTCGGAATTAATCTGATAGTAATGAGGTAGAAAAAATAATTATTTGCGAGCATTAAAGTGCAAATTGGAATAAATCTGGTTTAATGCTAAATATGTCCGTCTGAAACACATAATCTGGAACAAGTCCAAATAAATCTCAAAGTAGTCCGGGAGAAAAAAAGATAAGACCCCAGAAGTTGAGTGCAAATGAAAAAATGTCGTGTTGCATCCTAAATCTGACGGTCTGAACAACAGAATCCGGGAAAAGTACAAACTAAACTGAAAGAAGTCCGGGTGGAAAAATTATTCTTTGCTAGATTTAAATAGCAAATGTCAATTAATGGATTTTAATCCTGAACATATTTGTCCGAAACACAGAAACCGGGAGAAGTCCGACTCAATCAGAATTTATTCTGGGTTGGAAAATTAATATTTGCTAGCATTAGAGTGCAAATAGAAAAATATCTGGATGCATTTAATATCTGTTCTTTTGACATACAGAAACCAGGAGAGTTCGGAATTAATCTGATAGTAGTAAGGGAGAAAAAATAATTGATTGCGAGCATTAAAGTGCAAATTGGAATAAATCTGGTTTAAAGCCAAATATGTCCGTCTGAAACACATAATCTGAAACAAGTCCAAATAAATCTAAAAGTAGTCCGGGAGTAAACATATCAGACCCCAGAAGTTGAGTGCAAATGGAAAAAAGTCGGGTTGCATCATAATCTGTCGGTCTGAACAACAGAGTCCGGGAGAAGTAAAAATTAAACTGAAAGAAGTCCGGGTGGAAAAATTATTATTTGCGAGAATTAAATAGCAAATGGCAATAAATGTGTTTGAATCCTGAACATATTTGTCCGAAACACAGAAACCGGGAGAAGTCCGACTCAATCAGAAATTATTCTGGGTTGGAAAATTAATATTTGCTAGCATTAGAGTGCAAATAGAAAAACATCTGGTTGCATTTAATATCTGTTCGTTTGACATACAGAAACCAGGAGAGGTCGGAATTAATCGGATAGTAATGAGGTAGAAAAAATAATTATTTGCGAGCATTAAAGTGCAAATTGGAATAAATCTGGTTTAAAACCAAATATGTCCGTTTGAAACACATAATATGGATCAAGTCCAAATAAATCTGAAAGTAGTCCGAGAGAAAAAAATATCAGACTCCAGAAGTTGAGTGCAAATGGAAAAAAGTTGGGTTGCATCCTGAATCTGTCGGTCTGAACAACAGTATCCGGGAGAAGTCCGAAATTATGTTAGGGTACTATGGGAGTAATAATTATTATATCCGAGAATTAAAGAGCAAACGGGAATATATCTGGTTGAAAGCCATATATGTCCATCTGAAACACAGAATCTGGAACATGTCCAAATATATCTGGAATTAGTATGGAATAAAAAAATATCAGACCCCAGAAGTTGAGTGCAAATGGAAAAAAGTCGGGTTTCATCCTAAATCTGTCGGTCTGAACAACAGAATCCGGGAGAAGTCCGAAATTACCTTAAGGTACTATGGGAGGAATAATTATTATTAGCGAGAATTAAAGAGCAAACGGGAATAAATCTGTTTGAATACAGAACATATTCGTCCGAAACACAGAAACCGGGAGAATTCCGAATTAATAAAAATTAGTCTGTGTGGAAAAATTAATATTCGCTAGAATTAATGTGCAAATAGAAAAATATTCTGGTTGTATTCAATATCTCGTCGTTTGACGTACAGAAGACAGGAGAGGTCTGACTTAATCTGAATGTAGTAAGGGAGAAAAAATAATTATTTGCTGGCATTAAAGTGCAAATTGGAATAAATCTGGTTTAAATCCAAATATGTCCGTCTGAAACACATAATCTGGAACAAGTCCAAATAAATCTGAATGTAGTCCGGGAGTAAACATATCAGACCCCAGAAATTGAGTGCAAATGGAAAAATGTCGTGTTGCATCCTAAATCTGTCGGTCTGAACAACAGAATCCGGGAAAGCTACAAACTAAACTGAAAGAAGTCCGGGTGGGAAAATTATTATTTGCGAGAATTAAATAGCAAATGGCAATAAATGTGTTTGAATCCTGAACATATTTATCCGAAACACAGAAACCGGGAGAAGTCCGACTCAATCAGAATTTATTCTGGGTTGGAAAATTAATATTTGCTAGCATTAGAGTGCAAATAGAAAAATATCTGGTTGCATTTAATATCTGTTCGTTTGACATACAGAAACCAGGAGAGGTCGGAATTAATCTGATAGTAGTAAGGGAGAAAAAATAATTATTTGCGAGCATTAAAGTGCAAATTGGAATGAATCTGGTTGAAAGCTATATATGTCCGTCTGTAACACATAATCTTGAACAAGTCCAAATAAATCTCAAAGTAGTCCGGGAGAAAAAAATATAAGACCCCAGAAGTTGAGTGCAAATGGAAAAAGTCGGGTTGCATCCTGAATCTGTCGGTCTGAACAACAGAATCCCGGAGAAGTTCGAAATTATGTTAGGGTACTTTGGGAGTAATAATTATTATATGCGAGAGTTAAAGAGCAAACGGGAATAAATCTGTTTGAATACAGAACATATTCGTCCGAAACACAGAAACCGGGAGAATTCCGAATTAATAAAAATTAGTCTGGGTGGAAAAATTAATATTCGCTAGAATTAAAGTGCAAATAGAAAAATGTCTGGTTGCATTTAATATCTGTTCGTTTGACATACAGAAACCAGGAGAGGTCGGAATTAATCTGATAGTAATGAGGTAGAAAAAATAATTATTTGCGAGCATTAAAGTGCAAATTGGAATAAATCTGGTTTAATGCTAAATATGTCCGTCCGAAACACATAATCTGGAACAAGTCCAAATAAATCTGAAAGTAGTCCGGGAGAAAAAAATATAAGACCCCAGAAGTTGAGTGCAAATGGAAAAAGTCGGGTTGCATCCTGAATCTGTCGGTCTGAACAACAGTATGCGGGAGAAGTTCGAAATTATGTTAGGGTACTATGGGAGTAATAATTATTATATGCGAGAATTAAAGAGCAAACGGGAATATATCTGGTTGAAAGCCATATATGTCCATCTGAAACACAGAATCTGGAACATGTCCAAATATATCTGGAATTAGTACGGAAGAAAAAAATATCAGACCCCAGAAGTTGAGTGCAAATGGAAAAAAGTCGGTTTGCATCCTAAATCTGTCGGTCTGAACAACAGAATCCGGGAGAAGTCCGAAATTACCTTAAGGTACTACGGGAGGAATAATTGTTATTTGCGAGAATTAAAGAGCAAACGGGAATAAATCTGTTTGAATACAGAACATATTCGTCCGAAACACAGAAACCGGGAGAATTCCGAATTAATAAAAATTAGTCTGGGTGGAAAAATTAATATTCGCTAGAATTAAAGTGCAAATAGAAAAATATTCTGGTTGTATTTAATATCTGTTCGTTCGACATACAGAAACCAGGAGAGGTCGGAATTAATCTGATAGTAATGAGGTAGAAAAAATAATTATTTGCGAGCATTAAAGTGCAAATTGGAATAAATCTGGTTTAATGCTAAATATGTCCGTCCGAAATACATAATCTGGAACAAGTCCAAATAAATCTGAAAGTAGTCCGGGAAAAAAAAATATAAGACCCCAGAAGTTGAGTGCAAATGGAAAAATGTCGTGTTGCATCCTGAATCTGTCGGTCTGAACAACAGTATGCGGGAGAAGTTCGAAATTATGTTAGGGTACTATGGGAGTAATAATTATTATATCCGAGAATTAAAGAGCAAACGGGAATATATCTGGTTGAAAGCCATATATGTCCATCTGAAACACAGAATCTGGAACATGTCCAAATATATCTGGAATTAGTATGGAATAAAAAAATATCAGACCCCAGAAGTTGAGTGCAAATGGAAAAAAGTCGGGTTTTATACTAAATCTGTCGGTCTGAACAACAGTATCCGGGAGAAGTCCGAAATCATCTTAAGGTACTACGGGAGGAATAATTGTTATTTTCGAGAATTAAAGAGCAAACGGGAATAAATCTGTTTGAATACAGAACATATTCGTCCGAAACACAGAAACCGGGAGAATTCCGAATTAATCAGAAATTAGTCTGGGTGGAGAAATTAATATTAGCTAGAATTAAAGTACAAATAGAAAAATGTCTGGTTGCATTTAATATCTATTCGTTTGACATACAGAAACCAGGAGAGGTCGGAATTAATCTGATAGTAATGAGGTAGAAAAAATAATTATTTGCGAGCATTAAAGTGCAAATTGGAATAAATCTGGTTTAATGCTAAATATGTCCGTCTGAAACACATAATCTGGAACAAGTCCAAATAAATCTCAAAGTAGTCCGGGAGAAAAAAATATAAGACCCCAGAAATTGAGTGCAAATGGAAAAATGTCGTTTTGCATCCTAAATCTGTCGGTCTGAACAACAGAATCCGGGAAAAGTACAAACTAAACTGAAAGAAATCCGGGTGGAAAAATTATTCTTTGTGAGATTTAAATAGCAAATGGCAATTAATGGGTTTGAATCCTGAACATATTTGTCCGAAACACAGAAACCGGGAGAAGTCCGACTTAATCAGAAATTATTCTGGGTGGAAAAATTAATATTCGCTAGCATTAAAGTGCAAATAGAAAAATATCTGGTTGTATTTAATATCTGTTCGTTTAACATACACAAACCAGGAGAGGTCGGAATTAATCTGATAGTAGTAAGGGAGAAAAAATAATTATTTGCGAGCATTAAAGTGCAAATTGGAATGAATCTGGTTGAAAGCTAAATATGTCCGTCTGGAACAAATAATCTTGAACAAGTCCAAATAAATCTGAAAGTAGTCCGGGAGAAAAAAATATCAGACCCCAGAAGTTGAGTGCAAATGGAAAAAGTCGGGTTGCATCCTGAATCTGTCGGTCTGAACAACAGTATCCGGGAGAAGTCCGAACTTATGTTGGGGTACTATGGGAGTAATAATTATTATATGCGAGAATTAAAGAGCAAACGGGAATAAATCTGGTTGAAAGCTAAATATGTCCGTCTGAAACACAGAATCTGGAACAAGTCCAAATAAATCTGAAAGTAGTCCGGGAGAAAAAAATATCAGACCCCAGAAGCTGAGTGCAAATGGAAAAAAGTCATGTTGCATCCTAAATCTGTCGGGCTGAACAACAGAATCCGGGAAAAGTACAAACTAAACTGAAAGAAGTCCGGGTGGGAAAATTATTATTTGGGAGATGTAAAGAGCAAATGGCAATAAATCTGTTTGAATCGTGAACATATTTGTCTGAAACCCAGAAACCGGGAGAATTCCAACTTAATCAAATTAGTCAGACTGGAAAAATTAATATTCGGTAGAATTAAAGTGCAAATAGAAAAATGTCTGAATGCATTTAATATCTGTTCGTTTGACATACAGAAACCAGGTGAGTTCGGAATTAATCTGATAGTAGTAAGGGAGAAAAAATAATTAATTGCGAGCATTAAAGTGCAAATTGGAATAAATCTGGTTTAAAGCCAAATATGTCCGTCTGAAACACATAATCTGAAACAAGTCCAAATAAATCTAAAAGTAGTCCGGGAGAGAAAAATATCAGACCCCAGATGTTGAGTGCAAATGTAAAAAAGTCGGTTGCATTCTGAATCTGTCGTTCTGAACAACAGAATCCGGGAAAAGTCCGAAATTATGTTAGGGTACTATGGGAGGAATAATTATTATTTGCTAAAATTAAAGAGCAAACGGGAATAAATCTGTTTGAATACAGAACATATTGTCCGAAACACAGAATCCGGGAGAAGTCCGACTTAATCAGAAATTAGTCTGGGTGTAAAAATTAATATTCGCTAGAATTAAAGTGCAAATAGAAAAATGTCTGGTTGCATTTAATATCTGTTCGTTTGACATACAGAAACCAGGAGAGTTCGGATTTTATCTGATAGTAGTAAGGGAGAAAAAATAATTAATTGCGAGCATTAAAGTGCAAATTGGAATAAATCTGGTTTAAAGCTAAATATGTCCGTCTGAAACACATAATCTGGAACAAGTCCAAATAAATCTGAAAGTAGTCCGGGAGAAAAACATATAAGACCCCAGAAGTTGAGTGCAAATGGAAAAAGTCGGGTTGCGTCCTGAATCTGCCGTCTGAACAACAGAATCCGGGAAAAGTCCGAAATTATGTTATGGTACTATGGGAGGAATAATTATTATTTGCGAGAATTAAAGAGCAAACGGGAATAAATCTGGTTAAAAGCCATATATGTCCATCTGAAACACAGAATCTGGAACATGTCCAAATATATCTGGAATTAGTACGGAAGAAAAAAATATCAGACCCCAGAAGTTGAGTGGAAATGGAAAAATGTCGGGTTTCATACTAAATCTGTCGGTCTGAACAACAGAATTCGCGAAAAGTACAAACTAAACTGAAAGAAGTCCGGGTGGGAAAATTATAATTTGCGAGAAGTAAAGAGCAAATGGCAATAAATCTGTTTGAATCGTGAACATATTTGTCTGAAACCCAGAATCCGGGAGAAGTCCAACTTAATCAAATTAGTCTGACTGGAAAAAATAATATTCGCTAGAATTAAAGTGCAAATAGAAAAATGTCTGGATGCATTTAATATCTTTTCGTTTGACATACAGAAACCAGGAGAGTTCGGAATTAATCTGATAGTAGTAAGGGAGAAAAAATAATTGATTGCGAGCATTAAAGTGCAAATTGGAATAAATCTGGTTTAAAGCCAAATATGTCCGTCTGAAACACATAATCTGAAACAAGTCCAAATAAATCTAAAAGTAGTCCGGGAGAAAAAAATATCAGAACCCAGAAGCTGAGTGCAAATGGAAAAAAGTCGGTTTGCATCCTAAATCTGTCGGTCTGAACAACAGAATCCGGGAAAAGTACAAACTAAACTGAAAGAAGTCCGGGTGGGAAAATTATTATTTGCGAGAAGTAAAGAGCAAATGGCAATAAATCTGTTTGAATCGTGAACATATTTGTCTGAAACCCAGAAACCGGTATAAGTCCAACTTAATCAAATTAGTCTGACTGGAAAAAATAATATTCGCTAGAATTAAAGTGCAAATAGAAAAATGTCTGGATGCATTTAATATCTGTTCGTTTGACATACAGAAACCAGGTGAGTTCGGAATTAATCTGATAGTAGTAAGGGAGAAAAAATAATTAATTGCGAGCATTAAAGTGCAAATTGGAATAAATCTGGTTTAAAGCCAAATATGTCCGTCTGAAACACATAATCTGAAACAAGTCCAAATAAATCTAAAAGTAGTCAGGGAGAGAAAAATATCAGACCCCAGATGTTGAGTGCAAATGTAAAAAAGTCGGTTTGCATCCTAAATCTGCCGGCCTGAACAACAGTATCCTGGAGAAGTCTGAAATTATCTTAAGGTACTACGGGAGGAATAATTGTTATTTGCGAGAATTAAAGGGCAAACGGGAATAAATCTGTTTGAATACAGAACATATTCGTCCGAAGCACAGAAACCGGGAGAATTCCGAATTAATAAAAATTAGTCTGTGTGGAAAAATTAATATTCGCTAGAATTAAAGTGCACATAGAAAAATATTTTGGTTGTATTCAATATCTGGTCGTTTGCGGTACAGAAGACAGGAGTGGTCTGACTTAATCTGAATGTAGTCAGGGAGAAAAAATAATTATTTGCGGGCATTAAAGTGCAAATTGGAATAAATCTGGTTTAAATCCAAATATGTCCGTCTGAAACACATAATCTGGAACAAGTCCAAATAAATCTGAAAGTAGTCCGGGAGTAAACATATCAGACCCCAGAAGTTGAGTGCAAATGGAAAAAAGTCGGGTTGCATCCTAAATCTGTCGGTCTGAACAACAGAGTCCGGGAGAAGTAAAAATTAAACTGAAAATTGTCCGGATGGAAAAATTAATATTCGCTTGAATTGAAGTGCAAGTAGAAAAATATTCTGGTTGTATTCAATATCTGGTCGTTTGTGGTACAGAAGACAGGAGTGGTCTGACTTAATCTGAATGTAGTCAGGGAGAAGAAATAATTATTTGCGGGCATTAAAGTGTAAATTGGAATAAAACTGGTTTAAATCCAATTATGTCCGTCTGAAAAACATAATCAGGAACAAGTCCAAATAAATCTAAAAGTAGTCCGGCAGAAAAAAATATCAGAACCCAGAAGTTGAGTGCAAATGGAAAAAAGTCGTGTTGCATTCTGAATCTGTCGTTCTGAACAACAGAATCCGGGAAAAGTCCGAAATTATTTTAGGGTACTATGGGAGGAATAATTATTATTTGCGAGAATTAAAGAGCAAACGGGAATAAATCTGTTTGAATACAGAACATATTCGTCCGAAACACAGAAACCGGGAGAAGTCCGACTTAATCAAAAATTAGTCTGGGTGGAAAAATAAATATTCGCTAGAATTAAAGTGCAAATAGAAAAATGTCTGGTTGCATTTAATATCTGTTCGTTTGACATACAGAAACCAGGAGAGTTCGGAATTAATCTGATAGTAGTAAGGGAGAAAAAATAATTAATTGCGAGCATTAAAGTGCAAATTTGAATAAATCTGGTTTAAAGCTAACTATGTCCGTCTGAAACACATAATCTTGAACAAGTCCAAATAAATCTGAAAGTAGTCCGGGAGAAAAAAATATAAGACCCCAGAAGTTGAGTGCAAATGGAAAAAGTCGGGTTGCATCCTGAATCTGTCGGTCTGAACAACAGAATCCGGGAAAAGTACAAACTAAACTGAAAGAAGTCCGAGTGGAAAAATTATTATTTGCGAGAAGTAAAGAGCAAATGGCAATAAATCTGTTTGAATCGTGAACATATTTGTCTGAAACCCAGAAACCGGGAGAAGTCCAACTTAATCAATTTAGTCTGACTGGAAAAAATAATATTCGCTAGAATTAAAGTGCAAATAGAAAAATGTCTGGATGCATTTAATATCTGTTCGTTTGACATACAGAAACCAGGTGAGTTCGGAATTAATCTGATAGTAGTAAGGGAGAAAAAATAATTAATTGCGAGCATTAAAGTGCAAATTGGAATAAATCTGGTTTAAAGCCAAATATGTCCGTCTGAAACACATAATCTGAAACAAGTCCAAATAAATCTAAAAGTAGTCAGGGAGAGAAAAATATCAGACCCCAGATGTTGAGTGCAAATGTAAAAAAGTCGGTTTGCATCCTAAATCTGCCGGCCTGAACAACAGTATCCTGGAGAAGTCTGAAATTATCTTAAGGTACTACGGGAGGAATAATTGTTATTTGCGAGAATTAAAGGGCAAACGGGAATAAATCTGTTTGAATACAGAACATATTCGTCCGAAGCACAGAAACCGGGAGAATTCCGAATTAATAAAAATTAGTCTGTGTGGAAAAATTAATATTCGCTAGAATTAAAGTGCACATAGAAAAATATTTTGGTTGTATTCAATATCTGGTCGTTTGCGGTACAGAAGACAGGAGTGGTCTGACTTAATCTGAATGTAGTCAGGGAGAAGAAATAATTATTTGCGGGCATTAAAGTGTAAATTGGAATAAAACTGGTTTAAATCCAATTATGTCCGTCTGAAAAACATAATCTGGAACAAGTCCAAATAAATCTAAAAGTGCTCCGAGAGAAAAAATATCAGTCCCGAGAAGTTGAGTGCAAATGGAAAAAAGTTGTGTTGCATCCTGAATCTGTCGGTCTGAACAACAGAATCCGGGAAAAGTCCGAAATTATTTTAGGGTACTATGTGAGGAATAATTATTATTTGCGAGAATTAAAGAGCAAACGGGAATAAATCTGTTTGAATACAGAACATATTCGTCCGAAACACAGAAACCGGGAGAAGTCCGACTTAATCAGAAATTAGTCTGGGTGGAAAAATTAATATTCGCTAGAATTAAAGTGCAAATAGAAAAATATTCTGGTTGTATTCAATATCTGGTCGTTTGCGGTACAGAAGACAGGAGTGGTCTGACTTAATCTGAATGTAGTCAGGGAGAAAAAATAATTATTGGCGGGCATTAAAGTGCAAATTGGAATAAATCTGGTTGAAAGCTAAATATGTCCGTCTGAAACACAGAATCTGGAACAAGTCCAAATAAATCTGAAAGTAGTCCGGGAGAAGAAAATATAAGACCCCAGAAATTGAGTGCAAATGGAAAAATGTCGTTTTGCATCCTAAATCTGTCGGTCTGAACAACAGAATCCGGGAAAAGTACAAACTAAACTGAAAGAAATCCGGGTGGAAAAATTATTCTTTGTGAGATTTAAATAGCAAATGGCAATTAATGGGTTTGAATCCTGAACATATTTGTCCGAAACACAGAAACCGGGAGAAGTCCGACTTAATCAGAAATTATTCTGGGTGGAAAAATTAATATTCGCTAGCATTAAAGTGCAAATAGAAAAATATCTGGTTGTATTTAATATCTGTTCGTTTAACATACACAAACCAGGAGAGGTCGGAATTAATCTGATAGTAGTAAGGGAGAAAAAATAATTATTTGCGAGCATTAAAGTGCAAATTGGAATGAATCTGGTTGAAAGCTAAATATGTCCGTCTGGAACAAATAATCTTGAACAAGTCCAAATAAATCTGAAAGTAGTCCGGGAGAAAAAAATATCAGACCCCAGAAGTTGAGTGCAAATGGAAAAAAGTCGGGTTGCATCCTGAATCTGTCGGTCTGAACAACAGTATCCGGGAGAAGTCCGAACTTATGTTGGGGTACTATGGGAGTAATAATTATTATATGCGAGAATTAAAGAGCAAACGGGAATAAATCTGGTTGAAAGCTAAATATGTCCGTCTGAAACACAGAATCTGGAACAAGTCCAAATAAATCTGAAAGTAGTCCGGGAGAAAAAAATATCAGACCCCAGAAGCTGAGTGCAAATGGAAAAAAGTCATGTTGCATCCTAAATCTGTCGGTCTGAACAACAGAATCCGGGATAAGTACAAAATAAACTGAAAGAAGTCCGGGTGGAAAAATTATTATTTGCGAGAAGTAAAGAGCAAATGGCAATAAATCTGTTTGAATCGTGAACATATTTGTCTGAAACCCAGAAACCGGGAGAAGTCCAACTTAATCAATTTAGTCTGAGTGGAAAAATTAATATTCGGTAGAATTAAAGTGCAAATAGAAAAATGTCTGAATGCATTTAATATCTGTTCGTTTGACATACAGAAACCAGGAGAGTTCGGAATTAATCTGATAGTAGTAAGGGAGAAAAAATAATTGATTGCGAGCATTAAAGTGCAAATTGGAATAAATCTGGTTTAAAGCCAAATATGTCCGTCTGAAACACATAATCTGAAACAAGTCCAAATAAATCTAAAAGTAGTCCGGGAGAAAAAAATATCAGACCCCAGAAGCTGAGTGCAAATGGAAAAAAGTCGGTTTGCATCCTAAATCTGTCGGTCTGAACAACAGAATCCGGGAAAAGTACAAACTAAACTGAAAGAAGTCCGGGTGGGAAAATTATTATTTGCGAGAAGTAAAGAGCAAATGGCAATAAATCTGTTTGAATCGTGAACATATTTGTCTGAAACCCAGAAACCGGGAGAAGTCCAACTTAATCAAATTAGTCTGACTGGAAAAAATAATATTCGCTAGAATTAAAGTGCAAATAGAAAAATGTCTGGATGCATTTAATATCTGTTCGTTTGACATACAGAAACCAGGTGAGTTCGGAATTAATCTGATAGTAGTAAGGGAGAAAAAATAATTAATTGCGAGCATTAAAGTGCAAATTGGAATAAATCTGGTTTAAAGCCAAATATGTCCGTCTGAAACACATAATCTGGAACAAGTCCAAATAAATCTAAAAGTAGTCCGGGAGAGAAAAATATCAGACCCCAGATGTTGAGTGCAAATGTAAAAAAGTCAGTTTGCATCCTAAATCTGCCGGCCTGAACAACAGTATCCGGGAGAAGTCTGAAATTATCTTAAGGTACTACGGGAGGAATAATTGTTATTTGCGAGAATTAAAGGGCAAACGGGAATAAATCTGATTGAATACAGAACATATTCGTCCGAAGCACAGAAACCGGGAGAATTCCGAATTAATAAAAATTAGTCTGGGTGGAAAAATTAATATTCGCTAGAATTAAAGTGCAAATAGAAAAATATTCTGGTTGTATTCAATATCTGGTCGTTTGCGGTACAGAAGACAGGAGTGGTCTGACTTAATCTGAATGTAGTCAGGGAGAAAAAATAATTATTTGCGGGCATTAACGTGTAAATTGGAATAAAACTGGTTTAAATCCAATTATGTCCGTCTGAAAAACATAATCTGGAACAAGTCCAAATAAATCTAAAAGTGCTCCGAGAGAAAAAAATATCAGACCCGAGAAGTTGAGTGCAAATGGAAAAAAGTCGGTTTGCATCCTAAATCTGTCGATGTGAACAACAGAATCCGGGAAAAGTACAAACTGAACTGAAAGAAGTCCGGGTGGGAAAATTAATATTCGCTTGAATTGAAGTGCAAATTGGTATAAATCTGGTTTAAAGCCAAATATATCCGTCTGAAACACATAATCTGGAACAAGTCCAAATAAATCTGAATGTAGTCCGGGAGTAAACATATCAGACCCCAGAAATTGAGTGCAAATGGAAAAAAGTCGGGTTTCATACTAAATCTGTCGGTCTGAACAACAGAATCCGGGAAAAGTACTAACTAAACTGAAAGAAGTCCGGGTGGGAAAATTATTATTTGCGAGATGTAAATAGCAGATAGCAATAAATGTGTTTGATTCCTAAACATATTTGTCCGAAACACAGAATCCGGGAGAAGTCCGACTTAATCAGAAATTTTTCTCGGTGGAAAAATTAATATTCGCTTGCATTAAAGTGCAAATAGAAAAATATCTGGTGATATTTAATATCTGTTCGTTTGACATACAGAAACCAGGAGAGGTCGGACTTAATCTGATAGTAGTAAGGTCGAAAAAATAATTATTTGCGAGCATTAAAGTGCAAATTGGTATAAATCTGGTTTAAAGCCAAATATGTCCGTCTGAAACACTCAATCTGGAACAAGACCAAATAAATCTGAAAGTAGTCCGAGAGAAAAAAATTATCAGACTCCAGAAGTTGAGTGCAAATGGAAAAAAGTTGGGTTGCATCCTAAATCTGTCGGTCTGAACAACAGTATCCGGGAGAAGTCCGAAATTATGTTAGGGTACTATGGGAGGAATAATTATTATTAGCGAGAATTAAAGAGCAAACGGGAATAAATCTGTTTGAATACAGAACATATTTGTCCGAAACACAGAAACCGGGAGAAGTCCGACTTAATCAGAAATTATTCTGGGTGGAAAAATTAATATTCGGTAGAATTAAAGTGCAAATAGAAAAATGTCTGGTTGCATTTAATATCTGTTCGTTTGACATACAGAAACTAGGAGAGGTCGGAATCAATCTGATAGAAGTAAGGGAGAAAGAATAATTATTTGCGAGCATTAAAGTGCAAATTGGTATAAATCTGGTTTAAAGCAAAATATATCCGTCTGAAACACATAATCTGGAACAATTCCGAATAAATCTGAAAGTAGTCCGAGAGAAACAAATATTATACCCCAGAAGTTGAGTGCAAATGGAAAAAAGTTGGGTTGCATCCTGAATCTGTCGGTCTGAACAACAGAATCCGGGAGAAGTACAAAATTAACTGAAAATAGTCCGGGAGAAAAAAATATCAGACCCCAGAAGTTGAGTGCAAATGGAAAAAAGTCGTTTTGCATCCTAAATCGGTCGGTCTAAACATCAGAATCCAGGAAAAGTACAAACTAAACTGAAAGACGTCCGGGTGGAAAAATTATTATTTGCGAGAATTAAAGAGCAAATGGCAATAAATCTGTTTGAATCCTGAACATGTTTGTCCGAAACACAGAAACAGGGAGAAGTCCAAATTAATCAAATTAGTCTGACTGGAAAAAATAATATTCGCTAGAATTAAAGTGCAAATAGAAAAATGTCTGGATATATTTAATAACTGTTCGTTTGACATACAGAAACCAGGAGAGGTCGGAATTAATCTGATAGTAGTAAGGTAGAAAAAATAATCATTTGCGAGCATTAAAGTGCAAATTGGAATAAACCTGGTTTAAAGCCAAATACGTCCGTTTGAAACACATAATCTGGAACAAGTCCAAATAAATCTGAAAGTAGTCCGAGAGAAAAAAATATCAGACCCCAGAAGTTGAGTGCAAATGGAAAAAGTCGTGTTGCATCCTAAATCATACGGTCTGAACAACAGAATCCGGGAAAAGTACAAACTAAACTGAAAGAAGTCCGGGTGGAAAAATTATTATTTGCGAGATGTAAAGAGCAAATGGCAATAAATCTGTTTGAATAGTGAACATATTTGTCTGAAACCCAGAAACCGGGAGAAGTCCAAATTAATCAAATTAGTCTGACTGGAAAAAATAATATTCGCTAGAATTAAAGTGCAAATAGAAAAATGTCTGGATATATTTAATAACTGTTCGTTTGACATACAGAAACCAGGAGAGGTCAACATTAATCTGATAGTAGTAAGGGAGAAAAAATAATTATTTGCGAGCATTAAAGTGCAATTTGGAATAAATATGGTTTAAAGCCAAATATGTCCGTCTGAAACACATAATCTGGAACAAGTCCAAATAAATCTGAAAGTAGTCAGGGAGAAAAAAATATCAGACCATAGAAGTTGAGTGCAAATGGAAAAAGTCGTGTTGCATCCTAAATCTGTCGGTATGAACAACAGAATCCGGGAAAAGTTCAAACTAAACTGAAAGAAGTCCGAGTGGAAAGATTATTATTTGCTAAAATTAAAGAGCAAATGGCAATAAATCTGTTTGAATCCTGAACATATTTGTCCGAAACACAGAATCCGGGAGAAGTCCGACTTAATCAGAAATTAGTCTGGGTGTAAAAATTAATATTCGCTAGAATTAATGTGCAAATAGAAAAATGTCTGCTTGCATTTAATATCTGTTCGTTTGACATACAGAAACCAGGAGAGGTCGGAATCAATCTGATAGTAGTAAGGGAGAAAAAATAATTAATTGCGAGCATTAAAGTGCAAATTGGAATAAATCTGGTTTAAAGCCAAATATGTCCGTCTGAAACACATAATCTGGAACAAGTCCAAATAAATCTAAAAGTAGTCCGGGAGAGAAAAATATCAGACCCCAGAAGTTGAGTGCAAATGTAAAAAAGTCGGTTTGCATCCTAAATCTGCCGGCCTGAACAACAGTATCCGGGAGAAGTCTGAAATTATCTTAAGGCACTACGGGAGGAATAATTGTTATTTGCGAGAATTAAAGGGCAAACGCGAATAAATCTGTTTGAATACAGAACATATTCGGCCGAAACACAGAAACCGGGAGAAGTCCGACTTAATCAGAAATTAGTCTGGGTGGAAATTTAATATTCGCTAGAATTAAAGTGCAAATAGAAAAATATTCTGGTTGTATTCAATATCTGGTCGTTTGACGTACAGAAGACAGGAGTGGTCTGACTTAATCTGAATGTAGTCAGGAAGAAAAAATAATTATTTGCGGGCATTAAAGTGCAAATTGGAATAAATCTGGTTTAAATCCAAATATGTCCGTCTGAAACACATAATATGGAAAAAGTCCAAATAAATCTGTAAGTAGTCCGAGTGAAAAAAGTATCAGACCCCAGAAGTTGAGTGCAAATGGAAAAAAGTCGGGTTGCATCCTAAATCTGTCGGTGTGAACAACAGAATCCGGGAGATGTACAAATTAAACGGAAAATTGTCAGGGTGGAAAAATTAATATTCGCATGAATTGAAGTGCAAATTGGAATAAATCTGGTTTAATGCTAAATAGGTCCGTCTGCAACACATAATCTGGAAAAAGTCCAAATAAATCTGAAAGTAGTCCGGGAGAAAAAATATAAGACACAAGAAGTTGAGTGCAAATTGAAAAATGTTGTGTTGCATCCTAAATCTGTCGGTCTGAACAACAGAATCCGGGAAAAGTACAAACTAAACTGAAAGAAGTCCGAGTGGAAAAATTATTATTTGCGAGAATTAAATAGCAAATGGCAATAAATGGGTTTGAATCCTGAACATATTTGTCCGAAACACAGAAACCGGGAGAAGTCCGACTTAATCAGAAATTATTCTGGGTGGAAAAATTAATATTCGCTAGCATTAAAGTACAAATAGAAAAATATTTGGTTGTAATTAATATCTGTTCGTTTGACATACAGAAACCAGGAGAGGTCGGAATTAATCTGATAGTAGTAAGGGAGAAAAAATAATTATTTCAGAGCATTAAAGTGCAAATTGGAATAAATCTGGTTGAAAGCTAAATATTTCCGTCTGAAACACATAACCTGGAACAAGTCCAAATAAATCTGAAAGTAGTCGGGGAGAAAAAAATATCAGACCCCAGAAGTTGAGTGCAAATGGAAAAATGTCGTGTTGCATCCTAAATCTGTCGGTCTGAACAACAGAATCCGGGAAAAGTACAAACTAAACTGAAAGAAGTCCGGGTGGAAAAATTAATATTCGCTTGAATTGAAGTGCGGTCAGGAATAAATCTGTTTGAAAGCTAAATATGTCCTTCTGAAACACAGAATCTGGAACAAGTCCAAATAAATCTAAATGTAGTCCGGGAGAAAAAAAATCAGACCCCAGAAGTTGAGTGCAATTGGAAAAAAGTCGGGTTGCATACTAAATCTGTCGGTCTGAACAACAGTATCCGGGAGAAGTCCGAAATTATATTAGGGTACTATGGGAGGAATAATTATTATTAGCGAGAATTAAAGAGCAAACGGGAATAAATCTGTTTGAATACAGAACATATTCGTCCGAAACACAGAAACCGGGAGAATTCCGAGTTAATAAAAATTAGTCTGGGTGGAAAAATTAATATTCGCTAGAATTAAATTGCAAATAGAAAAATATTGTGGTTGTATTCAATATCTGGTCGTTTGACATAAAGAAGACAGGAGAGGTCGGAATTAATCTGATAGTAGTAAGGGAGAAAACTAAATTTTTTCGCCTGAAACACAGAATCTGGAACATGTCCAAAGAAATCTGAATGTAGTCCGGGAGAAAAAAATATCAGACCCCAGATGTTGAGTGCAAATGGAAAAAAGTCGGGTTGCATCCTAAATCTGACGGTCTGAACAAAAGAATCCGGGAAAATTACAAACTAAACTGAAGGAAGTCCGGGTGGAAAAATTATTATTTTGCGAGAATTAAGAGCAAATGGCAAATAAATCTGTTTGAATCCTGAACATATTTGTCCGAAACCCAGAAACCGGGAGAAGTCCGACTTAATCAGAAATTAGTCTGGGTGGAAAAAGAAATATTCGCTAGCATTAAAGTGCAAATAGAAAAATATCTGGTTGTATTTAATATCTGTTCGTTTGACATACAGAAACCAGGAGAGGTCGTAATTAATCTGATAGTAGTAAGGTCGAAAAAATAATTATTTGCGAGCATTAAAGTGCAAATTGGTATAAATCTGGTTTAAAGCCAAATATATCCGTCTGAAACACATAATCTGGAACAATTCCGAATAAATCTGAAAGTAGTCCGAGAGAAAAAATTATCAGACTCCAGAAGTTGAGTGCAAATGGAAAAAAGTTGTGTTGCATCCTAAATCTGTCGGTCTGAACAACAGTATCCGGGAGAAGTCCGAAATTATGTTAGGGTACTATGGGAGGAATAATTATTATTAGCGAGAATTAAAGAGCAAACGGGAATAAATCTGTTTGAATACAGAACATATTTGTCCGAAACACAGAAACCGGGAGAAGTCCGACTTAATCAGAAATTATTCTGGGTGGAAAAATTAATATTCGGTAGAATTAAAGTGCAAATAGAAAAATGTCTGGTTGCATTTAATATCTGTTCGTTTGACATACAGAAACTAGGAGAGGTCGGAATCAATCTGATAGAAGTAAGGGAGAAAGAATAATTATTTGCGAGCATTAAAGTGCAAATTGGTATAAATCTGGTTTAAAGCCAAATATATCCGTCTGAAACACATAATCTGGAACAATTCCGAATAAATCTGAAAGTAGTCCGAGAGAAACAAATATTATACCCCAGAAGTTGAGTGCAAATGGAAAAAAGTTGGGTTGCATCCTGAATCTGTCGGTCTGAACAACAGAATCCGGGAGAAGTACAAAATTAACTGAAAATAGTCCGGGAGAAAAAAATATCAGACCCCAGAAGTTGAGTGCAAATGGAAAAAAGTCGTTTTGCATCCTAAATCGGTCGGTCTAAACATCAGAATCCAGGAAAAGTACAAACTAAACTGAAAGACGTCCGGGTGGAAAAATTATTATTTGCGAGAATTAAAGAGCAAATGGCAATAAATCTGTTTGAATCCTGAACATATTTGTCCGAAACACAGAAACCGGGAGAAGTCCAACTTAATCAAATTAGTCTGACTGGAAAAAATAATATTCGCTAGAATTAAAGTGCAAATAGAAAAATGTCTGGATATATTTAATATCTGTTCGTTTGACATACAGAAACCAGGAGAGGTCGGAATTAATCTGATAGTAGTAAGGTAGAAAAAATAATCATTTGCGAGCATTAAAGTGCAAATTGGAATAAACCTGGTTTAAAGCCAAATACGTCCGTTTGAAACACATAATCTGGAACAAGTCCAAATAAATCTGAAAGTAGTCCGAGAGAAAAAAATATCAGACCCCAGAAGTTGAGTGCAAATGGAAAAAGTCGTGTTGCATCCTAAATCATACGGTCTGAACAACAGAATCCGGGAAAAGTACAAACTAAACTGAAAGAAGTCCGGGTGGAAAAATTATTATTTGCGAGATGTAAAGAGCAAATGGCAATAAATCTGTTTGAATAGTGAACATATTTGTCTGAAACCCAGAAACCGGGAGAAGTCCAACTTAATCAAATTAGTCTGACTGGAAAAAATAATATTCGCTAGAATTAAAGTGCAAATAGAAAAATGTCTGGATATATTTAATATCTGTTCGTTTGACATACAGAAACCAGGAGAGGTCGGCATTAATCTGATAGTAGTAAGGGAGAAAAAATAATTAATTGCGAGCATTAAAGTGCAAATTGGAATAAATCTGGTTTAAAGCCAAATATGTCCGTCTGAAACACATAATCTGGAACAAGTCCAAATAAATCTAAAAGTAGTCCGGGAGAGAAAAATATCAGACCCCAGAAGTTGAGTGCAAATGTAAAAAAGTCGGTTTGCATCCTAAATCTGCCGGCCTGAACAACAGTATCCGGGAGAAGTACAAATTAAACGGAAAATTGTCCGGGTGGAAAAATTAATATTCGCTTTAATTGAAGTGCAAATTGGAATAAATCTGGTTTAATGCTAAATAGGTCAGTCTGAAACACATAATCTGGAAAAAGTCCAAATAAATCTGAAAGTAGTCCGGGAGAAAAAATATAAGACACAAGCAGTTGAGTGCAAATTGAAAAATGTTGTGTTGCATCCTAAATCTGTCGGTCTGAACAACAGAATCCGGGAAAATTACAAACTAAACTGAAAGAAGTCCGGGTGGAAAAATTAATATTCGCTTGAATTGAAGTGCGGTCAGGAATAAATCTGTTTGAAAGCTAAATATGTCCTTCTGAAACACAGAATCTGGAACAAGTCCAAATAAACCTAAATGTAGTCCGGGAGAAAAAAAATCAGACCCCAGAAGTTGAGTGCAATTGGAAAAAAGTCGGGTTGCATACTAAATCTGTCGGTCTGAACAACAGTATCCGGGAGAAGTCCGAAATTATATTAGGGTACTATGGGAGGAATAATTATTATTAGCGAGAATTAAAGAGCAAACGGGAATAAATCTGTTTGAATACAGAACATATTCGTCCGAAACACAGAAACCGGGAGAATTCCGAGTTAATAAAAATTAGTCTGGGTGGAAAAATTAATATTCGCTAGAATTAAATTGCAAATAGAAAAATATTGTGGTTGTATTCAATATCTGGTCGTTTGACATAAAGAAGACAGGAGAGGTCGGAATTAATCTGATAGTAGTAAGGGAGAAAACTAAATTTTTTCGCCTGAAACACAGAATCTGGAACATGTCCAAAGAAATCTGAATGTAGTCCGGGAGAAAAAAATATCAGACCCCAGATGTTGAGTGCAAATGGAAAAAAGTCGGGTTGCATCCTAAATCTGACGGTCTGAACAAAAGAATCCGGGAAAATTACAAACTAAACTGAAGGAAGTCCGGGTGGAAAAATTATTATTTTGCGAGAATTAAGAGCAAATGGCAAATAAATCTGTTTGAATCCTGAACATATTTGTCCGAAACCCAGAAACCGGGAGAAGTCCGACTTAATCAGAAATTAGTCTGGGTGGAAAAAGTAATATTCGCTAGAATTAAAGTGCAAATAGAAAAATGTCTGGTTGCATTTAATATCTGGTCGTTTGACATACAGAAACCAGGAGAGGTCGGAATTAATCTGAAAGTAGTAAGGGAGAAAAAATAATTATTTGCAAGCATTAAAGTGCAAATTGGAATAAATGTGGTTTAAAGCCAAATATCTCCGTCTGAAACACATAATCTGGAACAAGTCCAAATAAATCTGAAAGTAGTCCGCGATAAAAAAATAACAGGCGCCAGAAGGTGAGTGCAAATGGAAAAAAGTCGGGTTGCATACTAAATCTGTCGGTCTGAACAACAGTATCCGGGAGAAGTCCGAAATTATCCTAAGGTACTATGGGACGAATAATTATTATTTGCGAGAATTGAAGACAAAATGGAATAAATCTGTCTGAATCCTGAACATATTCGTCCGAAGCACAGAAACCGTGCAAAGTCCGAATTAATCGGAAAATAGTCTGGGTGGAAAATTTAATATTCGCTAGAATTAAAGTGCAAATATAAAAATGTCTGGATGCATTTAATATCTGTTCGTATGACATACAGAAAAAAGGAGAGGTCGGAATTAATCTGATAGTAGTAAGGGAGAAAAAATAATTATTTGTGAGCATTAAAGTGCAAATTGGAATAAATCTGGTTTAAAGCCAAATATCTCCGTCTGAAACACATAACCTGGAACAAGTCCAAATAAATCTAAAAGTAGTCCGGGAGAAAAAAATAACAGGCGCCAGAAGTTGAGTGCAAATGGAAAAAGTCGGTTTGCATCCTAAATCTGTCGGTCTGAACAACAGAATCCGGGAGAAGTACAAATTAAACTGAAAATTGTCCGGGTGGAAAAATTAATATTGGCTTTAATTGAAGTGCAGACAGGAATAAATCTGGTTGAAAGCTAAATATGTCCGTCTGAAAAACAGAATCTGGAACAAGTCCAAATAAATCTAAAAGTAGTCCGGGAGAAAAAAATATCAGACCCCAGAAGTTGAGTGCAAATGGAAAAAAGTCGTGTTGCATCCTAAATCTGTCGGTCTGATCAACAGAATCCGGGAAAAGTACAAACTAAACTGAAAGAATTCCGGGTGGGAAAATTATTATTTGCGTAAATTAAAGAGCAAATGGCAATAAATCTGTTTGAATCCTGAACATATTTGTCCGAAACACTGAAACCTGGAGCAGTGCGACTTAATCAAAAATTAGTCTGGGTGGAAAAATTAATATTCGCTAGAATTAAAGTGCAAATAGAATAATGTCTGGTTGCATTTAGTATCTGTTCGTTTGACATACAGAAACCAGGAGAGGTCGGAATTAATCTGATAGTAGTAAGGGAGAAAAAATAATTATTTGCGAGCATTAAAGTGCAAATTGGAATAAATCTGGTTGAAAGCTAAATATTTCCGTCTGAAACACATAACCTGGAACAAGTCCAAATAAATCTAAAAGTAGTCCGGGAGAAAAAAATAGCAGACCCCAGAAGTTGAGTGCAAATGGAAAAAGTCGGGTTGCATACTGAATCTGTCGGTCTGAACAACAGTATCCGGGAGAAGTCCGAAATTATGTTAGGGTACTATGGGAGGAATAATTATTATTTGCGAGAATTAAAGAGCAAACTGCAATAAATCTGTTTGAATACAGAACATATTCGTCCGAAACACAGAATCCGGGAGAAGTCCGACTTAATCAGAAATTAGTCTGGGTGGAAAAATTAATATTCGCTAGAATTAAAGTGCAAATAGAAAAATGTCTGGTTGCATTTAATATCTGTTCGTTTGACATACAGAAACCAGGAGAGGTCGGAATTAATCTGATAGTAATGAGGTAGAAAAAATAATTTTTTGCGAGCATTAATGTGCAAATTGGAATAAATCTGGTTTAATGCTAAATATGTCCGTCTGAAACACATAATCTTGAACAAGTCCAAATAAATCTGAAAGTAGTCCGGGAGAAAAAAATATAAGACCCCAGAAGTTGAGTGCAAATGGAAAAAGTCGGGTTGCATCCTGAATCTGTCGGTCTGAACAACAGTATCCGGGAGAAGTCCGAAATTATGTTAGGGTACTTTGGGAGTAATAATTATTATATGCGAGAGTTAAAGAGCAAACGGGAATATATCTGGTAGAAAGCCATATATGTCCATCTGAAACACAGAATCTGGAACATGTCCAAATATATCTGGAATTAGTACGGGAGAAAAAAATATCAGACCCCAGAAGTTGAGTGCAAATGGAAAAAAGTCGGGTTTCATACTAAATCTGTCGGTCTGATCAACAGTATCCGGGAGAAGTCCGAAATTATGTTAGGGTACTATGGGAGGAATAATTATTATTTGCGAGAATTAAAGAGCAAACGGGAATAAATCTGTTTGAATACAGAACATATTCGTCCGAAACACAGAAACCGGGAGAAGTCCGACTTAATCAGAAATTAGTCTGGGTGGAGAAATTAATATTCGCTAGAATTAAAGTGCAAATAGAAAAATGTCTGGTTGCATTTAATATCTGTTCGTTTGACATACAGAAACCAGGAGAGTTCGGAATTAATCTGATAGTAGTAAGGGAGAAAAAATAATTAATTGCGAGCATTAAAGTGCAAATTGGAATAAATCTGGTTTAAAGCCAAATATGTCCGTCTGAAACACATAATCTGGAACAAGTCCAAATAAATCTAAAAGTAGTCCGGGAGAGAAAAATATCAGACCCCAGAAGTTGAGTGCAAATGTAAAAAAGTCGGTTTGCATCCTAAATCTGTCGGTCTGAACAACAGTATCCGGGAGAAGTCTGAAATTATCTTAAGGCACTACGGGAGGAATAATTGTTATTTGCGAGAATTAAAGGGCAAACGGGAATAAATCTGTTTGAATACAGAACATATTCGTCCGAAGCACAGAAACCGGGAGAATTCCGAATTAATAAAAATTAGTCTGTGTGGAAAAATTAATATTCGCTAGAATTAAAGTGCCCATAGAAAAATATTGTGGTTGTATTCAATATCTGGTCGTTTGACATAAAGAAGACAGGAGAGGTCGGAATTAATCTGATAGTAGTAAGGGAGAAAACTAAATTTTTTCGCCTGAAACACATAATATGGAAAAAGTCCAAATAAATCTGTAAGTAGTCCGAGTGAAAAAAGTATCAGACCCCAGAAGTTGAGTGCAAATGGAAAAAAGTCGGGTTGCATCCTAAATCTGTCGGTCGGAACAACAGAATCCGGGAGAAGTACAAATTAAACTGAATATTGTCCTGATGGAAAAATTAATATTCGCTTTAATTGAAGTGCAAAGAGGAATAATTCTGGTTGAAAGCTAAATATTTACGTCTGAAACACAGAATCTGGAACAAGTCCAAATAAATCTGAAAGTAGTCCGGGAGAAAAAAATATCAGACCCCAGAAGTTGAGTGCAAATGGAAAAAAATCGTGTTGCATCCTTAATCTGTCGGTCTGAACAACAGAATCCGGGAAAAGTCCGAAATTATTTTAGGGTACTATGTGAGGAATAATTATTATTTGCGAGAATTAAAGAGCAAACGGGAATAAATCTGTTTGAATACAGAACATATTCGTCCGAAACACAGAAACCGGGAGAATTCCGAGTTAATAAAAATTAGTCTGGGTGGAAAAATTAATATTCGCTAGAATTAAATTGCAAATAGAAAAATATTGTGGTTGTATTCAATATCTGGTCGTTTGACATAAAGAAGACAGGAGAGGTCGGAATTAATCTTATAGTAGTAAGGGAGAAAACTGAATTTTTTCGCCTGAAACACAGAATCTGGAACATG
This sequence comes from Diplolepis rosae, assembly GCA_030998225.1. Classification (NCBI taxonomy): domain Eukaryota; kingdom Metazoa; phylum Arthropoda; class Insecta; order Hymenoptera; family Diplolepididae; genus Diplolepis; species Diplolepis rosae. Next base: position 299,413 of record JAPYXD010000535.1, read on the forward strand.
TCCAAAGAAATCTGAATGTAGTCCGGGAGAAAAAAATATAAGACCCCAGAAGTTGAGTGCAAATGGAAAAAGTCGGGTTGCATCCTGAATCTGTCGGTCTGAACAACAGAATCCGGGAAAAGTACAAACTAAACTGAAAGAAGTCCGAGTGGAAAAATTATTATTTGCGAGAATTAAATAGCAAATGGCAATAAATGGGTTTGAATCCTGAAGATATTTGTCTGAAACCCAGAAACCGGGAGAAGTCCGAATTAATCTGAAATTATTTTGGGTGGAAAAATTAATATTCGCTAGCATTAAAGTGCAAATAGAAAAATATCTGGTTGTATTTAATATCTGTTCGTTTGACATACAGAAACCAGGAGAGGTCGGAATTAATCTGATAGTAGTAAGGGAGAAAAAATAATTATTTGCGAGCATTAATGTGCAAATTGGAATGAATCTGGTTGAAAGCTAAATATGTCCGTCTGGAACAAATAATCTGGAACAAGTCCAAATAAATCTGAAAGTAGTCCGGGAGAAAAAAATATCAGACCCCAGAAGCTGAGTGCAAATGGGAAAAAGGCATATTGCATCCTAAATCTGTCGGTCTGAACAACAGAATCCGGGAAAGGTACAAAATAAACTGAAAGAAGTCCGGGTGGAAAAATTATTATTTGCGAGAAGTAAAGAGCAAATGGCAATAAATCTGTTTGAATCGTGAACATATTTGTCTGAAACCCAGAAACCGGGAGAAGTCCAACTTAATCAATTTAGTCTGAGTGGAAAAATTAATATTCGCTAGAATTAAAGTGCAAATAGATAAATATCTGGTTGCATTTAATATCTGTTCGTTTGACATACAGAAACCAGGAGAGGTCGGAATTAATCTGATAGTAGTAAGGGAGAAAAAATAATTAATTGCGAGCATTAAAGTGCATATTGGAATAAATCCGGTTTAAAGCCAATTTTGTCCGTCTGTATCACATAATCTGGAACATGTCCAAATAAATCTGAAAGTAGACCGGGAGAAAAAAATATAAGACCCCAGAAGTTGAGTGCAAATGGAAAAAGTCGGGTTGCGTCCTGAATCTGTCGGTCTGAACAACAGAATCCGGGAGAAGTTCGAAATTATGTTAGGGTACTATGGGAGTAATAATTATTATATGCGAGAATTAAAGAGCAAACGGGAATAAATCTGGTTGAAAGCCATATATATCCATCCGAAACACAGAATCTGGAACATGTCCAAATATATCTGGAATTAGTACGGGAGAAAAAAATATCAGACCCCAGAAGTTGAGTGGAAATGGAAAAAAGTCGGGTTTCATACTAAATCTGTCGGTCTGAACAACAGAATCCGGGAAAAGTACAAACTAAACTGAAAGAAGTCCGGGTGGGAAAATTATTATTTGCGAGAAGTAAAGAGCAAATGGCAATAAATCTGTTTGAATCGTGAACATATTTGTCTGAAACCCAGAATCCGGGAGAAGTCCAACTTAATCAAATTAGTCTGACTGGAAAAAATAATATTCGCTAGAATTAAAGTGCAAATAGAAAAATGTCTGGATGCATTTAATATCTTTTCGTTTGACATACAGAAACCAGGAGAGTTCGGAATTAATCTGATAGTAGTAAGGGAGAAAAAATAATTAATTGCGAGCATTAAAGTGCAAGTTGGAATAAATCTGGTTTAAAGCCAAATATGTCCGTCTGAAACACATAATCTGGAACAAGTCCAAATAAATCTAAAAGTAGTCCGGGAGAAAAAAAATATCAGACCCCGGAAGCTGAGTGCAAATGGAAAAAAGTCGGTTTGCATCCTAAATCTGTCGGTCTGAACAACAGAATCCGGGAAAAGTACAAACTAAACTGAAAGAAGTCCGGGTGGGAAAATTATTATTTGCGAGAAGTAAAGAGCAAATGGCAATAAATCTGTTTGAATCGTGAACATATTTGTCTGAAACCCAGAAACCGGGAGAAGTCCAACTTAATCAAATTAGTCTGACTGGAAAAAATAATATTCGCTAGAATTAAAGTGCAAATAGAAAAATGTCTGGATGCATTTAATATCTGTTCGTTTGACATACAGAAACCAGGTGAGTTCGGAATTAATCTGATAGTAGTAAGGGAGAAAAAATAATTAATTGCGAGCATTAAAGTGCAAATTGGAATAAATCTGGTTTAAAGCCAAATATTTCCGTCTGAAACACATAATCTGGAACAAGTCCAAATAAATCTAAAAGTAGTCCGGGAGAGAAAAATATCAGACCCCAGATGTTGAGTGCAAATGTAAAAAAGTCAGTTTGCATCCTAAATCTGCCGGCCTGAACAACAGTATCCGGGAGAAGTCTGAAATTATCTTAAGTTACTACGGGAGGAATAATTGTTATTTGCGAGAATTAAAGGGCAAACGGGAATAAATCTGATTGAATACAGAACATATTCGTCCGAAGCACAGAAACCGGGAGAATTCCGAATTAATAAACATTAGTCTGGGTGGAAAAATTAATATTCGCTAGAATTAAATTGCAAATAGAAAAATATTGTGGTTGTATTCAATATCTGGTCGTTTGACATAAAGAAGACAGGAGAGGTCGGAATTAATCTGATAGTAGTAAGGGAGAAAAAATAATTATTTCAGAGCATTAAAGTGCAAATTGGAATAAATCTGGTTTAAATCTAAATATGTCCGTCTGAAACACATAATATGGAAAAAGTCCAAATAAATCTGTAAGTAGTCCGAGTGAAAAAAGTATCAGACCCCAGAAGTTGAGTGCAAATGGAAAAAAGTCGGGTTGCATCCTAAATCTGTCGGTCTGAACAACAGAGTCCGGGAGAAGTAAAAATTAAACTGAAAATTGTCCGGATGGAAAAATTAATATTCGCTTGAATTGAAGTGCAAGTAGAAAAATATTCTGGTTGTATTCAATATCTGGTCGTTTGTGGTACAGAAGACAGGAGTGGTCTGACTTAATCTGAATGTAGTCAGGGAGAAGAAATAATTATTTGCGGGCATTAAAGTGTAAATTGGAATAAAACTGGTTTAAATCCAATTATGTCCGTCTGAAAAACATAATCTGGAACAAGTCCAAATAAATCTAAAAGTGCTCCGAGAGAAAAAATATCAGTCCCGAGAAGTTGAGTGCAAATGGAAAAAAGTTGTGTTGCATCCTGAATCTGTCGGTCTGAACAACAGAATCCGGGAAAAGTCCGAAATTATTTTAGGGTACTATGTGAGGAATAATTATTATTTGCGAGAATTAAAGAGCAAACGGGAATAAATCTGTTTGAATACAGAACATATTCGTCCGAAACACAGAAACCGGGAGAATTCCGAGTTAATAAAAATTAGTCTGGGTGGAAAAATTAATATTCGCTAGAATTAAATTGCAAATAGAAAAATATTGTGGTTGTATTCAATATCTGGTCGTTTGACATAAAGAAGACAGGAGAGGTCGGAATTAATCTGATAGTAGTAAGGGAGAAAACTAAATTTTTTCGCCTGAAACACAGAATCTGGAACATGTCCAAAGAAATCTGAATGTAGTCCGGGAGAAAAAAATATCAGACCCCAGATGTTGAGTGCAAATGGAAAAAAGTCGGGTTGCATCCTAAATCTGACGGTCTGAACAAAAGAATCCGGGAAAATTACAAACTAAACTGAAGGAAGTCCGGGTGGAAAAATTATTATTTTGCGAGAATTAAGAGCAAATGGCAAATAAATCTGTTTGAATCCTGAACATATTTGTCCGAAACACAGAAACCGGGAGAATTCCGACTTAATCAGAAATTATTCTGGGTGGAAAAATTAATATTCGCTAGCATTAAAGTGCAAATAGAAAAATATCTGGTTGTATTTAATATCTGTTCGTTTGACATACAGAAACCAGGAGAGGTCGGAATTAATCTGATAGTAGTAAGGGAGAAAAAATAATTATTTGCGAGCATTAAAGTGCAAATTGGAATAAATCTGGTTTAATGCTAAATATGTCCGTCTGAAACACTAATCTGGAACAAGTCCAAATAAATCTGAAAGCAGTCCGGGAGAAAAAAATATAAGACCCCAGAAGTTGAGTGCAAATGGAAAAATGTCGTTTTGCATCCTAAATCTGTCGGTCTGAACAACAGAATCCGGGAAAAGTACAAACTAACCTGAAAGAAGTCCGGGTGGAAAAATTATTATTTGCGAGAATTAAATAGCAAATGGCAATAAATGTGTTTGAATCCTGAACATATTTGTCCGAAACACAGAAACCGGGAGAAGTCCGACTTAATCAGAAATTATTCTGGGTGGAAAAATTAATATTCGCTAGCATTAAAGTGCAAATAGAAAAATATCTGGTTGTATTTAATATCTGTTCGTTTGACATACAGAAACCAGGAGAGGTCGGAATTAATCTGATAGTAGTAAGGGAGAAAAAATAATTATTTGCGAGCATTAAAGTGCAAATTGGAATGAATCTGGTTGAAAGCTAAATATGTCCGTCTGGAACAAATAATCTTGAACAAGTCCAAATAAATCTGAAAGTAGTCCGGGACAAAAAAATATCAGACCCCAGAAGTTGAGTGCAAATGGAAAAAAGTCGGGTTGCATCCTAAATCTGTCGGTCTGAACAACAGAATCCGGGAAAAGTACAAACTAAACTGAAAGAAGTCCGGGTGGAAAAATTATTATTTGCGAGAAGTAAAGAGCAAATGGCAATAAATCTGTTTGAATCGTGAACATATTTGTCTGAAACCCAGAAACCGGGAGAAGTCCAACTTAATCAAATTAGTCTGAGTGGAAAAATAATTATTCGGTAGAATTAAAGTGCAAATAGAAAAATGTCTGGATGCATTTAATATCTGTTCGTTTGACATACAGAAACCAGGAGAGTTCGGAATTAATCTGATAGTAGTAAGGGAGAAAAAATAATTAATTGCGAGCATTAAAGTGCAAATTGGAATAAATCTGGTTTAAAGCCAAATATGTCCGTCTGAAACACATAATCTGGAACAAGTCCAAATAAATCTGAAAGTAGTCCGGGAGAAAAAAATATCAGACCCCAGAAGTTGAGTGCAAATGGAAAAAAGTCGGGTTGCATCTTAAATCTGTCGGTCTGAACAACAGAATCCGGGAGAAGTTCGAAATTATGTTAGGGTACTATGGGAGTAATAATTATTATATGCGAGAATTAAAGAGCAAACGGGAATAAATCTGGTTGAAAGCCATATATGTCCATCTGAAACACAGAATCTGGAACATGTCCAAATATATCTGGAATTAGTACGGAAGAAAAAAATATCAGACCCCAGAAGTTGAGTGCAAATGGAAAAAAGTCGGGTTTCATACTAAATCTGTCGGTCTGAACAACAGAATCCGGGAAAAGTACAAACTAAACTGAAAGAAGTCCGGGTGGGAAAATTATTATTTGCGAGATGTAAAGAGCAAATGGCAATAAATCTGTTTGAATCGTGAACATATTTGTCTGAAACCCAGAATCCGGGAGAAGTCCAACTTAATCAAATTAGTCTGACTGGAAAAAATAATATTCGCTAGAATTAAAGTGCAAATAGAAAAATGTCTGGATGCATTTAATATCTTTTCGTTTGACATACAGAAACCAGGAGAGTTCGGAATTAATCTGATAGTAGTAAGGGAGAAAAAATAATTAATTGCGAGCATTAAAGTGCAAATTGGAATAAATCTGGTTTAAAGCCAAATATGTCCGTCTGAAACACATAATATGGAAAAAGTCCAAATAAATCTGTAAGTAGTCCGAGTGAAAAAAGTATCAGACCCCAGAAGTTGAGTGCAAATGGAAAAAAGTCGGGTTGCATCCTAAATCTGACGGTCTGAACAACAGAATCCGGGAGAAGTACAAATTAAACTGAAAATTGTCCGGATGGAAAAATTAATATTCGCTTGAATTGAAGTGCAAATAGAAAAATATTCTGGTTGTATTCAATATCTGGTCGTTTGCGGTACAGAAGACAGGAGTGGTCTGACTTAATCTGAATGTAGTCAGGGAGAAGAAATAATTATTTGCGGGCATTAAAGTGTAAATTGGAATAAAACTGGTTTAAATCCAATTATGTCCGTCTGAAAAACATAATCTGGAACAAGTCCAAATAAATCTAAAAGTGCTCCGAGAGAAAAAAATATCAGACCCGAGAAGTTGAGTGCAAATGGAAAAAAGTTGTGTTGCATCCTGAATCTGTCGGTCTGAACAACAGAATCCGGGAAAAGTCCGAAATTATTTTAGGGTACTATGTGAGGAATAATTATTATTTGCGAGAATTAAAGAGCAAACGGGAATAAATCTGTTTGAATACAGAACATATTCGTCCGAAACACAGAAACCGGGAGAAGTCCGACTTAATCAGAAATTAGTCTGGGTGGAAAAATTAATATTCGCTAGAATTAAAGTGCTAATAGAAAAATATTCTGGTTGTATTCAATATCTGGTCGTTTGCGGTACAGAAGACAGGAGTGGTCTGACTTAATATGAATGTTGTCAGGGCTAAAAAATAATTATTTGCGGGCATTAAAGTGTAAATTGGAATAAAACTGGTTTAAATCCAATTATGTCCGTCTGAAAAACATAATCTGGAACAAGTCCAAATAAAACTAAAAGTGCTCCGAGAGAAAAAAATATCAGACCCGAGAAGTTGAGTGCAAATGGAAAAAAGTTGTGTTGCATCCTGAATCTGTCGGTCTGAACAACAGAATCCGGGAAAAGTCCGAAATTATTTTAGGGTACTATGTGAGGAATAATTATTATTTGCGAGAATTAAAGAGCAAACGGGAATAAATCTGTTTGAATACAGAACATATTCGTCCGAAACACAGAAACCGGGAGAAGTCCGACTTAATCAGAAATTAGTCTGGGTGGAAAAATTAATATTCGCTAGAATTAAAGTGCAAATAGAAAAATATTCTGGTTGTATTCAATATCTGGTCGTTTGCGGTACAGAAGACAGGAGTGGTCTGACTTAATCTGAATGTAGTCAGGGAGAAAAAATAATTATTGGCGGGCATTAAAGTGCAAATTGGAATAAATCTGGTTTAAAGCCAAATATGTCCGTCTGAAACACATAATCTGGAACAAGTCCAAATAAATCTAAAAGTAGTCCGGGAGAAAAAAATATCAGACCCCGGAAGCTGAGTGCAAATGGAAAAAAGTCGGTTTGCATCCTAAATCTGTCGGTCTGAACAACAGAATCCGGGAGAAGTCTGACATCATCTTAAGGTACTACGGGAGGAATAATTGTTATTTGCGAGAATTAAAGGGCAAACGGGAATAAATCTGTTTGAATACAGAACATATTCGTCCGAAGCACAGAAACCGGGAGAATTCCGAATTAATAAAAATGAGTCTGTGTGGAAAAATTAATATTCGCTAGAATTAAAGTGCACATAGAAAAATATTTTGGTTGTATTCAATATCTGGTCGTTTGACGTACAGAAGACAGGAGAGGTCTGACTTAATCTGAATGTAGTATGGGAGAAAAAATAATTATTTGCGGGCATTAAAGTGCAAATTGGAATAAATCTGGTTTAAATCCAAATATGTCCGTCTGAAACACATAATATGGAAAAAGTCCAAATAAATCTGTAAGTAGTCCGAGTGAAAAAAGTATCAGACCCCAGAAGTTGAGTGCAAATGGAAAAAAGTCGGGTTGCATCCTAAATCTGTCGGTCTGAACAACAGAATCCGGGAGAAGTACAAATTAAACTGAAAATTGTCCGGATGGAAAAATTAATATTCGCTTGAATTGAAGTGCAAATAGAAAAATATTCTGGTTGTATTCAATATCTGGTCGTTTGCGGTACAGAAGACAGGAGTGGTCTGACTTAATATGAATGTTGTCAGGGCTAAAAAATAATTATTTGCGGGCATTAAAGTGTAAATTGGAATAAAACTGGTTTAAATCCAATTATGTCCGTCTGAAACACATAACCTGGAACAAGTCCAAATAAATCTAAAAGTAGTCCGGGAGAAAAAAATAGCAGACCCCAGAAGTTGAGTGCAAATGGAAAAAGTCGGGTTGCATACTGAATCTGTCGGTCTGAACAACAGTATCCGGGAGAAGTCCGAAATTATGTTAGGGTACTATGGGAGGAATAATCATTATTTGCGAGAATTAAAGAGCAAACGACAATAAATCTGTTTGAATACAGAACATATTCGTCCGAAACACAGAATCCGGGAGAAGTCCGACTTAATCAGAAATTAGTCTGGGTGGAAAAATTAATATTCGCTAGAATTAAAGTGCAAATAGAAAAATGTCTGGTTGCATTTAATATCTGTTCGTTCGACATACAGAAACCAGGAGAGGTCGGAATTAATCTGATAGTAATGAGGTAGAAAAAATAATTATTTGCGAGCATTAAAGTGCAAATTGGAATAAATCTGGTTTAATGCTAAATATGTCCGTCTGAAACACATAATCTTGAACAAGTCCAAATATATCTGGAATTATTACGGGAGAAAAAAATATCAGACACCAGAAGTTGAGTGCAAATGGAAAAAAGTCGTTTGCATCCTAAATCGGTCGGTCTAAACATCAGAATCCGGGAAAAGTACAAACTAAACTGAAAGACGTCCGGGTGGAAAAATTATGATTTGCGAGAATTAAAGAGCAAATGGCAATAAATGGGTTTGAATCCTGAACATATTTGTCCGAAACACAGAAACCGGGAGAAGTCCGACTTAATCAGAAATTATTCTGGGTGGAAAAATTAATATTCGCTAGCATTAAAGTGCAAATAGAAAAATATCTGGTTGTATTTAATATCTGTTCGTTTGACATACAGAAACCAGGAGAGGTCGGAATTAATCTGATAGTAATGAGGTAGAAAAAATAATTATTTGCGAGCATTAAAGTGCAAATTGGAATAAATCTGGTTTAATGCTAAATATGTCCGTCTGAAACACATAATCTTGAACAAGTCCAAATAAATCTGAAAGTAGTCCGGGAGAAAAAAATATAAGACCCCAGAAGTTGAGTGCAAATGGAAAAAGTCGGGTTGCATCCTGAATCTGTCGGTCTGAACAACAGAATCCGGGAGAAGTACAAAATTAACTGAAAATAGTCCGGGAGAAAAAATATCAGACCCCAGAAGTTGAGTGCAAATGGAAAAAAGTCGTTTGCATCCTAAATCGGTCGGTCTAAACATCAGAATCCGGGAAAAGTACAAACTAAACTGAAAGAAGACCGGGTGGAAAGATTATTATTTGCTAAAATTAAAGAGCAAATGGCAATAAATCTGTTTGAATCCTGAACATATTGTCCGAAACACAGAATCCGGGAGAAGTCCGACTTAATCAGAAATTAGTCTGGGTGTAAAAATTAATATTCGCTAGAATTAATGTGCAAATAGAAAAATGTCTGATTGCATTTAATATCTGTTCGTTTGACATACAGAAACCAGGAGAGGTCGGAATCAATCTGATAATAGTAAGGGAGAAAGAATAATTATTTGCGAGCATTAAATTGCAAATTGGAATAAATCTCGTTTACAGCCAATTATGTCCGTCTGAAAAACATAATCTGGAACAAGTCCAAATAAATCTGAAAGTAGTCCGGGAAAAAAAAATATCAGACTCCAGAAGTTGAGTACAAATGGAAAAAAGTCGGGTTGCATCCTGAATCTGTCGGTCTGAACAACAGTATCCGGGAGAAGTCCGAAATTATGTTAGGGTACTATGGGAGGAATAATTATTATTTGCGAGAATTAAAGAGCAAACGGGAATAAATCTGTTTGAATACAGAACATATTCGTCCGAAACACAGAATCCGGGAGAAGTCCGACTTAATCAGAAATTAATCTGGGTGTAAAAATTAATATTCGCTAGAATTAAAGTGCAAATAGAAAAATGTCTGGTTGCATTTAATATCTGTTCGTTTGACATACAGAAACCAGGAGAGGTCGGAATTAATCTGATAGTAATGAGGTAGAAAAAATAATTTTTTGCGAGCATTAATGTGCAAATTGGAATAAATCTGGTTTAATGCTAAATATGTCCATCTGAAACACAGAATCTGGAACATGTCCAAATATATCTGGAATTAGTACGGGAGAAAAAAATATCAGACCCCAGAAGTTGAGTGCAAATGGAAAAAGTCGGGTTGCATCCTGAATCTGTCGGTCTGAACAACAGTATGCGGGAGAAGTTCGAAATTATGTTAGGGTACTATGGGAGTAATAATTATTATATGCGAGAATTAAAGAGCAAACGGGAATAAATCTGGTTGAAAGCCATATTTGTCCATATGAAAAACAGAATCTGGAACATGTCCAAATATATCTGGAATTAGTACGGAAGAAAAAAATATCAGACCCCAGAAGTTGAGTGGAAATGGAAAAAAGTCGGGTTTCATACTAAATCTGTCGGTCTGAACAACAGAATCCGGGAAAAGTACAAACTAAACTGAAAGAAGTCCGGGTGGGAAAATTATTATTTGCGAGAAGTAAAGAGCAAATGGCAATAAATCTGTTTGAATCGTGAACATATTTGTCTGAAACCCAGAATCCGGGAGAAGTCCAACTTAATCAAATTAGTCTGACTGGAAAAAATAATATTCGCTAGAATTAAAGTGCAAATAGAAAAATGTCTGGATGCATTTAATATCTTTTCGTTTGACATACAGAAACCAGGAGAGTTCGGAATTAATCTGATAGTAGTAAGGGAGAAAAAATAATTAATTGCGAGCATTAAAGTGCAAATTGGAATAAATCTGGTTTAAAGCCAAATATGTCCGTCTGAAACACATAATCTGAAACAAGTCCAAATAAATCTAAAAGTAGTCCGGGAGAAAAAAATATCAGACCCCAGAAGCTGAGTGCAAATGGAAAAAAGTCGGTTTGCATCCTAAATCTGTCGGTCTGAACAACAGAATCCGGGAAAAGTACAAACTAAACTGAAAGAAGTCCGGGTGGGAAAATTATTATTTGCGAGAAGTAAAGAGCAAATGGCAATAAATCTGTTTGAATCGTGAACATATTTGTCTGAAACCCAGAAACCGGGAGAAGTCCAACTTAATCAAATTAGTCTGACTGGAAAAATAATATTCGCTAGAATTAAAGTGCAAATAGAAAAATGTCTGGATGCATTTAATATCTGTTCGTTTGACATACAGAAACCAGGTGAGTTCGGAATTAATCTGATAGTAGTAAGGGAGAAAAAATAATTAATTGCGAGCATTAAAGTGCAAATTGGAATAAATCTGGTTTAAAGCCAAATATGTCCGTCTGAAACACATAATCTGGAACAAGTCCAAATAAATCTAAAAGTAGTCCGGGAGAGAAAAATATCAGACCCCAGATGTTGAGTGCAAATGTAAAAAAGTCAGTTTGCATCCTAAATCTGCCGGCCTGAACAACAGTATCCGGGAGAAGTCTGAAATCATCTTAAGGTACTACGGGAGGAATAATTGTTATTTGCGAGAATTAAAGGGCAAAGGGGAATAAATCTGTTTGAATACAGAACATATTCGTCCGAAGCACAGAAACCGTGCAAAGTCCGAATTAATCGGAAAATAGTCTGGGTGGAAAATTTAATATTCGCTAGAATTAAAGTGCAAATATAAAAATGTCTGGATGCATTTAATATCTGTTCGTATGACATACAGAAAAAAGGAGAGGTCGGAATTAATCTGATAGTAGTAAGGGAGAAAAAATAATTATTTGTGAGCATTAAAGTGCAAATTGGATTAAATCTGGTTTAAAGCCAAATATGTCCGTCTGAAACACATAATCTGGAACAAGTCCGAATAAATCTAAAAGTATTCCGGGAGAATAAAATACCATACCGCAGAAGTTGAGTGCAAATGGAAAAAAGTCGATTTGCATCCTGAATCTGTCGGTGTGAACAATAGAATCCGGGAGAAGTACAAATTAAACTGAAAATTGTCCGGGTGGAAAAATTAATATTGGCTTTAATTGAAGTGCAGACAGGAATAAATCTGGTTGAAAGCTAAATATGTCCGTCTGAAAAACAGAATCTGGAACAAGTCCAAATAAATCTAAAAGTAGTCCGGGAGAAAAAAATATCAGACCCCAGAAGTTGAGTGCAAATGGAAAAAAGTCGTGTTGCATCCTAAATCTGTCGGTCTGATCAACAGAATCCGGGAAAAGTACAAACTAAACTGAAAGAATTCCGGGTGGGAAAATTATTATTTGCGTAAATTAAAGAGCAAATGGCAATAAATCTGTTTGAATCCTGAACATATTTGTCCGAAACACTGAAACCTGGAGAAGTGCGACTTAATCAAAAATTAGTCTGGGTGGAAAAATTAATATTCGCTAGAATTAAAGTGCAAATAGAATAATGTCTGGTTGCATTTAGTATCTGTTCGTTTGACATACAGAAACCAGGAGAGGTCGGAATTAATCTGATAGTAGTAAGGGAGAAAAAATAATTATTTGCGAGCATTAAAGTGCAAATTGGAATAAATCTGGTTGAAAGCTAAATATTTCCGTCTGAAACACATAACCTGGAACAAGTCCAAATAAATCTAAAAGTAGTCCGGGAGAAAAAAATAGCAGACCCCAGAAGTTGAGTGCAAATGGAAAAAAGTCGGTTTGCATCCTAAATCTGTCGATCTGAACAACAGAATCCGGGAGAAGTACAAATTAAACTGAAAATTGTCAGGGTGGAAAAATTAATATTCGCTTTAATTGAAGTGCAGACAGAAATAAATCTAGTTGAAAGCTAAATCTGTCCTTCTGAAACACAGAATCTGGAACAAGTCCAAATAAATCTAAAAGTAGTCCGGGAGAAAAAAATATCAGACCCCAGAAGTTGAGTGCAAATGGAAAAAAGTCGTGTTGCATCCTAAATCTGTCGGTCTGAACAACAGAATCCGGGAAAAGTACAATCTAAACTGAAAGAATTCCGGGTGGGAAAATTATTATTTGCGTAAATTAAAGAGCAAATGGCAATAAATCTGTTTGAATCCTGAACATATTTGTCCGAAACACTGAAACCTGGAGAAGGGCGACTTAATCAAAAATTAGTCTGGGTGGAAAATTTAATATTCGCTAGAATTAAAGTGCAAATATAAAAATGTCTGGATGCATTTAATATCTGTTCGTATGACATACAGAAACCAGGTGAGTTCGGAATTAATCTGATAGTAGTAAGGGAGAGAAAATAATTAATTGCGAGCATTAATGTGCAAATTGGAATAAATCTGGTTTAAAGCCAAATATGTCCGTCTGAAACACATAATCTGGAACAAGTCCAAATAAATCTAAAAGTAGTCCGGGAGAGAAAAATATCAGACCCCAGATGTTGAGTGCAAATGTAAAAAAGTCAGTTTGCATCCTAAATCTGCCGGCCTGAACAACAGTATCCGGGAGAAGTCTGAAATTATCTTAAGTTACTACGGGAGGAATAATTGTTATTTGCGAGAATTAAAGGGCAAACGGGAATAAATCTGATTGAATACAGAACATATTCGTCCGAAGCACAGAAACCGGGAGAATTCCGAGTTAAGAAACATTAGTCTGTGTGGAAAAATTAATATTCGCTAGAATTAAATTGCAAATAGAAAAATATTGTGGTTGTATTCAATATCTGGTCGTTTGACATAAAGAAGACAGGAGAGGTCGGAATTAATCTTATAGTAGTAAGGGAGAAAAAATAATTATTTGCTGGCATTAAAGTGCAAATTGGAATAAATCTGGTTGAAAGCTAAATATTTCCGTCTGAAACACATAATCTGGAAAAAGTCCAAATAAATCTGTAAGTAGTCCGAGTGAAAAAAGTATCAGAGCCCAGAAGTTGAGTGCAATTGGAAAAAAGTCGGGTTGCATCCTAAATCTTTCGGTCTGAACAACAGAATCCGGGAGAAGTACAAATTAAACTGAAAATTGTCCGGATGGAAAAATTAATATTCGCTTGAATTGAAGTGCAGACAGAAATAAATCTAGCTGAAAGCTAAATCTGTCCTTCTGAAACACAGAATCTGGAACAAGTCCAAATAAATCTGTAAGTAGACCGGGAGAAAAAAATATAAGACACAAGAAGTTGAGTGCAAATGGAAAAAGTCGTGTTGCATCCTAAATCTGTCGGTCTGAACAACAGAATCCGGGAAAAGTACAAACTAAACTGAAAGAATTCCGGGTTGGAAAATTATTATTTGCGTAAATTAAAGAGCAAATGGCAATAAATCTGTTTGAATCCTGAACATATTTGTCCGAAACACAGAAACCGGGAGAAGTCCAACTTAATCAAATTAGTCTGACTGGAAAAAATAATATTCGCTAGAATTAAAGTGCAAATAGAAAAATGTCTGGATATATTTAATATCTGTTCGTTTGACATACAGAAACCAGGAGAGGTCGGAATTAATCTGATAGTAGTAAGGGAGAAAAAATAATTATTTGCGAGCATTAAAGTGCAAATTGGAATAAATCTGGTTTAAAGCTAAATATGTCCGTCTGAAACACATAATCTGGAACAAGTCCAAATAAATCTGTAAGTAGTCCGGGAGAAAAAAATATCAGACCCCAGAAGTTGAGTGCAAATGGAAAAAGTCGTGTTGCATCCTAAATCTGTCGGTCTGAACAACAGAATCCGGGAAAAGTACAAACTAAACTGAAAGAAGTCCGGGTGGAAAGATTATTATTTGCTAAAATTAAAGAGCAAATGGCAATAAATCTGTTTGAATCCTGAACATATTGTCCGAAACACAGAATCCGGGAGAAGTCCGACTTAATCAGAAATTAGTCTGGGTGGAGAAAGTAATATTCGCTAGAATTAAAGCGCAAATAGAAAAATGTCTGGTTGCATTTAATATCTGGTCGTTTGACATACAGAAACCAGGAGAGGTCGGAATTAATCTGAAAGTAGTAAGGGAGAAAAAATAATTATTTGCAAGCATTAAAGTGCAAATTGGAATAAATGTGGTTTAAAGCCAAATATCTCCGTCTGAAACACATAATCTGGAACAAGTCCAAATAAATCTGAAAGTAGTCCGCGATAAAAAAATAACAGGCGCCAGAAGGTGAGTGCAAATGGAAAAAAGTCGGGTTGCATACTAAATCTGTCGGTCTGAACAACAGTATCCGGGAGAAGTCCGAAATTATCCTAAGGTACTATGGGACGAATAATTATTATTTGCGAGAATTGAAGACAAAATGGAATAAATCTGTCTGAATCCTGAACATATTCGTCCGAAGCACAGAAACCGTGCAAAGTCCGACTTAATCAGAAATTAGTCTGGGTGGAAAAAGTAATATTCGCTAGAATTAAAGCGCAAATAGAAAAATGTCTGGTTGCATTTAATATCTGTTCGTATGACATACAGAAACCAGGAGAGGTCGGAATTAATCTGAAAGTAGTAAGGGAGAAAAAATAATTATTTGCAAGCATTAAAGTGCAAATTGGATTAAATCTGGTTTAAAGCCAAATATGTCCGTCTGAAACACATAATCTGGAACAAGTCCGAATAAATCTAAAAGTATTCCGGGAGAAAAAAATACCATACCGCAGAAGTTGAGTGCAAATGGAAAAAAGTCGATTTGCATCCTGAATCTGTCGGTGTGAACAATAGAATCCGGGAGAAGTACAAATTAAACTGAAAATTGTCCGGGTGGAAAAATTAATATTGGCTTTAATTGAAGTGCAGACAGGAATAAATCTGGTTGAAAGCTAAATATGTCCGTCTGAAAAACAGAATCTGGAACAAGTCCAAATAAATCTAAAAGTAGTCCGGGAGAAAAAAATATCAGACCCCAGAAGTTGAGTTCAAATGGAAAAAAGTCGTGTTGCATCCAAAATCTGTCGGTCTGATCAACAGAATCCGGGAAAAGTACAAACTAAACTGAAAGAATTCCGGGTGGGAAAATTATTATTTGCGTAAATTAAAGAGCAAATGGCAATAAATCTGTTTGAATCCTGAACATATTTGTCCGAAACACTGAAACCTGGAGAAGTGCGACTTAATCAAAAATTAGTCTGGGTGGAAAAATTAATATTCGATAGAATTAAAGTGCAAATAGAAAAATGTCTGGTTGCATTTAATATCTGTTCGTTCGACATACAGAAACCAGGAGAGGTCGGAATTAATCTGATAGTAGTAAGGGAGAAAAAATAATTAATTGCGAGCATTAAAGTGCAAATTGGAATAAATCTGGTTTAAAGCCAAATATGTCCGTCTGAAAAACATAATCTGGAACAAGTCCAAATAAATCTAAAAGTGCTCCGAGAGAAAAAATATCAGTCCCCAGAAGCTGAGTGCAAATGGAAAAAAGTCGGTTTGCATCCTAAATCTGTCGGTCTGAACAACAGAATCCGGGAAAAGTACAAACTAAACTGAAAGAAGTCCGGGTGGGAAAATTATTATTTGCGAGAAGTAAAGAGCAAATGGCAATAAATCTGTTTGAATCGTGAACATATTTGTCTGAAACCCAGAAACCGGGAGAAGTCCAACTTAATCAAATTAGTCTGACTGGAAAAAATAATATTCGCTAGAATTAAAGTGCAAATAGAAAAATGTCTGGATGCATTTAATATCTGTTCGTTTGACATACAGAAACCAGGTGAGTTCGGAATTAATCTGATAGTAGTAAGGGAGAAAAAATAATTAATTGCGAGCATTAAAGTGCAAATTGGAATAAATCTGGTTTAAAGCCAAATATGTCCGTCTGAAACACATAATCTGGAACAAGTCCAAATAAATCTAAAAGTAGTCCGGGAGAGAAAAATATCAGACCCCAGATGTTGAGTGCAAATGTAAAAAAGTCGGTTTGCATCCTAAATCTGCCGGCCTGAACAACAGTATCCGGGAGAAGTCTGAAATCATCTTAAGGTACTACGGGAGGAATAATTGTTATTTGCGAGAATTAAAGGGCAAACAGGAATAAATCTGTTTGAATACAGAACATATTCGTCCGAAGCACAGAAACCGGGAGAATTCCGAATTAATAAAAATTAGTCTGTGTGGAAAAATTAATATTCGCTAGAATTAAAGTGCACATAGAAAAATATTTTGGTTGTATTCAATATCTGGTCGTTTGACGTACAGAAGACAGGAGAGGTCGGAATTAATCTGATAGTAGTAAGGGAGAAAAAATAATTAATTGCGAGCATTAAAGTGCAAATCGGAATAAATCTGGTTTAAATCCAAGTATGTCCGTCTGAAACACATAATATGGAAAAGTCCAAATAAATCTGTAAGTAGTCCGAGTGAAAAAAGTATCAGACCCCAGAAGTTGAGTGCAAATGGAAAAAGTCGGGTTGCATCCTAAATCTGTCAGTCTGAACAACAGAATCCGGGAGAAGTACAAAATTAACTGAAAATAGTCCCGGTGGAAAAATTAATATTCGCTTGAATTGAAGTGCAAATAGAAAAATATTCTGGTTGTATTCAATATCTGGTCGTTTGCGGTACAGAAGACAGGAGTGGTCTGACTTAATCTGAATGTAGTCAGGGAGAAAAAATAATTATTTGCGGGCATTAAAGTGTATATTGGAATAAAACTGGTTTAAATCCAATTATGTCCGTCTGAAAAAAAATAATCTGGAACAAGTCCAAATAAATCTAAAAGTGCTCCGAGAGAAAAAAATATCAGACCCGAGAAGTTGAGTGCAAATGGAAAAAAGTTGTGTTGCATCCTGAATCTGTCGGTCTGAACAACAGTATCCGGGAAAAGTCCGAAATTATTTTAGGGTACTATGTGAGGAATAATTATTATTTGCGAGAATTAAAGAGCAAACGGGAATAAATCTGTTTGAATACAGAACATATTCGTCCGAAACACAGAAACCGGGAGAAGTCCGACTTAATCAGAAATTAGTCTGGGTGGAAAAATTAATATTCGCTAGAATTAAAGTGCAAATAGAAAAATATTCTGGTTGTATTCAATATCTGGTCGTTTGCGGTACAGAAGACAGGAGTGGTCTGACTTAATCTGAATGTAGTCACGGATAAAAAATAATTAATTGCGAGCATTAAAGTGCATATTGGAATAAATCTGGTTTAAAGCCAAATATGTCCGTCTGAAACACATAATCTGGAGCAAGTCCAAATAAATCTAAAAGTAGTCCGGGAGAAAAAAATATCAGACCCCAGAAGCTGAGTGCAAATGGAAAAAAGTCGGTTTGCATCCTAAATCTGTCGGTCTGAACAACAGAATCCGGGAAAAGTACAAACTAAACTGAAAGAAGTCCGGGTGGGAAAATTATTATTTGCGAGAAGTAAAGAGCAAATGGCAATAAATCTGTTTGAATCGTGAACATATTTGTCTGAAACCCAGAATCCGGGAGAAGTCCAACTTAATCAAATTAGTCTGACTGGAAAAAATAATATTCGCTAGAATTAAAGTGCAAATAGAAAAATGTCTGGATGCATTTAATATCTGTTCGTTTGACATACAGAAACCAGGTGAGTTCGGAATTAATCTGATAGTAGTAAGGGAGAAAAAATAATTAATTGCGAGCATTAAAGTGCAAATTGGAATAAATCTGGTTTAAAGCCAAATATGTCCGTCTGAAACACATAATCTGGAACAAGTCCAAATAAATCTAAAAGTAGTCCGGGAGAGAAAAATATCAGACCCCAGATGTTGAGTGCAAATGTAAAAAAGTCGGTTTGCATCCTAAATCTGCCGGCCTGAACAACAGTATCCGGGAGAAGTCTGAAATTATCTTAAGGTACTACGGGAGGAATAATTGTTATTTGCGAGAATTAAAGGGCAAACGGGAATAAATCTGTTTGAATACAGAACATATTCGTCCGAAGCACAGAAACCGGGAGAATTCCGAATTAATAAAAATTAGTCTGTGTGGAAAAATTAATATTCGCTAGAATTAAAGTGCACATAGAAAAATATTTTGGTTGTATTCAATATCTGGTCGTTTGACGTACAGAAGACAGGAGAGGTCTGACTTAATCTGAATGTAGTATGGGAGAAAAAATAATTATTTGCGGGCATTAAAGTGCAAATTGGAATAAATCTGGTTTAAATCCAAATATGTCCGTCTGAAACACATAATATGGAAAAAGTCCAAATAAATCTGTAAGTAGTCCGAGTGAAAAAAGTATCAGACCCCAGAAGTTGAGTGCAAATGGAAAAAAGTCGGGTTGCATCCTAAATCTGTCGGTCTGAACAACAGAGTCCGGGAGAAGTACAAATTAAACTGAAAATTGTCCGGATGGAAAAATTAATATTCGCTTGAATTGAAGTGCAAGTAGAAAAATATTCTGGTTGTATTCAATATCTGGTCGTTTGTGGTACAGAAGACAGGAGTGGTCTGACTTAATCTGAATGTAGTCAGGGAGAAGAAATAATTATTTGCGGGCATTAAAGTGTAAATTGGAATAAAACTGGTTTAAATCCAATTATGTCCGTCTGAAAAACATAATCTGGAACAAGTCCAAATAAATCTAAAAGTGCTCCGAGAGAAAAAATATCAGTCCCGAGAAGTTGAGTGCAAATGGAAAAAAGTTGTGTTGCATCCTGAATCTGTCGGTCTGAACAACAGAATCCGGGAAAAGTCCGAAATTATTTTAGGGTACTATGTGAGGAATAATTATTATTTGCGAGAATTAAAGAGCAAACGGGAATAAATCTGTTTGAATACAGAACATATTCGTCCGAAACACAGAAACCGGGAGAAGTCCGACTTAATCAGAAATTAGTCTGGGTGGAAAAATTAATATTCGCTAGAATTAAAGTGCTAATAGAAAAATATTTTGTTTGTATTCAATATCTGGTCGTTTGCGGTACAGAAGACAGGAGTGTCTGACTTAATCTGAATGCAGTCAGGGAGAAAAAATAATTAATTGCGAGCATTAAAGTGCAAATTGGAATAAATCTGGTTTAAAGCCAAATATGTCCGTCTGAAACACATAATCTGGAACAAGTCCAAATAAATCTAAAAGTAGTCCGGGAGAAAAAAATATCAGACCCCAGAAGCTGAGTGCAAATGGAAAAAAGTCGGTTTGCATCCTAAATCTGTCGGTCTGAACAACAGAATCCGGGAAAAGTCCGAAATTATTTTAGGGTACTATGTGAGGAATAATTATTATTTGCGAGAATTAAAGAGCAAACGGGAATAAATCTGTTTGAATACAGAACATATTCGTCCGAAACACAGAAACCGGGAGAAGTCCGACTTAATCAGAAATTAGTCTGGGTGGAAAAATTAATATTCGCTAGAATTAAAGTGCAAATAGAAAAATATTCTGGTTGTATTCAATATCTGGTCGTTTGCGGTACAGAAGACAGGAGTGGTCTGACTTAATCTGAATGTAGTCAGGGAGAAAAAATAATTATTGGCGGGCATTAAAGTGCAAATTGGAATAAATCTGGTTTAAATCCAAATATGTCCGTCTGAAACACATAATCTGGAACAAGTCCAAATAAATCTAAAAGTAGTCCGGGAGAAAAAATATCAGACCCCAGAAGCTGAGTGCAAATGGAAAAAAGTCGGTTTGCATCCTAAATCTGTCGGTCTGAACAACAGAATCCGGGAAAAGTACAAACTAAACTGAAAGAAGTCCGGGTGGGAAAATTATTATTTGCGAGAAGTAAAGAGCAAATGGCAATAAATCTGTTTGAATCGTGAACATATTTGTCTGAAACCCAGAAACCGGGAGAAGTCCAACTTAATCAAATTAGTCTGACTGGAAAAAATAATATTCGCTAGAATTAAAGTGCAAATAGAAAAATGTCTGGATGCATTTAATATCTGTTCGTTTGACATACAGAAACCAGGTGAGTTCGGAATTAATCTGATAGTAGTAAGGGAGAAAAAATAATTAATTGCGAGCATTAAAGTGCAAATTGGAATAAATCTGGTTTAAAGCCAAATATGTCCGTCTGAAACACATAATCTGGAACAAGTCCAAATAAATCTAAAAGTAGTCCGGGAGAGAAAAATATCAGACCCCAGATGTTGAGTGCAAATGTAAAAAAGTCGGTTTGCATCCTAAATCTGCCGGCCTGAACAACAGTATCCGGGAGAAGTCTGAAATTATCTTAAGGTACTACGGGAGGAATAATTGTTATTTGCGAGAATTAAAGGGCAAACGGGAATAAATCTGTTTGAATACAGAACATATTCGTCCGAAGCACAGAAACCGGGAGAATTCCGAATTAATAAAAATTAGTCTGTGTGGAAAAATTAATATTCGCTAGAATTAAAGTGCACATAGAAAAATATTTTGGTTGTATTCAATATCTGGTCGTTTGACGTACAGAAGACAGGAGAGGTCTGACTTAATCTGAATGTAGTATGGGAGAAAAAATAATTATTTGCGGGCATTAAAGTGCAAATTGGAATAAATCTGGTTTAAATCCAAATATGTCCGTCTGAAACACATAATATGGAAAAAGTCCAAATAAATCTGTAAGTAGTCCGAGTGAAAAAAGTATCAGACCCCAGAAGTTGAGTGCAAATGGAAAAAAGTCGGGTTGCATCCTAAATCTGTCGGTCTGAACAACAGAGTCCGGGAGAAGTACAAATTAAACTGAAAATTGTCCGGATGGAAAAATTAATATTCGCTTGAATTGAAGTGCAAGTAGAAAAATATTCTGGTTGTATTCAATATCTGGTCGTTTGTGGTACAGAAGACAGGAGTGGTCTGACTTAATCTGAATGTAGTCAGGGAGAAGAAATAATTATTTGCGGGCATTAAAGTGTAAATTGGAATAAAACTGGTTTAAATCCAATTATGTCCGTCTGAAAAACATAATCTGGAACAAGTCCAAATAAATCTAAAAGTGCTCCGAGAGAAAAAAATATCAGACCCGAGAAGTTGAGTGCAAATGGAAAAAAGTTGTGTTGCATCCTGAATCTGTCGGTCTGAACAACAGAATCCGGGAAAAGTCCGAAATTATTTTAGGGTACTATGTGAGGAATAATTATTATTTGCGAGAATTAAAGAGCAAACGGGAATAAATCTGTTTGAATACAGAACATATTCGTCCGAAACACAGAAACCGGGAGAAGTCCGACTTAATCAGAAATTAGTCTGGGTGGAAAAATTAATATTCGCTAGAATTAAAGTGCAAATAGAAAAATATTCTGGTTGTATTCAATATCTGGTCGTTTGCGGTACAGAAGACAGGAGTGGTCTGACTTAATCTGAATGCAGTCAGGGAGAAAAAATAATTATTTGCGGGCATTAAAGTGCAAATTGGAATAAATCTGGTTTAAAGCCAAATATGTCCGTCTGAAACACATAATCTGGAACAAGTCCAAATAAATCTAAAAGTAGTCCGGGAGAAAAAAATATCAGACCCCAGAAGCTGAGTGCAAATGGAAAAAAGTCGGTTTGCATCCTAAATCTGTCGGTCTGAACAACAGAATCCGGGAAAAGTTCGAAATTATTTTTGGGTACTATGTGAGGAATAATTATTATTTGCGAGAATTAAAGAGCAAACGGGAATAAATCTGTTTGAATACAGAACATATTCGTCCGAAACACAGAAACCGGGAGAAGTCCAACTTAATCAAATTAGTCTGACTGGAAAAATAATATTCGCTAGAATTAAAGTGCAAATAGAAAAATATTCTGGTTGTATTCAATATCTGGTCGTTTGCGGTACAGAAGACAGGAGTGGTCTGACTTAATCTGAATGTAGTCAGGGAGAAAAAATAATTATTTGCGGGCATTAAAGTGTAGATTGGAATAAAACTGGTTTAAATCCAATTATGTCCGTCTGAAAAACATAATCTGGAACAAGTCCAAATAAATCTAAAAGTGCTCCGAGAGAAAAAAATATCAGACCCGAGAAGTTGAGTGCAAATGGAAAAAAGTCGGTTTGCATCCTAAATCTGTCGATGTGAACAACAGAATCCGGGAAAAGTACAAACTGAACTGAAAGAAGTCCGGGTGGGAAAATTAATATTCGCTTGAATTGAAGTGCAAATTGGTATAAATCTGGTTTAAAGCCAAATATATCCGTCTGAAACACATAATCTGGAACAATTCCGAATAAATCTGAAAGTTGTCCGAGAGAAAAAAATATTAGACCCGAGAAGTTGAGTGCAAATGGAAAAAAGTTGTGTTGCATCCTGAATCTGTCGGTCTGAACAACAGAATCCGGGAAAAGTCCGAAATTATTTTAGGGTACTATGTGAGGAATAATTATTATTTGCGAGAATTAAAGAGCAAACGGGAATAAATCTGTTTGAATACAGAACATATTCGTCCGAAACACAGAAACCGGGAGAAGTCCGACTTAATCAGAATTTAGTCTGGGTGGAAAAATTAATATTCGCTAGAATTAAAGTGCAAATAGAAAAATATTCTGGTTGTATTCAATATCTGGTCGTTTGCGGTACAGAAGACAGGGGTGGTCTGACTTAATCTGAATGTAGTCAGGGAGAAAAAATAATTATTTGCGGGCATTAAAGTGCAAATTGGAATAAATCTGGTTTAAAGCCAAATATGTCCGTCTGAAACACACATAATCTGGAACAAGTCCAAATAAATCTAAAAGTAGTCCGGGAGAAAAAAATATCAGACCCCAGAAGCTGAGTGCAAATGGAAAAAAGTCGGTTTGCATCCTAAATCTGTCGGTCTGAACAACAGAATCCGGGAAAAGTTCGAAATTATTTTTGGGTACTATGTGAGGAATAATTATTATTTGCGAGAATTAAAGAGCAAACGGGAATAAATCTGTTTGAATACAGAACATATTCGTCCGAAACACAGAAACCGGGAGAAGTCCAACTTAATCAAATTAGTCTGACTGGAAAAATAATATTCGCTAGAATTAAAGTGCAAGTAGAAAAATATTCTGGTTGTATTCAATATCTGGTCGTTTGCGGTACAGAAGACAGGAGTGGTCTGACTTAATCTGAATGTAGTCAGGGAGAAAAAATAATTATTTGCGGGCATTAAAGTGTAAATTGGAATAAAACTGGTTTAAATCCAATTATGTCCGTCTGAAAAACATAATCTGGAACAAGTCCAAATAAATCTAAAAGTGCTCCGAGAGAAAAAAATATCAGACCCGAGAAGTTGAGTGCAAATGGAAAAAAGTCGGTTTGCATCCTAAATCTGTCGATGTGAACAACAGAATCCGGGAAAAGTACAAACTGAACTGAAAGAAGTCCGGGTGGGAAAATTAATATTCGCTTGAATTGAAGTGCAAATTGGTATAAATCTGGTTTAAAGCCAAATATATCCGTCTGAAACACATAATCTGGAACAATTCCGAATAAATCTGAAAGTAGTCCGGGAGAAACAAATATCAGACCCCAGAAGTTGAGTGCAAATGGAAAAAGTCGTGTTGCATCCTAAATCTGTCGGTCTGAACAACAGAATCCGGGAAACGTACAAACTAAACTGAGAGAAGTCCGGGTGGAAAAATTATTATTTGCGAGAATTAAATAGCTGATAGCAATAAATGTGTTTGAATCCTAAACATATTTGTCCGAAACCCAGAAACCGGGAGAAGTCCAACTTAATCAAATTAGTCTGACTGGAAAAAATAATATTCGCTAGAATTAAAGTGCAAATAGAAAAATGTCTGGATATATTTAATATCTGTTCGTTTGACATACAGAAACCAGGAGAGGTCGGAATTAATCTGATAGTAATGAGGTAGAAAAAATAATTATTTGCGAGCATTAAAGTGCAAATTGGAATAAATCTGGTTAAATGCTAAATATGTCCGTCTGAAACACATAATCTTGAACAAGTCCAAATAAATCTGAAAGTAGTCCGGGAGAAAAAAATATAAGACCCCAGAAGTTGAGTGCAAATGGAAAAAGTCGGGTTGCATCCTGAATCTGTCGGTCTGAACAACAGTATGCGGGAGAAGTTCGAAATTATGTTAGGGTACTATGGGAGTAATAATTATTATATGCGAGAATTAAAGAGCAAACGGGAATAAATCTGGTTGAAAGCCATATATGTCCATCTGAAACACAGAATCTGGAACATGTCCAAATATATCTGGAATTAGTACGGGAGAAAAAAATATCAGACCCCAGAAGTTGAGTGCAAATGGAAAAAGTCGTGTTGCATCCTAAATCTGTCGGTATGAACAACAGAATCCGGGAAAAGTTCAAACTAAACTGAAAGAAGTCCGGGTGGAAAGATTATTATTTGCTAAAATTAAAGAGCAAATGGCAATAAATCTGTTTGAATACAGAACATATTCGTCCGAAACACAGAAACCGGGAGAAGTCCGACTTAATCAGAAATTAGTCTGGGTGGAGAAATTAATATTCGCTAGAATTAAAGTGCAAATAGAAAAATGTCTGGTTGCATTTAATATCTGTTCGTTTAACATACAGAAACCAGGAGAGTTCGGAATTAATCTGATAGTAGTAAGGGAGAAAAAATATTTATTTCAGAGCATTAAAGTGCAAATTGGAATAAATCTGGTTGAAAGCTAAATATTTCCGTCTGAAACACATAACCTGGAATAAGACCAAATAAATCTAAAAGTAGTCCGGGAGAAAAAAATATCAGACGCCAGAAGTTGACTGCAAATGGAAAAAAGTCGGTTTGCATCCTAAATCTGTCGGTCATAACAACAGAATCCGGGAGAAGTACAAATTAAACTGAAAATTGTCCGGGTGGAAAAATTAATATTCGCTTTAATTGAAGTGCAGACAGGAATAAATCTGGTTGAAAGCTAAATATGTCCGTCTGAAACACAGAATCTGGAAAAAGTCCAAATAAATCTGAAAGTAGTCCGGAAGAAAAAAATATCAGACCCCAGAAGTTGAGTGCAAATGGAAAAAAGTCGTGTTGCATCCTAAATCTGTCGGACTGAACAAGAGAATCCGGGAAAATAACAAATTAAACTGAAAGAAGTCCGGGTGGAAAAATTATTATTCGCTTGAATTGAAGTGCGGTCAGGAATAAATCTGTTTGAAAGCTAAATATGTCCGTCTGAAACACAGAATCTGGAAAAAGTCCAATTAAATCTGAAAGTATTCCGAGAGAAAAAAATATCAGACCCCAGAAGTTGAGTGCAATTGGAAAAAAGTCGGGTTGCATACTAAATCTATCGGTCTGAACAACAGAATCCGGGAGAAGTCCGAAATTATATTAGTGTCCTATGGGAGGAATAATTATTATTAGCGAGAATTAAAGAGCAAACGGGAATAAATCTGTTTGAATACAGAACATATTCGTCCGAAACACAGAAACCGGGAGAATTCCGAATTAATAAAAATTAGTCTGGGTGGAAAGATTAATATTCGCTAGAATTAAAGTGCAAATAGAAAAATGTCTGGATGCATTTAATATCTGTTCGTATGACATACAGAAAAAAGGAGAGGTCGGAATTAATCTGAAAGTAGTAAGGGAGAAAAAATAATTATTTGCGAGCATTAAAGTGCCAATTGGAATAAATGTGGGTTAAAGCCAAATATTTCCGTCTGAAACACATAACCTGGAATAAGACCAAATAAATCTAAAAGTAGTCCGGGAGAAAAAAATATCAGACGCCAGAAGTTGACTGCAAATGGAAAAAAGTCGGTTTGCATCCTAAATCTGACGGTTTGAACAAAAGAATCCGGGAAAATTACAAACTAAACTGAAGGAAGTCCGGGTGGAAAAATTATTATTTTGCGAGAATTAAGAGCAAATGGCAAATAAATCTGTTTGAATCCTGAACATATTTGTCCGAAACCCAGAAACCGGGAGAAGTCCGACTTAATCAGAAATTAGTCTAGGTGGAAAAAGTAATATTCGCTAGAATTAAAGTGCAAATAGAAAAATGTCTGGTTGCATTTAATATCTGGTCGTTTGACATACAGAAACCAGGAGAGTTCGGAATTAACCTGAAAGTAGTAAGGGAGAAAAAATAATTATTTTCAAGCATTAAAGTGCAAATTGGAATAAATGTGGTTTAAAGCCAAATATGTCCGTCCGAAACACATAATCTGGAACAAGTCCAAATAAATCTAAAAGTAGTCCGGGAGAAAAAAATATCAGACCCCAGATGTTTAGTGCAAATCTGTCGTTCTGAACAACAGAATCCGGGAAAAGTACAAACTAAACTGAAAATAGTCCGGGTGGAAAAATTAATATTCGCTTGAATTGAAGTGCAGACAGAAATAAATCTAGTTGAAAGCTAAATCTGTCCTTCTGAAACACAGAATCTGGAACAAGTCCAAATAAATCTAAAAGTAGTCCGGGAGAAAAAAATATCAAACCCCAGAAGTTGAGTGCAAATGGAAAAAAGTCGTGTTGCATCCTAAATCTGTCGGTCTGATCAACAGAATCCGGGAAAAGTACAAACTAAACTGAAAGAATTCCGGGTGGAAAAATTATTATTTCATAAATTAAAGAGCAAATGGCAATAAATCTGTTTGAATCCTGAACATAAATATCCGAAACACTGAAACCTGGAGAAGTGCGACTTAATCAAAAATTAGTCTGGGTGGAAAAATTAATATTCGCTAGAATTAAAGTGCAAATAGAATAATGTCTGGTTGCATTTAGTATCTGTTCGTTTGACATACAGAAACCAGGAGAGTTCGGAATTAATCTGATAGTAGTAAGGGAGAAAAAATAATTATTTGCGAGCATTAAAGTGCAGACAGGGATAAATCTGGTTGAAAGCTAAATATGTCCGTCTGAAACACAGAATCTGGAAAAAGTCCAAATAAATCTGAAAGTGGTCCGGGAGAAAAAAATATCAGACCCCAGAAGTTGAGTGCAATTGGAAAAAAGTCGGGTTGCATACTAAATCTGTCGGTCTGAACAACAGTATCCGGGAGAAGTCCGAAATTATATTAGGGTACTATGGGAGGAATAATTATTATTAGCGAGAATTAAAGAGCAAACTGGAATAAATCTGTATGAATACAAAACATATTCGTCCGAAACACAGAAACCGGGAGAATTCCGAGTTAATAAAAATTAGTCTGGGTGGAAAAATTAATATTCGCTAGAATTAAAGTGCAAATAGAAAAATGTCTGGTTGCATTTAATATCTGTTCGTTCGACATACAGAAACCAGGAGAGGTCGGAATTAATCTGATAGTAGTAAGGGAGAAAAAATAATTATTTCAGAGCATTAAAGTGCAAATTGGAATAAATCTGGTTGAAAGCTAAATATTTCCGTCTGAAACACATAATCTGGAACAAGTCCAAATAAATCTAAAAGTAGTCCGGAAGAAAAAAATATCAGACCCCAGAAGTTGAGTGCAATTGGAAAAATGTCGGGTTGTATCCTATATCTGTCGGTCTGAACAACAGAATCCCGGAGAAGAGCAAAATAAACTGAAAATTGTCGGGTGGAAAAATTATTATTTGCGAGAGTTAAAGAGCAAATGGCAATAAATCTGTTTGAATCCTGAACATATTTGTCCGAAACACAGAAACGGGAGAAGTCCGACTTAATCAGAAATTAGTCTGGGTGGAAAGATTAATATTCGCTAGAATTAAAGTGCAAATAGAAAAATGTCTGGTTGCATTTAATAACTGTTCGTTTGTAATACAGAAACCAGGAGAGGTCGGAATTATCTGATAGTAGTAAGGGAGAAAACTAAATTTTTTCGCCTGAAACACAGAATCTGGAACAAGTCCAAAGAAATCTGAATGTAGTCCGGGAGAAAAAATATCAGACCCCAGATGTTGAGTGCAAATGGAAAAAAGTCGGGTTGCATCCTAAATCTGACGGTCTGAACAAAAGAATCCGGGAAAATTACAAACTAAACTGAAGGAAGTCCGGCGGAAAAATTATTATTTTGCGAGAATTAAGAGCAAATGGCAAATAAATCTGTTTGAATCCTGAACATATTTGTCCGAAACACAGAAACGGGAGAAGTCCGAATTAATCTGAAAGTAGTAAGGGAGAAAAAATAATTATTTGCAAGCATTAAAGTGCAAATTGGAATAAATCTGGTTTAAAGCCAAATATGTCCGTCTGAAACACATAATCTGGAACAAGTCCAAATAAATCTGAAAGTAGTCCGGGAGAGAAAAATATCATACCCCAGAAGTTGTGTGCAAATGGAAAAAAGTCGGGTTGCATCCTGAATCTGTCGGTCTGAACAGCAGTATCCGGGAGACGTGCGAAATTATGTTAGGGTACTATGGGAGGAATAATTATTATTGTCGAGAATTAAAGAGCAAACGGGAATAAATCTGGTTGACAGCTAAATATGTATATCTGAAACACAGAATCTGGAACAAGTCCAAATAAATCTGAAAGTAGTCCGGGAGAAAAAAGTATCAGACCCCAGAAGTTGAGTGCAAATTGAAAAAAGTCGTGTTGCATCCTAAATCTGTCGGTCTGAGCAAGATTATCCGGGAGAAGTCCGAAATTATCCTGAGGTACTATGGGAGGAATTATTTTTTTTTCCGAGAATTGAAGACAAAACGGGAATAAATCTGTTTGAATCCTGAACATATTTGTCCGAAACACAGAAACGGGAGAAGTCCGACTTAATCAGAAATTAGTCTGGGTGGAAAAATTAATATTCGCTAGAATTAAAGTGCAAATAGAAAAATGTCTGGATGCATTTAATATCTGTTCGTTTGACATACAGAAACCAGGACAGGTCGGAATTAATCTGATAGTAGTAAGGGAGAAAAAATAATTATTTGCGAGCATTAAAGTGCAAATTGGAATAAATCTGGTTGAAAGCTAAATATTTCCGTCTGAAACACATAACCTGGAACAAGTCCAAATAAATCTAAAAGTAGTCCGGTAGAAAAAAATATCAGACCCCAGAAGTTGAGTGCAAATGGAAAAAAGTCGGTTTGCATCCTAAATCTGTCGGTCATAACAACAGAATCCGGGAGAAGTACAAATTAAACTGAAAATTGTCCGGGTGGAAAAATTAATATTCGCTTTAATTGAAGTGCAGACAGGAATAAATCTGGTTGAAAGCTAAATATGTCCGTCTGAAACACAGAATCTGGAAAAAGTCCAAATAAATCTGAAAGTAGTCCGGAAGAAAAAAATATCAGACCCCAGAAGTTGAGTGCAAATGGAAAAAAGTCGTGTTGCATCCTAAATCTGTCGGACTGAACAAGAGAATCCGGGAAAATAACAAATTAAACTGAAAGAAGTCCGGGTGGAAAAATTAATATTGGCTTTAATTAAAGTGCGGTCAGGAATAAATCTGTTTGAAAGCTAAATATGTCCGTCTGAAACACAGAATCTGGAAAAAGTCCAAATAAATCTGAAAGTAGTCCGAGAGAAAAAAATATCAGACCCCAGAAGTTGAGTGCAATTGGAAAAACGTCGGGTTGCATACTAAATCTATCGGTCTGAACAACAGAATCCGGAAGAAGTCCGAAATTATATTAGGGTACTATGGGAGGAATAATTATTATTAGCGAGAATTAAAGAGCAAACGGGAATAAATCTGTTTGAATACAGAACATATTCGTCCGAAACACAGAAACCGGGAGAATTCCGAATTAATAAAAATTAGTCTGGGTGGAAAAATTAATATTAGCTAGATTTAAAGTGCAAATAGAAAAATGTCTGGTTGCATTTAATATCTGTTCGTTTGACATACAGAAACCAGGAGAGGTCGGAATTAATCTGATAGTAGTAAGGGAGAAAACTAAATTTTTTCGCCTGAAACACAGAATCTGGAACAAGTCCAAAGAAATCTGAATGTAGTCCGGGAGAAAAAAATATCAGACCCCAGATGTTGAGTGCAAATGGAAAAAAGTCGGGTTGCATCCTAAATCTGACGGTCTGAACAAAAGAATCCGGGAAAATTACAAACTAAACTGAAGGAAGTCCGGGTGGAAAAATTATTATTTTGCGAGAATTAAGAGCAAATGGCAAATAAATCTGTTTGAATCCTGAACATATTTGTCCGAAACCCAGAAACCGGGAGAGGTCCGAATTAATCTGAAAGTAGTAAGGGAGAAAAAATAATTATTTGCAAGCATTAAAGTGCAAATTGGAATAAATCTGGTTTAAAGCCAAATATGTCCGTCTGAAACACATAATCTGGAACAAGTCCAAATAAATCTGAAAGTAGTCCGGGAGAAAAAAATATCATACCCCAGAAGTTGTGTGCAAATGGAAAAAAGTCGGGTTGCATCCTGAATCTGTCGGTCTGAACAGCAGTATCCGTGAGAAGTGCGAAATTATGTTAGGGTACTATGGGAGGAATAATTATTATTGTCGAGAATTAAAGAGCAAACGGGAATAAATCTGGTTGACAGCTAAATATGTATATCTGAAACACAGAATCTGGAACAAGTCCAAATAAATCTGAAAGTAGTCCGGGAGAAAAAAGTATCAGACCCCAGAAGTTGAGTGCAAATTGAAAAAAGTCGTGTTGCATCCTAAATCTGTCGGTCTGAGCAAGATTATCCGGGAGAAGTCCGAAATTATCCTGAGGTACTATGGGAGGAATTATTTTTTTTTCCGAGAATTGAAGACACAACGGGAATAAATCTGTCTGAATCCTGAACATATTTGTCCGAAACACAGAAACAGGGAGAAGTCCGACTTAATCAGATATTAGTCTGGGTGGAAAAATTAATATTCGCTAGAATTAAAGTGCAAATAGAAAAATGTCTGGATGCATTTAATATCTGTTCGTTCGACATACAGAAACCAGGAGCGGTCGGAATTAATCTGATAGTAGTAAGGGAGAAAAAATAATTATTTGCGAGCATTAAAGTGCAAATTGGAATAAATCTGGTTGAAAGCTAAATATTTCCGTCTGAAACACATAACCTGGAACAAGTCCAAATAAATCTAAAAGTAGTCCGGGAGAAAAAAATATCAGACGCCAGAAGTTGACTGCAAATGAAAAAAAGTCGGTTTGCATCCTAAATCTGTCGGTCTGAACAACAGAATCCGGGAGAAGTACAAATTAAACTGAAAATTGTCCGGGTGGAAAAATTAATATTCGCTTTAATTGAAGTGCAGACAGGAATAAATCTGGTTGAAAGCTAAATATGTCCGTCTGAAACACAGAATCTGGAAAAAGTCCAAATAAATCTGAAATTAGTCCGGAAGAAAAAAATATCAGACCCCAGAAGTTGAGTGCAAATGGAAAAAAGTCGTGTTGCATCCTAAATCTGTCGGACTGAACAAGAGAATCCGGGAAAATAACAAATTAAACTGAAAGAAGTCCGGGTGGAAAAATTTTTATTCGCTTGAATTGAAGTGCGGTCAGGAATAAATCTGTTTGAAAGCTAAATATGTCCGTCTGAAACACAGAATCTGGAAAAAGTCCAAATAAATCTGAAAGTAGTCCGAGAGAAAAAAATATCAGACCCCAGAAGTTGAGTGCAATTGGAAAAACGTCGGGTTGCATACTAAATCTATCGGTCTGAACAACAGAATCCGGGAGAAGTCCGAAATTATATTAGGGTACTATGGGAGGAATAATTATTATTAGCGAGAATTAAAGAGCAAACGGGAATAAATCTGTTTGAATACAGAACATATTCGTCCGAAACACAGAAACCGGGAGAATTCCGAATTAATAAAAATTAGTCTGGGTGGAAAGATTAATATTCGCTAGAATTAAAGTGCAAATAGAAAAATGTCTGGTTGCATTTAATATCTGTTCGTTTGACATACAGAAACCAGGAGAGGTCGGAATTAATCCGATAGTAGTAAGGGAGAAAACTAAATTTTTTCGCCTGAAACACAGAATCTGGAACAAGTCCAAAGAAATCTGAAAGTAGTCCGGGAGAAAAAAATATCAGACCCCAGATGTTGAGTGCAAATGGAAAAAAGTCGGGTTGCATCCTAAATCTGACGGTTTGAACAAAAGAATCCGGGAAAATTACAAACTAAACTGAAGGAAGTCCGGGTGGAAAAATTATTATTTTGCGAGAATTAAGAGCAAATGGCAAATAAATCTGTATGAATCCTGAACATATTTGTCCGAAACCCAGAAACCGGGAGAGGTACGAATTAATCTGAAAATAGTAAGGGAGAAAAAATAATTATTTGCAAGCATTAAAGTGCAAATTGGAATAGATGTGGTTTAAAGCCAAATATGTCCGTCCGAAACACATAATCTGGAACAAGTCCAAATAAATCTGAAAGTAGTCCGGGAGAAAAAAATATCAGCCCCCAGAAGTTGTGTGCAAATGGAAAAAAGTCGTGTTGCATCCTAAATCTGTCGGTCTGAGCAAGAGTATCCGGGAGAAGTCCGAAATTATCCTGAGGTACTATTGGAGGAATTATTTTTTTTTGCGAGAATTGAAGACAAAACGGAAATAAATCTGTCTGAATCCTGAACATATTTGTCCGAAACACAGAAACAGGGAGAAGTCCGACTTAATCAGATATTAGTCTGGGTGAAAAAATTAATATTCGCTAGAATTAAAGTGCAAGTAGAAAAATGTCTGGATGCATTTAATATCTGTTCGTTCGACATACAGAAACCAGGAGAGGTCGGAATTAATCTGATAGTAGTAAGGGAGAAAAAATAAATATTTGCGAGCATTAAAGTGCAAATTGGAATAAATCTGGTTGAAAGCTAAATATTTCCGTCTGAAACACATAACCTGGAACAAGTCCAAATAAATCTAAAAGTTGTCCGGGAGAAAAAAATAGTAGACCCCAGAAGTTGACTGCAAATGAAAAAAAGTCGGTTTGCATCCTAAATCTGTCGGTCTGAACAACAGAATCCGGGAGAAGTACAAATTAAACTGAAAATTGTCCGGGTGGAAAAATTAATATTCGCTTTAATTGAAGTGCAGACAGGAATAAATCTGGTTGAAAGCTAAATATGTCCGTCTGAAACACAGAATCTGGAAAAAGTCCAAATAAATCTGAAAGTAGTCCGGAAGAAAAAAATATCAGACCCCAGAAGTTGAGTGCAAATGGAAAAAAGTCGTGTTGCATCCTAAATCTGTCGGACTGAACAAGAGAATCCGGGAAAATAACAAATTAAACTGAAAGAAGTCCGGGTGGAAAAATTTTTATTCGCTTGAATTGAAGTGCGGTCAGGAATAAATCTGTTTGAAAGCTAAATATGTCCGTCTGAAACACAGAATCTGGAAAAAGTCCAATTAAATCTGAAAGTATTCCGAGAGAAAAAAATATCAGACCCCAGAAGTTGAGTGCAATTGGAAAAAAGTCGGGTTGCATACTAAATCTGTCGGTCTGAACAACAGAATCCGGGAGAAGTCCGAAATTATATTAGTGTCCTATGGGAGGAATAATTATTATTAGCGAGAATTAAAGAGAAAACGGGAATAAATCTGTTTGAATACAGAACATATTCGTCCGAAAGACAGAAACCGAGGAGAATTCCGAATTAATAGAAATTAGTCTGGGTGGAAAGATTAACATTCGCTAGAATTAAAGTGCAAATAGAAAAATGTCTGTTTGAATTCAATATCTGTTCGTTTGACATACAGAAACCAGGAGAGGTCGGAATTAATCCGATAGTAGTAAGGGAGAAAACTAAATTTTTTCGCCTGAAACACAGAATCTGGAACAAGTCCAAAGAAATCTGAATGTAGTCCGGGAGAAAAAAATATCAGACCCCAGATGTTGAGTGCAAATGGAAAAAAGTCGGGTTGCATCCTAAATCTGACGGTTTGAACAAAAGAATCCGGGAAAATTACAAACTAAACTGAAGGAAGTCCGGGTGGAAAAATTATTATTTTGCGAGAATTAAGAGCAAATGGCAAATAAATCTGTATGAATCCTGAACATATTTAATATCTGGTCGTTTGACATACAGAAACCAGGAGAGTTCGGAATTAACCTGAAAGTAGTAAGGGAGAAAAAATAATTATTTTCAAGCATTAAAGTGCAAATTGGAATAAATGTGGTTTAAAGCCAAATATGTCCGTCCGAAACACATAATCTGGAACAAGTCCAAATAAATCTAAAAGTAGTCCGGGAGAAAAAAATATCAGACCCCAGATGTTTAGTGCAAATCTGTCGTTCTGAACAACAGAATCCGGGAAAAGTACAAACTAAACTGAAAATAGTCCGGGTGGAAAAATTAATATTCGCTTGAATTGAAGTGCAGACAGAAATAAATCTAGTTGAAAGCTAAATCTGTCCTTCTGAAACACAGAATCTGGAACAAGTCCAAATAAATCTAAAAGTAGTCCGGGAGAAAAAAATATCAGACCCCAGAAGTTGAGTGCAAATGGAAAAAAGTCGTGTTGCATCCTAAATCTGTCGGTCTGATCAACAGAATCCGGGAAAAGTACAAA
This sequence comes from Diplolepis rosae, assembly GCA_030998225.1. Taxonomy (NCBI): domain Eukaryota; kingdom Metazoa; phylum Arthropoda; class Insecta; order Hymenoptera; family Diplolepididae; genus Diplolepis; species Diplolepis rosae. The sequence continues at coordinate 334,498 of JAPYXD010000535.1, forward strand.
CTAAACTGAAAGAATTCCGTGTGGAAAAATTATTATTTCATAAATTAAAGAGCAAATGGCAATAAATCTGTTTGAATCCTGAACATATTTGTCCGAAACACTGAAACCTGGAGAAGTGCGACTTAATCAAAAATTAGTCTGGGTGGAAAAATTAATATTCGCTAGAATTAAAGTGCAAATAGAATAATGTCTGGTTGCATTTAGTATCTGTTCGTTTGACATACAGAAACCAGGAGAGGTCGGAATTAATCTGATAGTAGTAAGGGAGAAAAAATAATTATTTGCGAGCATTAAAGTGCAAATTGGAATAAATCTGGTTGAAAGCTAAATATTTCCGTCTGAAACACATAACCTGGAACAAGTCCAAATAAATCTAAAAGTAGTCCGGAAGAAAAAAATATCAGACCCCAGAAGTTGAGTGCAATTGGAAAAATGTCGGGTTGTATCCTATATCTGTCGGTCTGAACAACAGAATCCCGGAGAAGTACAAATTAAACTGAAAATTGTCGGGTGGAAAAATTATTATTTGCGAGAGTTAAAGAGCAAATGGCAATAAATCTGTTTGAATCCTGAACATATTTGTCCGAAACACAGAAACGGGAGAAGTCCGACTTAATCAGAAATTAGTCTGGGTGGAAAGATTAATATTCGCTAGAATTAAAGTGCAAATAGAAAAATGTCTGGTTGCATTTAATAACTGTTCGTTTGTAATACAGAAACCAGGAGAGGTCGGAATTATCTGATAGTAGTAAGGGAGAAAACTAAATTTTTTCGCCTGAAACACAGAATCTGGAACATGTCCAAAGAAATCTGAATGTAGTCCGGGAGAAAAAAATATCAGACCCCAGATGTTGAGTGCAAATGGAAAAAAGTCGGGTTGCATCCTAAATCTGACGGTCTGAACAAAAGAATCCGGGAAAATTACAAACTAAACTGAAGGAAGTCCGGGTGGAAAAATTATTATTTTGCGAGAATTAAGAGCAAATGGCAAATAAATCTGTCTGAATCCTGAACATATTCGTCCGAAGCACAGAAACCGTGCAAAGTCCGAATTAATCGGAAAATAGTCTGGGTGGAAAATTTAATATTCGCTAGAATTAAAGTGCAAATATAAAAATGTCTGGATGCATTTAATATCTGTTCGTATGACATACAGAAAAAAGGAGAGGTCGGAATTAATCTGATAGTAGTAAGGGAGAAAAAATAATTATTTGTGAGCATTAAAGTGCTAATTGGATTAAATCTGGTTTAAAGCCAAATATGTCCGTCTGAAACACATAATCTGGAACAAGTCCGAATAAATCTAAAAGTAGTCCGAGAGAAAAAAATATCAGACCCCAGAAGTTGAGTGCGATTGGAAAAAAGTCGGGTTGCATACTAAATCTATCGGTCTGAACAACAGAATCCGGGAGAAGTCCGAAATTATATTAGTGTCCTATGGGAGGAATAATTATTATTAGCGAGAATTAAAGAGCAAACGGGAATAAATCTGTATGAATACAGAACATATTCGTCCGAAACACAGAAACCGGGAGAATTCCGAATTAATAAAAATTAGTCTGGGTGGAAGGTTAATATTCGCTAGAATTAAAGTGCAAATAGAAAAATGTCTGGTTGCATTTAATATCTGTTGGTTTGACATACAGAAATCAGGAGAGGTCGGAATTAATCTGATAGTAGTAAGGGAGAAAAAATAATTATTTCAGAGCATTAAAGTGCAAATTGGAATAAATCTGGTTGAAAGCTAAATATTTCCGTCTGAAACACATAATCTGGAACAAGTCCAAATAAATCTAAAAGTAGTCCGGAAGAAAAAAATATCAGACCCCAGAAGTTGAGTGCAATTGGAAAAATGTCGGGTTGTATCCTATATCTGTCGGTCTGAACAACAGAATCCCGGAGAAGTACAAATTAAACTGAAAATTGTCGGGTGGAAAAATTATTATTTGCGAGAGTTAAAGAGCAAATGGCAATAAATCTGTTTGAATCCTGAACATATTTGTCCGAAACACAGAAACGGGAGAAGTCCGACTTAATCAGAAATTAGTCTGGGTGGAAAGATTAATATTCGCTAGAATTAAAGTGCAAATAGAAAAATGTCTGGTTGCATTTAATAACTGTTCGTTTGTAATACAGAAACCAGGAGAGGTCGGAATTATCTGATAGTAGTAAGGGAGAAAACTAAATTTTTTCGCCTGAAACACAGAATCTGGAACAAGTCCAAAGAAATCTGAATGTAGTCCGGGAGAAAAAAATATCAGACCCCAGATGTTGAGTGCAAATGGAAAAAAGTCGGGTTGCATCCTAAATCTGACGGTCTGAACAAAAGAATCCGGGAAAATTACAAACTAAACTGAAGGAAGTCCGGGTGGAAAAATTATTATTTTGCGAGAATTAAGAGCAAATGGCAAATAAATCTGTTTGAATCCTGAACATATTTGTCCGAAACCCAGAAACCGGAGAGGTCCGAATTAATCTGAAAATAGTAAGGGAGAAAAAAATAATTATTTGCAAGCATTAAAGTGCAAATTGGAATAAATCTGGTTTTAAAGCCAAATATGTCCGTCTGAAACACATAATCTGGAACAAGTCCAAATAAATCTGAAAGTAGTCCGGGAGAAAAAAATATCAGCCCCCAGAAGTTGTGTGCAAATGGAAAAAAGTCGTGTTGCATCCTAAATCTGTCGGTCTGAGCAAGAGTATCCGGGAGAAGTCCGAAATTATCCTGAGGTACTATGGGAGGAATTATTTTTTTTTTGCGAGAATTGAAGACAAAACGGGAATAAATCTGTCTGAATCCTGAACATATTTGTCCGAAACACAGAAACAGGGAGAAGTCCGACTTAATCAGATATTAGTCTGGGTGGAAAAATTAATATTCGCTAGAATTAAAGTGCAAATAGAAAAATGTCTGGTTGCATTTAATATCTGTTCGTTTGACATACAGAAACCAGGAGAGGTCGGAATTAATCTGATAGTAGTAAGGGAGAAAAAATAATTATTTGCGAGCATTAAAGTGCAAATTGGAATAAATCTGGTTGAAAGCTAAATATTTCCGTCTGAAACACATAACCTGGAACAAGTCCAAATAAATCTAAAAGTAGTCCGGTAGAAAAAAATATCAGACCCCAGAAGTTGACTGCAAATGGAAAAAAGTCGGTTTGCATCCTAAATCTGTCGGTCATAACAACAGAATCCGGGAGAAGTACAAATTAAACTGAAAATTGTCCGGGTGGAAAAATTAATATTCGCTTTAATTGAAGTGCAGACAGGAATAAATCTGGTTGAAAGCTAAATATGTCCGTCTGAAACACAGAATCTGGAAAAAGTCCAAATAAATCTGAAACTGGTCCGGGAGAAAGAAATATCAGACCCCAGAAGTTGAGTGCAAACGGAAAAAGTCGTGTTGCATCCTAAATCTGTCGGACTGAACAAGAGAATCCGGGAAAATAACAAATTAAACTGAAAGAAGTCCGGGTGGAAAAATTATTATTCGCTTGAATTAAAGTGCGGTCAGGAATAAATCTGTTTGAAAGCTAAATATGTCCGTCTGAAACACAGAATCTGGAAAAAGTCCAATTAAATCTGAAAGTATTCCGAGAGAAAAAAATATCAGACCCCAGAAGTTGAGTGCAATTGGAAAAAAGTCGGGTTGCATACTAAATCTATCGGTCTGAACAACAGAATCCGGGAGAAGTCCGAAATTATATTAGTGTCCTATGGGAGGAATAATTATTATTAGCGAGAATTAAAGAGAAAACGGGAATAAATCTGTATGAATACAGAACATATTCGTCCGAAACACAGAAACCGGGATAATTCCGAATTAATAAAAATTAGTCTGGGTGGAAAGATTAACATTCGCTAGAATTAAAGTGCAAATAGAAAAATGTCTGTTTGCATTTTATAACTGTTCGTTTGAAATACAGAAACCAGGAGAGGTCGGAATTAATCTGATAGTAGTAAGGGAGAAAACTAAATTTTTTCGCCTGAAACACAGAATCTGGAACATGTCCAAAGAAATCTGAATGTAGTCCGGGAGAAAAAAATATCAGACCCCAGATGTTGAGTGCAAATGGAAAAAAGTCGGGTTGCATCCTAAATCTGACGGTTTGAACAAAAGAATCCGGGAAAATTACAAACTAAACTGAAGGAAGTCCGGGTGGAAAAATTATTATTTTGCAAGAATTAAGAGCAAATGGCAAATAAATCTGTTTGAATCCTGAACATATTTAATATCTGGTCGTTTGACATACAGAAACCAGGAGAGTTCGGAATTAATCTGAAAGTAGTAAGGGAGAAAAAATAATTATTTTCAAGCATTAAAGTGCAAATTGGAATAAATGTGGTTTAAAGCCAAATATGTCCGTCCGAAACACATAATCTGGAACAAGTCCAAATAAATCTAAAAGTAGTCCGGGAGAAAAAAATATCAGACCCCAGAAGTTTAGTGCAAATCTGTCGTTCTGAACAACAGAATCCGGGAAAAGTACAAACTAAACTGAAAATAGTCCGGGTGGAAAAATTAATATTCGCTTGAATTGAAGTGCAGACAGAAATAAATCTAGTTGAAAGCTAAATCTGTCCTTCTGAAACACAGAATCTGGAACAAGTCCAAATAAATCTAAAAGTAGTCCGGGAGAAAAAAATATCAGACCCCAGAAGTTGAGTGCAAATGGAAAAAAGTCGTGTTGCATCCTAAATCTGTCGGTCTGATCAACAGAATCCGGGAAAAGTACAAACTAAACTGAAAGAATTCCGGGTGGAAAAATTATTATTTCATAAATTAAAGAGCAAATGGCAATAAATCTGTTTGAATCCTGAACATAAATATCCGAAACACTGAAACCTGGAGAAGTGCGACTTAATCAAAAATTAGTCTGGGTGGAAAAATTAATATTCGCTAGAATTAAAGTGCAAATAGAATAATGTCTGGTTGCATTTAGTATCTGTTCGTTTGACATACAGAAACCAGGAGAGGTCGGAATTAATCTGATAGTAGTAAGGGAGAAAAAATAATTATTTGCGAGCATTAAAGTGCAAATTGGAATAAATCTGGTTGAAAGCTAAATATTTCCGTCTGAAACACATAACCTGGAACAAGTCCAAATAAATCTAAAAGTAGTCCGGGAGAAAAAAATAGCAGACCCCAGAAGTTGAGTGCAAATGGAAAAAAGTCGGTTTGCATCCTAAATCTGTCGATCTGAACAACAGAATCCGGGAGAAGTACAAATTAAACTGAAAATTGTCAGGGTGGAAAAATTAATATTCGCTTTAATTGAAGTGCAGACAGGAATAAATCTGGTTGAAAGCTAAATATGTCCGTCTGAAACACAGAATCTGGAAAAAGTCCAAATAAATCTGAAAGTGGTCCGGGAGAAAAAAATATCAGACCCCAGAAGTTGTGTGCAATTGGAAAAAAGTCGGGTTGCATACTAAATCTGTCGGTCTGAACAACAGTATCCGGGAGAAATCCGAAATTATATTAGGGTACTATGGGAGGAATAATTATTATTAGCGAGAATTAAAGAGCAAACGGGAATAAATCTGTATGAATACAGAACATATTCGTCCGAAACACAGAAACCGGGAGAATTCCGAATTAATAAAAATTAGTCTGGGTGGAAAGATTAATATTCGCTAGAATTAAAGTGCAAATAGAAAAATGTCTGGTTGCATTTAATATCTGTTGGTTAGACATACAGAAACCAGGAGAGGTCGGAATTAATCTGATAGTAGTAAGGGAGAAAAAATAATTATTTCAGAGCATTAAAGTGCAAATTGGAATAAATCTGGTTGAAAGCTAAATATTTCCGTCTGAAACACATAATCTGGAACAAGTCCAAATAAATCTAAAAGTAGTCCGGGAGAGAAAAATATCAGACCCCAGAAGTTGAGTGCAATTGGAAAAATGTCGGGTTGTATCCTATATCTGTCGGTCTGAACAACAGAATCCCGGAGAAGTACAAATTAAACTGAAAATTGTCGAGTGGAAAAATTATTATTTGCGAGAGTTAAAGAGCAAATGGCAATAAATCTGTTTGAATCCTGAACATATTTGTCCGAAACACAGAAACGGGAGAAGTCCGACTTAATCAGAAATTAGTCTGTGTGGAAAGATTAATATTCGCTAGAATTAAAGTGCAAATAGAAAAATGTCTGGTTGCATTTAATAACTGTTCGTTTGTAATACAGAAACCAGGAGAGGTCGGAATTATCTGATAGTAGTAAGGGAGAAAACTAAATTTTTTCGCCTGAAACACAGAATCTGGAACAAGTCCAAAGAAATCTGAATGTAGTCCGGGAGAAAAAAATATCAGACCCCAGATGTTGAGTGCAAATGGAAAAAAGTCGGGTTGCATCCTAAATCTGACGGTCTGAACAAAAGAATCCGGGAAAATTACAAACTAAACTGAAGGAAGTCCGGGTGGAAAAATTATTATTTTGCGAGAATTAAGAGCAAATGGCAAATAAATCTGTTTGAATCCTGAACATATTTGTCCGAAACCCAGAAACCGGGAGAGGTCCGAATTAATCTGAAAATAGTAAGCGAGAAAAAATAATTATTTGCAAGCATTAAAGTGCAAAGTGGCATACATCTGGTTTAAAGCCAAATATGTCCGTCTGAAACACATAATCTGGAACAAGTCCAAATAAATCTGAAAGTAGTCCGGGAGAAAAAAATATCATACCCCAGAAGTTGTGTGCAAATGGAAAAAAGTCGGGTTGCATCCTGAATCTGTCGGTCTGAACAGCAGTATCCGTGAGAAGTGCGAAATTATGTTAGGGTACTATGGGAGGAATAATTATTATTGTCGAGAATTAAAGAGCAAACGGGAATAAATCTGGTTGACAGCTAAATATGTATATCTGAAACACATAATCTGGAACAAGTCCAAATAAATCTGAAAGTAGTCCGGGAGAAAAAAGTATCAGACCCCAGAAGTTGTGTGCAAATGGAAAAAAGTCGTGTTGCATCCTAAATCTGTCGGTCTGAGCAAGATTATCCGGGAGAAGTCCGAAATTATCCTGAGGTACTATGGGAGGAATTATTTTTTTTTTGCGAGAATTGAAGACAAAACGGGAATAAATCTGTCTGAATCCTGAACATATTTGTCCGAAACACAGAAACAGGGAGAAGTCCGACTTAATCAGATATTAGTCTGGGTGGAAAAATTAATATTCGCTAGAATTAAAGTGCAAATAGAAAAATGTCTGGATGCATTTAATATCTGTTCGTTTGACATACAGAAACCAGGAGAGGTCGGAATTAATCTGATAGTAGTAAGGGAGAAAAAATAATTATTTGCGAGCATTAAAGTGCAAATTGGAATAAATCTGGTTTAAAACCAAATATGTTCGTCTGAAACACATAATCTGGAACAAGTCCAAATAAATCTGAAAGTAGTCCGGGAGAAAAAAATATCAGACCCCAGAAGTTGAGTGCAAATGGAAAAAAGTCGGGTTGCATCCTGAATCTGTCGGTCTGAACAACAGTATCCGGGAGAAGTGCGAAATTATGTTAGGGTACTATGGGAGGAATAATTATTATTTGCGAGAATTAAAGAGCAAACGGGAATAAATCTGGTTGAAAGCTAAATATGTCCATCTGAAACACAGAATCTGGAACAAGTCCAAATAAATCTGAAAGTAGTCCGAGCGAAAAAAATATCAGACCCCAGATGTTGAGTGCAAATGGAAAAAGTCGTGTTGCATCCTAAATCTGTCGGTCTGAACAAAAGAATCCGGGAAAAGTAAAAACTAAACTGAAAGAAGTCCGGGTGGAAAAATTATTATTTGCGAGAGTTAAAGAGCAAAACGGGAATAAATCTGTTTGAATCCTGAACATATTTGTCCGAAACACAGAAACGGGAGAAGTCCGACTTAATCAGAAATTAGTCTGGGTGGAAATATTAATATTCGCTATAAATAAAGTGCAAATAGAAAAATATTCTGGTTGAATTCAATATCTGGTCGTTTGACATACAGAAACCAGGAGAGGTCGGAATTAATCTTATAGTAGTAAGGGAGAAAAAATAATTATTTGCGAGCATTAAAGTGCAAATTGGAATAAATGTAGTTTAAAGCCAAATATGTCCGTCTGAAACACATAATCTGGAGCAAGTCCAAATAAATCTGAAAGTAGTCCAGGAGAAAAAATATCAGACCCCAGAGGTTGTGTGCAATTGGAAAAAAGTCGGGTTGCATCCTAAATCTGTCGGTCTGAACAACAGAATCCCGGAGAAGTACAAATTAAACTGAAAATTGTCCGGGTGGAAAAATTATTATTTGCGAGAGTTAAAGAGCAAATGGCAATAAATCTGTTTGAATCCTGAACATATTTGTCCGAAACACAGAAACGGGAGAAGTCCGACTTAATCAGAAATTAGTCTGGGTGGAAAGATTAATATTCGCTAGAATTAAAGTGCAAATAGAAAAATGTCTGGTTGCATTTAATATCTGTTCGTTTGACATACAGAAACCAGGAGAGGTCGGAATTAATCTGATAGTAGTAAGGGAGAAAAAATAATTTTTTGCGAGCATTAAAGTGCAAATTGGAATAAATCTGGTTGAAAGCTAAATATGTCCGTCTGAAACACAGAATCTGGAACAAGTCCAAATACATCTGAAAGTAATCCGGGGGAAAAAAATATCAGAACCCAGAAGTTGAGTGCAAATGGAAAAAAGTCGGGTTGCATCCTAAATCTGTCGGTCTGAACAACAGAATCCCGGAGAAGTACAAATTAAACTGAAAATTGTCGGGTGGAAAAATTATTATTTGCGAGAGTTAAAGAGCAAATGGCAATAAATCTGTTTGAATCCTGAACATATTTGTCCGAAACACAGAAACGGGAGAAGTCCGACTTAATCTGAAATTAGTAAGGGAGAAAAAATAATTATTTGCAAGGATTAAAGTGCAAATTGGAATAAATCTGGTTTAAAGCCAAATATGTCCGTCTGAAACACATAATCTGGAACAAGTCCAAATAAATCTGAAAGTAGTCCGGGAGAAAAAAATATCAGACCCCAGAAGTTGTGTGCAAATGGAAAAAAGTCGTGTTGCATCCTAAATCTGTCGGTCTGAACAACAGAATACCGGAGAAGTAAAAATTACACTGAAAATTGTCCGGGTGGAAAAATTATTATTTGCGAGAGTTAAAGAGCAAATGGCAATAAATCTGTTTGAATCCTGAACATATTTGTCCGAAACACAGAAACGGGAGAAGTCCGACTTAATCAGAAATTAGTCTGGGTGGAAAGATTAATATTCGCTAGAATTAAAGTGCAAATAGAAAAATGTCTGGTTGCATTTAATATCTGTTCGTTTGACATACAGAAACCAGGAGAGGTCGGAATTAATCTGATAGTAGTAAGGGAGAAAAAATAATTTTTTGCGAGCATTAAAGTGCAAATTGGAATAAATCTGGTTGAAAGCTAAATATGTCCGTCTGAAACACAGAATCTGGAATAAGTCCAAATACATCTGAAAGTAATCCGGGGGAAAAAAATATCAGAACCCAGAAGTTGAGTGCAAATGGAAAATGCCGTGTTGCATCCTAAATCTGTCGGTCTGAACAACAGAATCCCGGAGAAGTACAAATTAAACTGAAAATTGTCGGGTGGAAAAATTATTATTTGCGAGAGTTAAAGAGCAAATGGCAATAAATCTGTTTGAATCCTGAACATATTTGTCCGAAACACAGAAACGGGAGAAGTCCGACTTAATCTGAAAGTAGTAAGGGAGAAAAAATAATTATTTGCAAGCATTAAAGTGCAAATTGGAATAAATCTGGTTTAAAGCCAAATATGTCCGTCTGAAACACATAATCTGGAACAAGTCCAAATAAATCTGAAAGTAGTCCTGGAGAAAAAAATATCAGCCCCCAGAAGTTGTGTGCAAATGGAAAAAAGTCGTGTTGCATCCTAAATCTGTCGGTCTGAACAAAAGAATCCGGAGAAGTAAAAATTACACTGAAAATTGGCCGGGTGGAAAAATTATTATTTGCGAGAGTTAAAGAGCAAATGGCAATAAATCTGTTTGAATCCTGAACATATTTGTCCGAAACACAGAAACGGGAGAAGTCCGACTTAATCAGAAATTAGTCTGGGTGGAAAGATTAATATTCGCTAGAATTAAAGTGCAAATAGAAAAATGTCTGGTTGCATTTAATATCTGTTCGTTTGACATACAGAAACCAGGAGAGGTCGGAATTAATCTGATAGTAGTAAGGGAGAAAAAATAATTTTTTGCGAGCATTAAAGTGCAAATTGGAATAAATCTGGTTGAAAGCTAAATATGTCCGTCTGAAACACAGAATCTGGAACAAGTCCAAATACATCTGAAAGTAATCCGGGGTAAAAAATATCAGAACCCAGAAGTTGAGTGCAAATGGAAAATGTCGTGTTGCATCCTAAATCTGTCGGTCTGAACAACAGAATCCGGGAAAAGTACAAACAAAACTGAAAGAAGTACGGGTGGAAAAATTATTATTTGCGAGAATTAAGAGCAAATTTCAAATAAATCTGTTTTAATCCTGAGCATATTTGTCCGAAACACAGAAACCGGGAGAAGTCCGACTTAATCAGAAATTAGTCTAAGTGGAAAGATTAATATTCGCTAGAATTAAAGTGCAAATAGAAAAATGTCTGGTTGCATTTAATATCTGTTCGTTTGACATACAGAAACCAGGAGAGGTCGGAATTAATCTGATAGTAGTAAGGGAGAAAAAATAATTATTTGCGAGCATTAAAGTGCAAATTGGAATAAATCTGGTTGAAAGCTAAATATTTCCGTCTGAAACACATAACCTGGAACAAGTCCAAATAAATCTAAAAGTAGTCCGGGAGAAAAAAATAGCAGACCCCAGAAGTTGAGTGCAAATGGAAAAAAGTCGGTTTGCATCCTAAATCTGTCGATCTGAACAACAGAATCCGGGAGAAGTACAAATTAAACTGAAAATTGTCAGGGTGGAAAAATTAATATTCGCTTTAATTGAAGTGCAGACAGGAATAAATCTGGTTGAAAGCTAAATATGTCCGTCTGAAACACAGAATCTGGAAAAAGTCCAAATAAATCTGAAAGTGGTCCGGGAGAAAAAAATATCAGACCCCAGAAGTTGAGTGCAATTGGAAAAAAGTCGGGTTGCATACTAAATCTGTCGGTCTGAACAACAGTATCCGGGAGAAGTCCGAAATTATATTAGGGTACTATGGGAGGAATAATTATTATTAGCGAGAATTAAAGAGCAAACGGGAATAAATCTGTTTGAATACAGAACATATTCGTCCGAAACACAGAAACCGGGAGAATTCCAAGTTAATAAAAATTAGTCTGGGTGGAAAGATTAATATTCGCTAGAATTAAAGTGCAAATAGAAAAATGTCTGGTTGCATTTAATATCTGTTGGTTTGACATACAGAAACCAGGAGAGGTCGGAATTAATCTGATAGTAGTAAGGGAGAAAAAATAATTATTTCAGAGCATTAAAGTGCAAATTGGAATAAATCTGGTTGAAAGCTAAATATTTCCGTCTGAAACACATAATCTGGAACAAGTCCAAATAAATCTAAAAGTAGTCCGGGAGAGAAAAATATCAGACCCCAGAAGTTGAGTGCAATTGGAAAAATGTCGGGTTGTATCCTATATCTGTCGGTCTGAACAACAGAATCCCGGAGAAGTACAAATTAAACTGAAAATTGTCGAGTGGAAAAATTATTATTTGCGAGAGTTAAAGAGCAAATGGCAATAAATCTGTTTGAATCCTGAACATATTTGTCCGAAACACAGAAACGGGAGAAGTCCGACTTAATCAGAAATTAGTCTGGGTGGAAAGATTAATATTCGCTAGAATTAAAGTGCAAATAGAAAAATGTCTGGTTGCATTTAATAACTGTTCGTTTGTAATACAGAAACCAGGAGAGGTCGGAATTATCTGATAGTAGTAAGGGAGAAAACTAAATTTTTTCGCCTGAAACACAGAATCTGGAACAAGTCCAAAGAAATCTGAATGTAGTCCGGGAGAAAAAAATATCAGACCCCAGATGTTGAGTGCAAATGGGAAAAAGTCGGGTTGCATCCTAAATCTGACGGTCTGAACAAAAGAATCCGGGAAAATTACAAACTAAACTGAAGGAAGTCCGGGTGGAATAATTATTATTTTGCGAGAATTAAGAGCAAATGGCAAATAAATCTGTTTGAATCCTGAACATATTTGTCCGAAACCCAGAAACCGGGAGAGGTCCGAATTAATCTGAAATTAGTAAGGGAGAAAAAATAATTATTTGCAAGCATTAAAGTGCAAATTGGAATAGATCTGGTTTAAAGCCAAATATGTCCGTCTGAAACACATAATCTGGAACAAGTCCAAATAAATCTGAAAGTAGTCCGGGAGAAAAAATATCATACCCCAGAAGTTGTGTGCAAATGGAAAAAAGTCGGGTTGCATCCTGAATCTGTCGGTCTGAACAGCAGTATCCGTGAGAAGTGCGAAATTATGTTAGGGTACTATGGGAGGAATAATTATTATTGTCGAGAATTAAAGAGCAAACGGGAATAAATCTGGTTGACAGCTAAATATGTATATCTGAAACACAGAATCTGGAACAAGTCCAAATAAATCTGAAAGTAGTCCGGGAGAAAAAAGTATCAGACCCCAGAAGTTGTGTGCAAATGGAAAAAAGTCGTGTTGCATCCTAAATCTGTCGGTCTGAGCAAGATTATCCGGGAGAAGTCCGAAATTATCCTGAGGTACTATGGGAGGAATTATTTTTTTTTCCGAGAATTGAAGACACAACGGGAATAAATCTGTCTGAATCCTGAACATATTTGTCCGAAACACAGAAACAGGGAGAAGTCCGACTTAATCAGATATTAGTCTGGGTGGAAAAATTAATATTCGCTAGAATTAAAGTGCAAATAGAAAAATGTCTGGATGCATTTAATATCTGTTCGTTTGACATACAGAAACCAGGAGAGGTCGGAATTAATCTGATAGTAGTAAGGGAGAAAAAATAATTATTTGCGAGCATTAAAGTGCAAATTGGAATAAATCTGGTTTAAAACCAAATATGTTCGTCTGAAACACATAATCTGGAACAAGTCCAAATAAATCTGAAAGTAGTCCGGGAGAAAAAAATATCAGACCCCAGAAGTTGAGTGCAAATGGAAAAAAGTCGGGTTGCATCCTGAATCTGTCGGTCTGAACAACAGTATCCGGGAGAAGTGCGAAATTATGTTAGGGTACTATGGGAGGAATAATTATTATTTGCGAGAATTAAAGAGCAAACGGGAATAAATCTGGTTGAAAGCTAAATATGTCCATCTGAAACACAGAATCTGGAACAAGTCCAAATAAATCTGAAAGTAGTCCGAGCGAAAAAAATATCAGACCCCAGATGTTGAGTGCAAATGGAAAAAGTCGTGTTGCATCCTAAATCTGTCGGTCTGAACAAAAGAATCCGGGAAAAGTAAAAACTAAACTGAAAGAAGTCCGGGTGGAAAAATTATTATTTGCGAGAATTAAAGAGCAAATGGCAATAAATCTGTTTGAATCCTGAACATATTTGTCCGAAACACACAAACCGGGAGAAGTCCGACTTAATCAGAAATTAGTCTAAGTGGAAAGATTAATATTCGCTAGAATTAAAGTGCAAATAGAAAAATATTCTGGTTGAATTCAATATCTTGTCGTTTGACATACAGAAACCAGGTGAAGTCGGAATTAATCTTATAGTAGTAAGGGAGAAAAAATAATTATTTGCGAGCATTAAAGTGCAAATTGGAATAAATGTAGTTTAAAGCCAAATATGTCCGTCTGAAACACATAATCTGGAGCAAGTCCAAATAAATCTGAAAGTAGTCCGGGAGAAAAAAATATCAGACCCTAGAAGTTGTGTGCAATTGGAAAAAGTCGGGTTGCATCCTAAATCTGTCGGTCTGAACAACAGAATCCCGGAGAAGTACAAATTAAACTGAAAATTGGCCGGGTGGAAAAATTATTATTTGCGAGAGTTAAAGAGCAAATGGCAATAAATCTGTTTGAATCCTGAACATATTTGTCCGAAACACAGAAACGGGAGAAGTCCGACTTAATCAGAAATTAGTCTGGGTGGAAAGATTAATATTCGCTAGAATTAAAGTGCAAATAGAAAAATGTCTGGTTGCATTTAATATCTGTTCGTTTGACATACAGAAACCAGGAGAGGTCGGAATTAATCTGATAGTAGTAAGGGAGAAAAAATAATTATTTGCGAGCATTAAAGTGCAGACAGGGATAAATCTGGTTGAAAGCTAAATATGTCCGTCTGAAACACAGAATCTGGAACATGTCCAAATATATCTGGAATTAGTACGGGAGAAAAAAATATCAGAACCCAGAAGTTGAGTGCAATTGGAAAAATGTCGGGTTGTATCCTATATCTGTCGGTCTGAACAACAGAATCCCGGAGAAGTACAAATTAAACTGAAAATTGTCGGGTGGAAAAATTATTATTTGCGAGAGTTAAAGAGCAAATGGCAATAAATCTGTTTGAATCCTGAACATATTTGTCCGAAACACAGAAACGGGAGAGGTCCGAATTAATCTGAAAGTAGTAAGGGAGAAAAAATAATTATTTGCAAGCATTAAAGTGCAAATTGGAATAAATCTGGTTTAAAGCCAAATATGTCCGTCTGAAACACATAATCTGGAACAAGTCCAAATAAATCTGAAAGTAGTCCTGGAGAAAAAAATATCAGCCCCCAGAAGTTGTGTGCAAATGGAAAAAAGTCGTGTTGCATCCTAAATCTGTCGGTCTGAACAACAGAATCCCGGAGAAGTAAAAATTACACTGAAAATTGTCCGGGTGGAAAAATTATTATTTGCGAGAGTTAAAGAGCAAATGGCAATAAATCTGTTTGAATCCTGAACATATTTGTCCGAAACACAGAAACGGGAGAAGTCCGACTTAATCAGAAATTAGTCTGGGTGGAAAGATTAATATTCGCTAGAATTAAAGTGCAAATAGAAAAATGTCTGGTTGCATTTAATATCTGTTCGTTTGACATACAGAAACCAGGAGAGGTCGGAATTAATCTGATAGTAGTAAGGGAGAAAAAATAATTTTTTGCGAGCATTAAAGTGCAAATTGGAATAAATCTGGTTGAAAGCTAAATATGTCCGTCTGAAACACAGAATCTGGAACAAGTCCAAATACATCTGAAAGTAATCCGGGGGAAAAAAATATCAGAACCCAGAAGTTGAGTGCAAATGGAAAATGCCGTGTTGCATCCTAAATCTGTCGGTCTGAACAACAGAATCCGGGAAAAGTAAAAACTAAACTGAAAGAAGTCCGGGTGGAAAAATTATTATTTGCGAGAATTAAGAGCAAATTTCAAATAAATCTGTTTTAATCCTGAGCATATTTGTCCGAAACACAGAAACCGGGAGAAGTCCGACTTAATCAGAAATTAGTCTAAGTGGAAAGATTAATATTCGCTAGAATTAAAGTGCAAATAGAAAAATGTCTGGTTGCATTTAATATCTGTTCGTTTGACATACAGAAACCAGGAGAGGTCGGAATTAATCTGATAGTAGTAAGGGAGAAAAAATAATTATTTGCGAGCATTAAAGTGCAAATTGGAATAAATCTGGTTGAAAGCTAAATATTTCCGTCTGAAACACATAACCTGGAACAAGTCCAAATAAATCTAAAAGTAGTCCGGGAGAAAAAAATAGCAGACCCCAGAAGTTGAGTGCAAATGGAAAAAAGTCGGTTTGCATCCTAAATCTGTCGATCTGAACAACAGAATCCGGGAGAAGTACAAATTAAACTGAAAATTGTCAGGGTGGAAAAATTAATATTCGCTTTAATTGAAGTGCAGACAGGAATAAATCTGGTTGAAAGCTAAATATGTCCGTCTGAAACACAGAATCTGGAAAAAGTCCAAATAAATCTGAAAGTAGGCCGGGGGAAATAATATCAGACCCCAGAAGTTGAGTGCAAATGGAAAAAAGTCGGGTTGCATACTAAATCTGTCGGTCTGAACAACAGTATCCGGGAGAAGTCCGAAATTATATTAGGGTACTATGGGAGGAATAATTATTATTAGCGAGAATTAAAGAGCAAACGGAAATAAATCTGTTTGAATACAGAACATATTCGTCCGAAACACAGAAACCGGGAGAATTCCGAGTTAATAAAAATTAGTCTGGGTGGAAAAATTAATATTCGCTAGAATTAAATTGCAAATAGAAAAATATTGTGGTTGTATTCAATATCTTGTCTTTTGACATACAGAAACCAGGAGATGTCGGTATTAATCTTATAGTAGTAAGGGAGAAAAAATAATTATTTGCGAGCATTAAAGTGCAAATTGGAATAAATGTAGTTTAAAGCCAAATATGTCCGTCTGAAACACATAATCTGGAGCAAGTCCAAATAAATCTGAAAGTAGTCCGGGAGAAAAAAATATCAGACCCCAGAAGTTGTGTGCAATTGGAAAAAAGTCGGGTTGCATCCTAAATCTGTCGGTCTGAACAACAGAATCCCGGAGAAGTACAAATTAAACTGAAAATTGTCCGGGTGGAAAAATTATTATTTGCGAGAGTTAAAGAGCAAATGGCAATAAATCTGTTTGAATCCTGAACATATTTGTCCGAAACACAGAAACGGGAGAAGTCCGACTTAATCAGAAATTAGTCTGGGTGGAAAGATTAATATTCGCTAAAATTAAAGTGCAAATAGAAAAATGTCTGGTTGCATTTAATAACTGTTCGTTTGTAATACAGAAACCAGGAGAGGTCGGAATTATCTGATAGTAGTAAGGGAGAAAACTAAATTTTTTCGCCTGAAACACAGAATCTGGAACAAGTCCAAAGAAATCTGAATGTAGTCCGGGAGAAAAAATATCAGACCCCAGATGTTGAGTGCAAATGGAAAAAAGTCGGGTTGCATCCTAAATCTGACGGTCTGAACAAAAGAATCCGGGAAAATTACAAACTAAACTGAAGGAAGTCCGGGTGGAAAAATTATTATTTTGCGAGAATTAAGAGCAAATGGCAAATAAATCTGTTTGAATCCTGAACATATTTGTCCGAAACCCAGAAACCGGGAGAGGTCCGAATTAATCTGAAAGTAGTAAGGGAGAAAAAATAATTATTTGCAAGCATTAAAGTGCAAATTGGAATAAATCTGGTTTAAAGCCAAATATGTCCGTCTGAAACACATAATCTGGAACAAGTCCAAATAAATCTGAAAGTAGTCCGGGAGAAAAAAATATCAGCCCCCAGAAGTTGTGTGCAAATGGAAAAAAGTCGTGTTGCATCCTAAATCTGTCGGTCTGAGCAAGAGTATCCGGGAGAAGTCCGAAATTATCCTGAGGTACTATGGGAGGAATTATTTTTTTTTTGCGAGAATTGAAGACAAAACGGGAATAAATCTGTCTGAATCCTGAACATATTTGTCCGAAACACAGAAACAGGGAGAAGTCCGACTTAATCAGATATTAGTCTGGGTGGAAAAATTAATATTCGCTAGAATTAAAGTGCAAATAGAAAAATGTCTGGATGCATTTAATATCTGTTCGTTTGACATACAGAAACCAGGAGAGGTCGGAATTAATCTGATAGTAGTAAGGGAGAAAAAATAATTATTTGCGAGCATTAAAGTGCAAATTGGAATAAATCTGGTTTAAAACCAAATATGTTCGTCTGAAACACATAATCTGGAACAAGTCCAAATAAATCTGAAAGTAGTCCGGGAGAAAAAAATATCAGACCCCAGAAGTTGAGTGCAAATGGAAAAAAGTCGGGTTGCATCCTGAATCTGTCGGTCTGAACAACAGTATCCGGGAGAAGTGCGAAATTATGTTAGGGTACTATGGGAGGAATAATTATTATTTGCGAGAATTAAAGAGCAAACGGGAATAAATCTGGTTGAAAGCTAAATATGTCCATCTGAAACACAGAATCTGGAACAAGTCCAAATAAATCTGAAAGTAGTCCTGGAGAAAAAAATATCAGACCCCAGAAGTTGTGTGCAAATGGAAAAAAGTCGTGTTGCATACTCAAACTATCGGTCTGAAGAAAAGAATCCGGGAAAAGTACAAACTAAACTGAAAGAAGTCCGGGTGGAAAAATTATTATTTTCGAGAATTAAAGAGCAAATGGCAATAAATCTGTTTGAATCCTGAACATATTTGTCCGAAACACAGAAACCGGGAGAAGTCCGACTTAATCAGAAATTAGTCTGGGTGGAAAGATTAATATTCGCTAGAATTAAAGTGCAAATAGTAAAATATTCTGGTTGAATTCAATATCTGGTCGTTTGACATACAGAAACCTGGAGAGGTCGGAATTAATCTTATAGTAGTAAGGGAGAAAAAATAATTATTTGCGAGCATTAAAGTGCAAATTGGAATAAATGTAGTTTAAAGCCAAATATGTCCGTCTGAAACACATAATCTGGAGCAAGTCCAAATAAATCTGAAAGTTGTCCGAGCGAAAAAAATATCAGACCCCAGAAGTTGAGTGCAAATGGAAAAAGTCGTGTTGCATCCTAAATCTGTCGGTCTGAACAAAAGAATCCGGGAAAAGTAAAAACTAAACTGAAAGAAGTCCGGGTGGAAAAATTATTATTTGCGAGAGTTAAAGAGCAAATGGCAATAAATCTGTTTGAATCCTGAACATATTTGTCCGAAACACAGAAAAGGGAGAAGTCCGACTTAATCAGAAATTAGTCTGGGTGGAAATATTAATATTCGCTAGAATTAAAGTGCAAATAGTAAAATATTCTGGTTGAATTCAATATCTTGTCGTTTGACATACAGAAAACAGGTGAAGTCGGAATTAATCTTATAGTAGTAAGGGAGAAAAAATAATTATTTGCGAGCATTAAAGTGCAAATTGGAATAAATGTAGTTTAAAGCCAAATATGTCCGTCTGAAACACATAATCTGGAGCAAGTCCAAATAAATCTGAAAGTAGTCCAGGAGAAAAAAATATCAGACCCCAGAAGTTGTGTGCAATTGGAAAAAAGTCGGGTTGCATCCTAAATCTGTCGGTCTGAACAACAGAATCCCGGAGAAGTACAAATTAAACTGAAAATTGTCCGGGTGGAAAAATTATTATTTGCGAGAGTTAAAGAGCAAATGGCAATAAATCTGTTTGAATCCTGAACATATTTGTCCGAAACACAGAAACGGGAGAAGTCCGACTTAATCAGAAATTAGTCTGGGTGGAAAGATTAATATTCGCTAGAATTAAAGTGCAAATAGAAAAATGTCTGGTTGCATTTAATAACTGTTCGTTTGTAATACAGAAACCAGGAGAGGTCGGAATTATCTGATAGTAGTTAGGTAGAAAACTAAATTTTTTCGCCTTAAACAAAGAATCTTTAACAAGTCCAAATAAATCTGATTGTAGTCCGGGAGAAAAATATCAGACCCCAGATGTTGAGTGCAAATGGGAAAAAGTCGGGTTGCATCCTAAATCTGACGGTCTGAACAAAAAGAATCCGGTAAAATTACAAACTAAACTGAAGGAAGTCCGGGTGGAAAAATTATTATTTTGCGAGAATTAAGAGCAAATGGCAAATAAATCTGTTTGTATCCTGAACATATTTGTCCGAAACCCAGAAACCGGGAGAGGTCCGAATTAATCTGAAAGTAGTAAGGGAGAAAAAATAATTATTTGCAAGCATTAAAGTGCAAATTGGAATAAATCTGGTTTAAAACCAAATATGTCCGTCTGAAACACAGAATCTGGAACAAGTCCAAATAAATCTGAAAGTAGTCCTGGAGAAAAAAATATCAGACCCCAGAAGTTGAGTGCAAATGGAAAAAAGTCGTGTTGCATACTCAATCTATCGGTCTGAACAAAAGAATCCGGGAAAAGTACAAACTAAACTGAAAGAAGTCCGGGTGGAAAAATTATTATTTGCGAGAATTAAAGAGCAAATGGCAATAAATCTGTTTGAATCCTGAACATATTTGTCTGAAACCCAGAAACCGGGAGAAGTCCGACTTAATCAGAAATTAGTCTGGGTGGAAAGATTAATATTCGCTAGAATTAAAGTGCAAATAGAAAAATGTCTGGTTGCATTTAATATCTGTTCGTTTGACATACAGAAACCAGGAGAGGTCGGAATTAATCTGATAGTAGTAAGGGAGAAAAAATAATTTTTTGCGAGCATTAAAGTGCAAATTGGAATAAATCTGGTTGAAAGCTAAATATGTCCGTCTGAAACACAGAATCTGGAACAAGTCCAAATACATCTGAAAGTAATCCGGGGGAAAAAAATATCAGAACCCAGAAGTTGAGTGCAAATGGAAAATGTCGTGTTGCATCCTAAATCTGTCGGTCTGAACAACAGAATCCGGGAAAAGTACAAACAAAACTGAAAGAAGTACGGGTGGAAAAATTATTATTTGCGAGAATTAAGAGCAAATTTCAAATAAATCTGTTTTAATCCTGAGCATATTTGTCCGAAACACAGAAACCGGGAGAAGTCCGACTTAATCAGAAATTAGTCTAAGTGGAAAGATTAATATTCGCTAGAATTAAAGTGCAAATAGAAAAATGTCTGGTTGCATTTTAATATCTGTTCGTTTGACATACAGAAACCAGGAGAGGTCGGAATTAATCTGATAGTAGTAAGGGAGAAAAAATAATTATTTGCGAGCATTAAAGTGCAAATTGGAATAAATCTGGTTGAAAGCTAAATATTTCCGTCTGAAACACATAACCTGGAACAAGTCCAAATAAATCTAAAAGTAGTCCGGGAGAAAAAATATCAGACCCCAGAAGTTGAGTGCAAATGGAAAAAAGTCGGTTTGCATCCTAAATCTGTCGATCTGAACAACAGAATCCGGGAGAAGTACAAATTAAACTGAAAATTGTCAGGGTGGAAAAATTAATATTCGCTTTAATTGAAGTGCAGACAGGAATAAATCTGGTTGAAAGCTAAATATGTCCGTCTGAAACACAGAATCTGGAAAAAGTCCAAATAAATCTGAAAGTGGTCCGGGAGAAAAAAATATCAGACCCCAGAAGTTGAGTGCAATTGGAAAAAAGTCGGGTTGCATACTAAATCTGTCGGTCTGAACAACAGTATCCGGGAGAAGTCCGAAATTATATTAGGGTACTATGGGAGGAATAATTATTATTAGCGAGAATTAAAGAGCAAACGGGAATAAATCTGTTTGAATACAGAACATATTCGTCCGAAACACAGAAACCGGGAGAATTCCGAATTAATAAAAATTAGTCTGGGTGGAAAGATTAATATTCGCTAGAATTAAAGTGCAAATAGAAAAATGTCTGGTTGCATTTAATATCTGTTCGTTTGACATACAGAAACCAGGAGAGGTCGGAATTATCTGATAGTAGTAAGGGAGAAAACTAAATTTTTTCGCCTGAAACACAGAATCTGGAACAAGTCCAAAGAAATCTGAATGTAGTCCGGGAGAAAAAATATCAGACCCCAGATGTTGAGTGCAAATGGAAAAAAGTCGGGTTGCATCCTAAATCTGACGGTCTGAACAAAAGAATCCGGGAAAATTACAAACTAAACTGAAGGAAGTCCGGGTGGAAAAATTATTATTTTGCGAGAATTAAGAGCAAATGGCAAATAAATCTGTTTGTATCCTGAACATATTTGTCCGAAACCCAGAAACCGGGAGAGGTCCGAATTAATCTGAAAGTAGTAAGGGAGAAAAAATAATTATTTGCAAGCATTAAAGTGCAAATTGGAATAAATCTGGTTTAAAGCCAAATATGTCCGTCTGAAACACATAATCTGGAACAAGTCCAAATAAATCTGAAAGTAGTCCGGGAGAAAAAAATATCATACCCCAGAAGTTGTGTGCAAATGGAAAAAAGTCGGGTTGCATCCTGAATCTGTCGGTCTGAACAGCAGTATCCGTGAGAAGTGCGAAATTATGTTAGGGTACTATGGGAGGAATAATTATTATTGTCGAGAATTAAAGAGCAAACGGGAATAAATCTGGTTGACAGCTAAATATGTATATCTGAAACACAGAATCTGGAACAAGTCCAAATAAATCTGAAAGTAGTCCGGGAGAAAAAAGTATCAGACCCCAGAAGTTGAGTGCAAATTGAAAAAAGTCGTGTTGCATCCTAAATCTGTCGGTCTGAGCAAGATTATCCGGGAGAAGTCCGAAATTATCCTGAGGTACTATGGGAGGAATTATTTTTTTTTTGCGAGAATTGAAGACAAAACGGGAATAAATCTGTCTGAATCCTGAACATATTTGTCCGAAACACAGAAACAGGGAGAAGTCCGACTTAATCAGATATTAGTCTGGGTGGAAAAATTAATATTCGCTAGAATTAAAGTGCAAATAGAAAAATGTCTGGATGCATTTAATATCTGTTCGTTTGACATACAGAAACCAGGAGAGGTCGGAATTAATCTGATAGTAGTAAGGGAGAAAACATAATTATTTGCGAGCATTAAAGTGCAAATTGGAATAAATCTGGTTTAAAACCAAATATGTTCGTCTGAAACACATAATCTGGAACAAGTCCAAATAAATCTGAAAGTAGTCCGGGAGAAAAAAATATCAGACCCCAGAAGTTGAGTGCAAATGGAAAAAAGTCGGGTTGCATCCTGAATCTGTCGGTCTGAACAACAGTATCCGGGAGAAGTGCGAAATTATGTTAGGGTACTATGGGAGGAATAATTATTATTTGCGAGAATTAAAGAGCAAACGGGAATAAATCTGGTTGAAAGCTAAATATGTCCATCTGAAACACAGAATCTGGAACAAGTCCAAATAAATCTGAAAGTAGTCCTGGAGAAAAAAATATCAGACCCCAGAAGTTGTGTGCAAATGGAAAAAAGTCGTGTTGCATACTCAAACTATCGGTCTGAAGAAAAGAATCCGGGAAAAGTACAAACTAAACTGAAAGAAGTCCGGGTGGAAAAATTATTATTTTCGAGAATTAAAGAGCAAATGGCAATAAATCTGTTTGAATCCTGAACATATTTGTCCGAAACACAGAAACCGGGAGAAGTCCGACTTAATCAGAAATTAGTCTAAGTGGAAAGATTAATATTCGCTAGAATTAAGTGCAAATAGAAAAATGTCTGGTTGCATTTAATATCTGTTCGTTTGACATACAGAAACCAGGAGAGGTCGGAATTAATCTGATAGTAGTAAGGGAGAAAAAATAATTATTTGCGAGCATCAAAGTGCAAATTGGAATAAATCTGGTTCAATGCCAAATATGTCAGTCTGAAACACAGAATCTGGAACAAGTCCAAATAAATCTGAAAGTAGTCCGAGCGAAAAAAATATCAGACCCCAGAAGTTGAGTGCAAATGGAAAAAGTCGTGTTGCATCCTAAATCTGTCGGTCTGAACAAAAGAATCCGGGAAAAGTAAAAACTAAACTGAAAGAAGTCCGGGTGGAAAAATTATTATTTGCGAGAGTTAAAGAGCAAATGGCAATAAATCTGTTTGAATCCTGAACATATTTGTCCGAAACACAGAAACGGGAGAAGTCCGACTTAATCAGAAATTAGTCTGGGTGGAAATATTAATATTCGCTAGAATTAAAGTGCAAATAGAAAAATATTCTGGTTGAATTCAATATCTGGTCGTTTGACATACAGAAACCAGGTGAAGTCGGAATTACTCTTATAGTAGTAAGGGAGAAAAAATAATTATTTGCGAGCATTAAAGTGCAAATTGGAATAAATGTAGTTTAAAGCCAAATATGTCCGTCTGAAACACATAATCTGGAGCAAGTCCAAATAAATCTGAAAGTAGTCCGGGAGAAAAAAATATCAGACCCCAGAAGTTGTGTGCAATTGGAAAAAAGTCGGGTTGCATCCTAAATCTGTCGGTCTGAACAACAGAATCCCGGAGAAGTACAAATTAAACTGAAAATTGTCCGGGTGGAAAAATTATTATTTGCGAGAGTTAAAGAGCAAATGGCAATAAATCTGTTTGAATCCTGAACATATTTGTCCGAAACACAGAAACGGGAGAAGTCCGACTTAATCAGAAATTAGTCTGGGTGGAAAGATTAATATTCGCTAGAATTAAAGTGCAAATAGAAAAATGTCTGGTTGCATTTAATATCTGTTCGTTTGACATACAGAAACCAGGAGAGGTCGGAATTAATCTGATAGTAGTAAGGGAGAAAAAATAATTATTTGCGAGCATCAAAGTGCAAATTGGAATAAATCTGGTTCAATGCCAAATATGTCAGTCTGAAACACAGAATCTGGAACAAGTCCAAATAAATCTGAATGTAGTCCGGGAGAAAAAAATATCAGACCCCAGATGTTGAGTGCAAATGGAAAAAAGTCGGGTTGCATCCTAAATCTGACGGTCTGAACAAAAGAATCCGGGAAAATTACAAACTAAACTGAAGGAAGTCCGGGTGGAAAAATTATTATTTTGCGAGAATTAAGAGCAAATGGCAAATAAATCTGTTTGTATCCTGAACATATTTGTCCGAAACCCAGAAACCGGGAGAGGTCCGAATTAATCTGAAAGTAGTAAGGGAGAAAAAATAATTATTTGCAAGCATTAAAGTGCAAATTGGAATAAATCTGGTTTAAAACCAAATATGTCCGTCTGAAACACAGAATCTGGAACAAGTCCAAATAAATCTGAAAGTAGTCCTGGAGAAAAAAATATCAGACCCCAGAAGTTGAGTGCAAATGGAAAAAAGTCGTGTTGCATACTCAATCTATCGGTCTGAACAAAAGAATCCGGGAAAAGTACAAACTAAACTGAAAGAAGTCCGGGTGGAAAAATTATTATTTGCGAGAATTAAAGAGCAAATGGCAATAAATCTGTTTGAATCCTGAACATATTTGTCTGAAACCCAGAAACCGGGAGAAGTCCGACTTAATCAGAAATTAGTCAGGGTGGAAAGATTAATATTCGCTAGAATTAAAGTGCAAATAGAAAAATGTCTGGTTGCATTTAATATCTGTTCGTTTGACATACAGAAACCAGGAGAGGTCGGAATTAATCTGATAGTAGTAAGGGAGAAAAAATAATTTTTTGCGAGCATTAAAGTGCAAATTGGAATAAATCTGGTTGAAAGCTAAATATGTCCGTCTGAAACACAGAATCTGGAACAAGTCCAAATACATCTGAAAGTAATCCGGGGGAAAAAAATATCAGAACCCAGAAGTTGAGTGCAAATGGAAAAAGTCGTGTTGCATCCTAAATCTGTCGGTCTGAACAAAAGAATCCGGGAAAAGTAAAAACTAAACTGAAAGAAGTCCGGGTGGAAAAATTATTATTTGCGAGAGTTAAAGAGCAAATGGCAATAAATCTGTTTGAATCCTGAACATATTTGTCCGAAACACAGAAACGGGAGAAGTCCGACTTAATCAGAAATTAGTCTGGGTGGAAAGATTAATATTCGCTAGAATTAAAGTGCAAATAGAAAAATGTCTGGTTGCATTTAATAACTGTTCGTTTGTAATACAGAAACCAGGAGAGGTCGGAATTATCTGATAGTAGTAAGGGAGAAAACTAAATTTTTTCGCCTGAAACACAGAATCTGGAACAAGTCCAAAGAAATCTGAATGTAGTCCGGGAGAAAAAAATATCAGACCCCAGATGCTGAGTGCAAATGGAAAAAAGTCGGGTTGCATCCTAAATCTGACGGTCTGAACAAAAGAATCCTGGAAAATTACAAACTAAACTGAAGGAAGTCCGGGTGGAAAAATTATTATTTTGCGAGAATTAAGAGCAAATGGCAAATAAATCTGTTTGTATCCTGAACATATTTGTCCGAAACCCAGAAACCGGGAGAGGTCCGAATTAATCTGAAAGTAGTAAGGGAGAAAAAATAATTATTTGCAAGCATTAAAGTGCAAATTGGAATAAATCTGGTTTAAAGCCAAATATGTCCGTCTGAAACACATAATCTGGAACAAGTCCAAATAAATCTGAAAGTAGTCCGGGAGAAAAAAATATCATACCCCAGAAGTTGTGTGCAAATGGAAAAAAGTCGGGTTGCATCCTGAATCTGTCGGTCTGAACAGCAGTATCCGGGAGAAGTGCGAAATTATGTTAGGGTACTATGGGAGGAATAATTATTATTGTCGAGAATTAAAGAGCAAACGGGAATAAATCTGGTTGACAGCTAAATATGTATATCTGAAACACAGAATCTGGAACAAGTCCAAATAAATCTGAAAGTAGTCCGGGAGAAAAAAGTATCAGACCCCAGAAGTTGAGTGCAAATTGAAAAAAGTCGTGTTGCATCCTAAATCTGTCGGTCTGAGCAAGATTATCCGGGAGAAGTCCGAAATTATCCTGAGGTACTATGGGAGGAATTATTTTTTTTTTTGCGAGAATTGAAGACAAAACGGGAATAAATCTGTCTGAATCCTGAACATATTTGTCCGAAACACAGAAACAGGGAGAAGTCCGACTTAATCAGATATTAGTCTGGGTGGAAAAATTAATATTCGCTAGAATTAAAGTGCAAATAGAAAAATGTCTGGATGCATTTAATATCTGTTCGTTTGACATACAGAAACCAGGAGAGGTCGGAATTAATCTGATAGTAGTAAGGGAGAAAAAATAATTATTTGCGAGCATTAAAGTGCAAATTGGAATAAATCTGGTTTAAAACCAAATATGTTCGTCTGAAACACATAATCTGGAACAAGTCCAAATAAATCTGAAAGTAGTCCTGGAGAAAATAATATCAGACCCCAGAAGTTGTGTGCAAATGGAAAAAAGTCGTGTTGCATACTCAAACTATCGGTCTGAAGAAAAGAATCCGGGAAAAGTACAAACTAAACTGAAAGAAGTCCGGGTGGAAAAATTATTATTTGCGAGAATTAAAGAGCAAATGGCAATAAATCTGTTTGAATCCTGAACATATTTGTCCGAAACACAGAAACCGGGAGAAGTCCGACTTAATCAGAAATTAGTCTAAGTGGAAAGATTAATATTCGCTAGAATTAAGTGCAAATAGAAAAATGTCTGGTTGCATTTAATATCTGTTCGTTTGACATACAGAAACCAGGAGAGGTCGGAATTAATCTGATAGTAGTAAGGGAGAAAAAATAATTATTTGCGAGCATCAAAGTGCAAATTGGAATAAATCTGGTTCAATGCCAAATATGTCAGTCTGAAACACAGAATCTGGAACAAGTCCAAATAAATCTGAAAGTAGTCCGAGCGAAAAAAATATCAGACCCCAGAAGTTGAGTGCAAATGGAAAAAGTCGTGTTGCATCCTAAATCTGTCGGTCTGCACAAAAGAATCCGGGAAAAGTAAAAACTAAACTGAAAGAAGTCCGGGTGGAAAAATTATTATTTGCGAGAGTTAAAGAGCAAATGGCAATAAATCTGTTTGAATCCTGAACATATTTGTCCGAAACACAGAAACGGGAGAAGTCCGACTTAATCAGAAATTAGTCTGGGTGGAAATATTAATATTCGCTAGAATTAAAGTGCAAATAGAAAAATATTCTGGTTGAATTCAATATCTTGTCGTTTGACATACAGAAACCAGGAGAGGTCGGAATTAATCTTATAGTAGTAAGGGAGAAAAAATAATTATTTGCGAGCATTAAAGTGCAAATTGGAATAAATGTAGTTTAAAGCCAAATATGTCCGTCTGAAACACATAATCTGGAGCAAGTCCAAATAAATCTGAAAGTAGTCCGGGAGAAAAAAATATCAGACCCCAGAAGTTGTGTGCAATTGGAAAAAGTCGGGTTGCATCCTAAATCTGTCGGTTTGAACAACAGAATCCGGGAGAAGTACAAACTAAACTGAAAGACGTCCGGGTGGAAAAATTATGATTTGCGAGAATTAAAGAGCAAATGGCAATAAATCTGTTTGAATCCTGAACATATTTGTCCGAAACACAGAAACCGGGAGAAGTCCGACTTAATCAGAAATTAGTCTGGGTGGAAAAATTAATATTCGCTAGAATTAAAGTGCAAATAGAAAAATGTCTGGTTGCATTTAATATCTGTTCGTTTGACATACAGAAACCAGGAGAGGTCGGAATTAATCTGATAGTAGTAAGGGAGAAAAAATAATTATTTGCGAGCATCAAAGTGCAAATTGGAATAAATCTGGTTCAATGCCAAATATGTCAGTCTGAAACACAGAATCTGGAACAAGTCCAAATAAATCTGAAAGTAGTCCGAGCGAAAAAAATATCAGACCCCAGAAGTTGAGTGCAAATGGAAAAAGTCGTGTTGCATCCTAAATCTGTCGGTCTGAACAAAAGAATCCGGGAAAAGTAAAAACTAAACTGAAAGAAGTCCGGGTGGAAAAATTATTATTTGCGAGAGTTAAAGAGCAAATGGCAATAAATCTGTTTGAATCCTGAACATATTTGTCCGAAACACAGAAACGGGAGAAGTCCGACTTAATCAGAAATTAGTCTGGGTGGAAAGATTAATATTCGCTAGAATTAAAGTGCAAATAGAAAAATGTCTGGTTGCATTTAATAACTGTTCGTTTGTAATACAGAAACCAGGAGAGGTCGGAATTATCTGATAGTAGTAAGGGAGAAAACTAAATTTTTTCGCCTGAAACACAGAATCTGGAACAAGTCCAAATAAATCTGAAAGTAGTCCGGGAGAAAAAAATATCATACCCCAGAAGTTGTGTGCAAATGGAAAAAAGTCGGGTTGCATCCTGAATCTGTCGGTCTGAACAGCAGTATCCGTGAGAAGTGCGAAATTATGTTAGGGTACTATGGGAGGAATAATTATTATTGTCGAGAATTAAAGAGCAAACGGGAATAAATCTGGTTGACAGCTAAATATGTATATCTGAAACACAGAATCTGGAACAAGTCCAAATAAATCTGAAAGTAGTTCGGGAGAAAAAAGTATCAGACCCCAGAAGTTGAGTGCAAATTGAAAAAAGTCGTGTTGCATCCTAAATCTGTCGGTCTGAGCAAGATTATCCGGGAGAAGTCCGAAATTATCCTGAGGTACTATGGGAGGAATTATTTTTTTTTTGCGAGAATTGAAGACAAAACGGGAATAAATCTGTCTGAATCCTCAACATATTTGTCCGAAACACAGAAACCGGGAGAGGTCCGAATTAATCTGAAAGTAGTAAGGGAGAAAAAATAATTATTTGCAAGCATTAAAGTGCAAATTGGAATAAATCTGGTTTAAAGCCAAATATGTCCGTCTGAAACACATAATCTGGAACAAGTCCAAATAAATCTGAAAGTAGTCCGGGAGAAAAAAATATCATACCCCAGAAGTTGTGTGCAAATGGAAAAAAGTCGTGTTGCATGCTCAATCTATCGGTCTGAACAAAAGAATCCGGGAAAAGTAAAAACTAAACTGAAAGAAGTCCGGGTGGAAAAATTATTATTTGCGAGAATTAAGAGCAAATTTCAAATAAATCTGTTTTAATCCGGAGCATATTTGTCCGAAACACAGAAACCGGGAGAATTCCGACTTAATCAGAAATTAGTCTAAGTGGAAAGATTAATATTCGCTAGAATTAAAGTGCAAATAGAAAAATGTCTGGTTGCATTTAATATCTGTTCGTTTGACATACAGAAACCAGGAGAGGTCGGAATTAATCTGATAGTAGTAAGGGAGAAAAAATAATTATTTGCGAGCATTAAAGTGCAAATTGGAATAAATCTGGTTTAAAACCAAATATGTTCGTCTGAAACACATAATCTGGAACAAGTCCAAATAAATCTGAAAGTAGTCCTGGAGAAAAAAATATCAGACCCCAGAAGTTGTGTGCAAATGGAAAAAAGTCGTGTTGCATACTCAAACTATCGGTCTGAAGAAAAGAATCCGGGAAAAGTACAAACTAAACTGAAAGAAGTCCGGGTGGAAAAATTATTATTTGCGAGAGTTAAAGAGCAAATGGCAATAAATCTGTTTGAATCCTGAACATATTTGTCCGAAACACAGAAACGGGAGAAGTCCGACTTAATCAGAAATTAGTCTGGGTGGAAAGATTAATATTCGCTAGAATTAAAGTGCAAATAGAAAAATGTCTGGTTGCATTTAATAACTGTTCGTTTGTAATACAGAAACCAGGAGAGGTCGGAATTATCTGATAGTAGTAAGGGAGAAAACTAAATTTTTTCGCCTGAAACACAGAATCTGGAACAAGTCCAAAGAAATCTGAATGTAGTCCGGGAGAAAAAAATATCAGACCCCAGATGCTGAGTGCAAATGGAAAAAAGTCGGGTTGCATCCTAAATCTGACGGTCTGAACAAAAGAATCCTGGAAAATTACAAACTAAACTGAAGGAAGTCCGGGTGGAAAAATTATTATTTTGCGAGAATTAAGAGCAAATGGCAAATAAATCTGTTTGTATCCTGAACATATTTGTCCGAAACCCAGAAACCGGGAGAGGTCCGAATTAATCTGAAAGTAGTAAGGGAGAAAAAATAATTATTTGCAAGCATTAAAGTGCAAATTGGAATAAATCTGGTTTAAAGCCAAATATGTCCGTCTGAAACACATAATCTGGAACAAGTCCAAATAAATCTGAAAGTAGTCCGGGAGAAAAAAATATCATACCCCAGAAGTTGTGTGCAAATAGAAAAAGTCGGGTTGCATCCTGAATCTGTCGGTCTGAACAGCAGTATCCGGGAGAAGTGCGAAATTATGTTAGGGTACTATGGGAGGAATAATTATTATTGTCGAGAATTAAAGAGCAAACGGGAATAAATCTGGTTGACAGCTAAATATGTATATCTGAAACACAGAATCTGGAACAAGTCCAAATAAATCTGAAAGTAGTCCGGGAGAAAAAAGTATCAGACCCCAGAAGTTGAGTGCAAATTGAAAAAAGTCGTGTTGCATCCTAAATCTGTCGGTCTGAGCAAGATTATCCGGGAGAAGTCCGAAATTATCCTGAGGTACTATGGGAGGAATTATTTTTTTTTTGCGAGAATTGAAGACAAAACGGGAATAAATCTGTCTGAATCCTGAACATATTTGTCCGAAACCCAGAAACCGGGAGAGGTCCGAATTAATCTGAAAGTAGTAAGGGAGAAAAAATAATTATTTGCAAGCATTAAAGTGCAAATTGGAATAAATCTGGTTTAAAACCAAATATGTCCGTCTGAAACACATAATCTGGAACAAGTCCAAATAAATCTGAAAGTAGTCCGGGAGAAAAAAATATCAGACCCCAGAAGTTGAGTGCAAATGGAAAAAAGTCGGGATGCATCCTGAATCTGTCGGTCTGAACAACAGTATCCGGGAGAAGTGCGAAATTATGTTAGGGTACTATGGGAGGAATAATAATTATTTGCGAGCATTAAAGTGCAAATTGGAATAAATCTGGTTTAAAACCAAATATGTTCGTCTGAAACACATAATCTGGAACAAGTCCAAATAAATCTGAAAGTAGTCCGAGCGAAAAAAATATCAGACCCCAGAAGTTGAGTGCAAATGGAAAAAGTCGTGTTGCATCCTAAATCTGTCGGTCTGAACAAAAGAATCCGGGAAAAGTAAAAACAAAAGTGAAAGAAGTCCGGGTGGAAAAATTATTATTTGCGAGAATTAAGAGCAAATTTCAAATAAATCTGTTTTAATCCTGAGCATATTTGTCCGAAACACAGAAACGGGAGAAGTCCGACTTAATCAGAAATTAGTCTGGGTGGAAAGATTAATATTCGCTAGAATTAAAGTGCAAATAGAAAAATGTCTGGTTGCATTTAATAACTGTTCGTTTGTAATAAAGAAACCAGGAGAGGTCGGAATTATCCGATAGTAGTAAGGGAGAAAAAATAATTATTTGCGAGCATCAAAGTGCAAATTGGAATAAATCTGGTTCAATGCCAAATACGTCAGTCTGAAACACAGAATCTGGAACAAGTCCAAATAAATCTGAAAGTAGTCCGAGCGAAAAAAATATCAGACCCCAGAAGTTGAGTGCAAATGGAAAAAGTCGTGTTGCATCCTAAATCTGTCGGTCTGAACAAAAGAATCCGGGAAAAGTAAAAACTAAACTGAAAGAAGTCCGGGTGGAAAAATTATTATTTGCGAGAGTTAAAGAGCAAATGGCAATAAATCTGTTTGAATCCTGAACATATTTGTCCGAAACACAGAAACCGGGAGAAGTCCGACTTAATCAGAAATTAGTCTAAGTGGAAAGATTAATATTCGCTAGAATTAAAGTGCAAATAGAAAAATGTCTGGTTGCATTTAATATCTGTTCGTTTGACATACAGAAACCAGGAGAGGTCGGAATTAATCTGATAGTAGTAAGGGAGAAAAAATAATTTTTTGCGAGCATTAAAGTGCAAATTGGAATAAATCTGGTTGAAAGCTAAATATGTCCGTCTGAAACACAGAATCTGGAACAAGTCCAAATACATCTGAAAGTAATCCGGGGGAAAAAAATATCAGAACCCAGAAGTTGAGTGCAAATGGAAAATGCCGTGTTGCATCCTAAATCTGTCGGTCTGAACAACAGAATCCGGGAAAAGTACAAACTAAACTGAAAGAAGTACGGGTGGAAAAATTATTATTTGTGAGAATTAAGAGCAAATTTCAAATAAATCTGTTTTAATCCTGAGCATATTTGTCCGAAACACAGAAACCGGGAGAAGTCCGACTTAATCAGAAATTAGTCTAAGTGGAAAGATTAATATTCGCTAGAATTAAAGTGCAAATAGAAAAATGTCTGGTTGCATTTAATATCTGTTCGTTTGACATACAGAAACCAGGAGAGGTCGGAATTAATCTGATAGTAGTAAGGGAGAAAAATAATTATTTGCGAGCATCAAAGTGCAAATTGGAATAAATCTGGTTCAATGCCAAATATGTCAGTCTGAAACACAGAATCTGGAACAAGTCCAAATAAATCTGAAAGTAGTCCGAGCGAAAAAAATATCAGACCCCAGAAGTTGAGTGCAAATGGAAAAAGTCGTGTTGCATCCTAAATCTGTCGGTCTGAACAAAAGAATCCGGGAAAAGTAAAAACTAAACTGAAAGAAGTCCGGGTGGAAAAATTATTATTTGCGAGAGTTAAAGAGCAAATGGCAATAAATCTGTTTGAATCCTGAACATATTTGTCCGAAACACAGAAACCGGGAGAGGTCCGAATTAATCTGAAAGTAGTAAGGGAGAAAAAATAATTATTTGCAAGCATTAAAGTGCAAATTGGAATAAATCTGCTTTAAAGCCAAATATGTCCGTCTGAAACACATAATCTGGAACAAGTCCAAATAAATCTGAAAGTAGTCCGGGAGAAAAAAATATCATACACCAGAAGTTGTGTGCAAATGGAAAAAAGTCGGGTTGCATCCTAAATCTGACGGTCTGAACAAAAGAATCCGGGAAAATTACAAACTAAACTGAAAGAAGTCCGTGTGGAAAAATTATTATTTGCGAGAATTAAGAGCAAATTTCAAATAAATCTGTTTTAATCCTGAGCATATTTGTCCGAAACCCAGAAACCGGGAGAAGTCCGACTTAATCAGAAATTAGTCTGGGTGGAAAGATTAATATTCGCTAGAATTAAAGTGCAAATAGAAAAATGTCTGGTTGCATTTAATAACTGTTCGTTTGTAATACAGAAACCAGGAGAGGTCGGAATTATCTGATAGTAGTAAGGGAGAAAACTAAATTTTTTCGCCTGAAACACAGAATCTGGAACAAGTCCAAAGAAATCTGAATGTAGTCCGGGAGAAAAAAATATCAGACCCCAGATGCTGAGTGCAAATGGAAAAAAGTCGGGTTGCATCCTAAATCTGACGGTCTGAACAAAAGAATCCTGGAAAATTACAAACTAAACTGAAGGAAGTCCGGGTGGAAAAATTATTATTTTGCGAGAATTAAGAGCAAATGGCAAATAAATCTGTTTGTATCCTGAACATATTTGTCCGAAACCCAGAAACCGGGAGAGGTCCGAATTAATCTGAAAGTAGTAAGGGAGAAAAAATAATTATTTGCAAGAATTAAAGTGCAAATTGGAATAAATCTGGTTTAAAGCAAAATATGTCAGTCTGAAACACCTAATCTGGAACAAGTCCAAATAAATCTGAATGTAGTCCGGGAGAGAAAAATATCATACACCAGATGTTGTGTGCAAATGGAAAAAAGTCGGGTTGCATCCTGAATCTGTCGGTCTGAACAGCAGTATCCGGGAGAAGTGCGAAATTATGTTAGGGTACTATGGGAGGAATAATTATTATTGTCGAGAATTAAAGAGCAAACGGGAATAAATCTGGTTGACAGCTAAATATGTATATCTGAAACACAGAATCTGGAACAAGTCCAAATAAATCTGAAAGTAGTCCGGGAGAAAAAAGTATCAGACCCCAGAAGTTGAGTGCAAATTGAAAAAAGTCGTGTTGCATCCTAAATCTGTCGGTCTGAGCAAGATTATCCGGGAGAAGTCCGAAATTATCCTGAGGTACTATGGGAGGAATTATTTTTTTTTTGCGAGAATTGAAGACAAAACGGGAATAAATCTGTCTGAATCCTGAACATATTTGTCCGAAACACAGAAACAGGGAGAAGTCCGACTTAATCAGATATTAGTCTGGGTGGAAAAATTAATATTCGCTAGAATTAAAGTGCAAATAGAAAAATGTCTGGATGCATTTAATATCTGTTCGTTTGACATACAGAAACCAGGAGAGGTCGGAATTAATCTGATAGTAGTAAGGGAGAAAAAATAATTATTTGCGAGCATTAAAGTGCAAATTGGAATAAATCTGGTTTAAAACCAAATATGTTCGTCTGAAACACATAATCTGGAACAAGTCCAAATAAATCTGAAAGTAGTCCGGGAGAAAAAAATATCAGACCCCAGAAGTTGAGTGCAAATGGAAAAAAGTCGGGTTGCATCCTAAATCTGTCGGTCTGAACAACAGAATCCCGGAGAAGTACAAATTAAACTGAAAATTGTCCGGGTGGAAAAATTATTATTTGCGAGAGTTAAAGAGCAAATGGCAATAAATCTGTTTGAATCCTGAACATATTTGTCCGAAACACAGAAACGGGAGAAGTCCGACTTAATCAGAAATTAGTCTGGGTGGAAAGATTAATATTCGCTAGAATTAAAGTGCAAATAGAAAAATGTCTGGTTGCATTTAATAACTGTTCGTTTGTAATACAGAAACCAGGAGAGGTCGGAATTATCTGATAGTAGTAAGGGAGAAAACTAAAATTTTTTCGCCTGAAACACAGAATCTGGAACAAGTCCAAGGAAATCTGAATGTAGTCCGGGAGAAAAAAATATCAGACCCCAGATGTTGAGTGCAAATGGGAAAAAGTCGTGTTGCATACTCAATCTATCGGTCTGAACAAAAGAATCCGGGAAAAGTACAAACTAAACTGAAAGAAGTCCGGGTGGAAAAATTATTATTTGCGAGAATTAAAGAGCAAATGGCAATAAATCTGTTTGAATCCTGAACATATTTGTCCGAAACCCAGAAACCGGGAGAGGTCCGAATTAATCTGAAAGTAGTAAGGGAGAAAAAATAATTATTTGCAAGCATTAAAGTGCAAATTGGAATAAATCTGGTTTAAAACCAAATATGTCCGTCTGAAACACAGAATCTGGAACAAGTCCAAATAAATCTGAAAGTAGTCCTGGAGAAAAAAATATCAGACCCCAGAAGTTGTGTGCAAATGGAAAAAAGTCGTGTTGCATACTCAATCTATCGGTCTGAACAAAAGAATCCGGGAAAAGTACAAACTAAACTGAAAGAAGTCCGGGTGGAAAAATTATTATTTGCGAGAATTAAAGAGCAAATGGCAATAAATCTGTTTGAATCCTGAACATATTTGTCTGAAACCCAGAAACCGGGAGAAGTCCGACTTAATCAGAAATTAGTCAGGGTGGAAAGATTAATATTCGCTAGAATTAAAGTGCAAATAGAAAAATGTCTGGTTGCATTTAATATCTGTTCGTTTGACATACAGAAACCAGGAGAGGTCGGAATTAATCTGATAGTAGTAAGGGAGAAAAAATAATTTTTTGCGAGCATTAAAGTGCAAATTGGAATAAATCTGGTTGAAAGCTAAATATGTCCGTCTGAAACACAGAATCTGGAACAAGTCCAAATACATCTGAAAGTAATCCGGGGGAAAAAAATATCAGAACCCAGAAGTTGAGTGCAAATGGAAAATGCCGTGTTGCATCCTAAATCTGTCGGTCTGAACAACAGAATCCGGGAAAAGTACAAACTAAACTGAAAGAAGTACGGGAGGAAAAATTATTATTTGCGAGAATTAAGAGCAAATTTCAAATAAATCTGTTTTAATCCTGAGCATATTTGTCCGAAACACAGAAACCGGGAGAAGTCCGACTTAATCAGAAATTAGTCTAAGTGGAAAGATTAATATTCGCTAGAATTAAAGTGCAAATAGAAAAATGTCTGGTTGCATTTAATATCTGTTCGTTTGACATACAGAAACCAGGAGAGGTCGGAATTAATCTGATAGTAGTAAGGGAGAAAAAATAATTATTTGCGAGCATCAAAGTGCAAATTGGAATAAATCTGGTTCAATGCCAAATATGTCAGTCTGAAACACAGAATCTGGAACAAGTCCAAATAAATCTGAAAGTAGTCCGAGCGAAAAAAATATCAGACCCCAGAAGTTGAGTGCAAATGGAAAAAGTCGTGTTGCATCCTAAATCTGTCGGTCTGAACAACAGAATCCCGGAGAAGTAAAAACTAAACTGAAAGAAGTCCGGGTGGAAAAATTATTATTTGCGAGAGTTAAAGAGCAAATGGCAATAAATCTGTTTGAATCCTGAACATATTTGTCCGAAACACAGAAACGGGAGAAGTCCGACTTAATCAGAAATTAGTCTGGGTGGAAAGATTAATATTCGCTAGAATTAAAGTGCAAATAGAAAAATGTCTGGTTGCATTTAATAACTGTTCGTTTGTAATACAGAAACCAGGAGAGGTCGGAATTATCTGATAGTAGTCAGGGAGAAAACTAAATTTTTTCGCCTGAAACACAGAATCTGGAACAAGTCCAAAGAAATCAGAAAGTAGTCGTGGAGAAAAAAATATCAGACCCCAGAAGTTGAGTGCAAATGGAAAAAAGTCGAGTTGCATCCTAAATCTGTCGGTCTGAACAAAAGAATCCTGGAAAATTACAAACTAAACTGAAGGAAGTCCGGGTGGAAAAATTATTATTTTATGAGAATTAAGAGCAAATGGGAAATAAATCTGTTTGTATCCTGAACATATTTGTCCGAAACCCAGAAACCGGGAGAGGTACGAATTAATCTGAAATTAGTAAGGGAGAAAAAATAATTATTTGCAAGCATTAAAGTGCAAATTGGAATAAATCTGGTTTAAAGCCAAATATGTCCGTCTGAAACACATAATCTGGAACAAGTCCAAATAAATCTGAAAGTAGTCCGGGAGAAAAAAATATCATACCCCAGAAGTTGTGTGCAAATGGAAAAAAGTCGGGTTGCATCCTGAATCTGTCGGTCTGAACAGCAGTATCCGTGAGAAGTGCGAAATTATGTTAGGGTACTATGGGAGGAATAATTATTATTGTCGAGAATTAAAGAGCAAACGGGAATAAATCTGGTTGACAGCTAAATATGTATATCTGAAACACAGAATCTGGAACAAGTCCAAATAAATCTGAAAGTAGTCCGGGAGAAAAAAGTATCAGACCCCAGAAGTTGAGTGCAAATTGAAAAAAGTCGGGTTGCATCCTGAATCTGTCGGTCTGAACAACAGTATCCGGGAGAAGTGCGAAATTATGTTAGGGTACTATGGGAGGAATAATTATTATTTGCGAGAATTAAAGAGCAAACGGGAATAAATCTGGTTGAAAGCTAAATATGTCCATCTGAAACACAGAATCTGGAACAAGTCCAAATAAATCTGAAAGTAGTCCTGGAGAAAAAAATATCAGACCCCAGAAGTTGTGTGCAAATGGAAAAAAGTCGTGTTGCATACTCAAACTATCGGTCTGAAGAAAAGAATCCGGGAAAAGTACAAACTAAACTGAAAGAAGTCCGGGTGGAAAAATTATTATTTGCGAGCATTAAAGTGCAAATTGGAATAAATCTGTTTGAATCCTGAACATATTTGTCCGAAACACAGAAACCGGGAGAAGTCCGACTTAATCAGAAATTAGTCTAAGTGGAAAGATTAATATTCGCTAGAATTAAGTGCAAATAGAAAAATGTCTGGTTGCATTTAATATCTGTTCGTTTGACATACAGAAACCAGGAGAGGTCGGAATTAATCTGATAGTAGTAAGGGAGAAAAAATAATTATTTGCGAGCATCAAAGTGCAAATTGGAATAAATCTGGTTCAATGCCAAATATGTCAGTCTGAAACACAGAATCTGGAACAAGTCCAAATAAATCTGAAAGTAGTCCGAGCGAAAAAAATATCAGACCCCAGAAGTTGTGTGCAAATGGAAAAAAGTCGTGTTGCATACTCAAACTATCGGTCTGAAGAAAAGAATCCGGGAAAAGTACAAACTAAACTGAAAGAAGTCCGGGTGGAAAAATTATTATTTGCGAGAATTAAAGAGCAAATGGCAATAAATCTGTTTGAATCCTGAACATATTTGTCCGAAACACAGAAACCGGGAGAAGTCCGACTTAATCAGAAATTAGTCTAAGTGGAAAGATTAATATTCGCTAGAATTAAAGTGCAAATAGAAAAATGTCTGGTTGCATTTAATATCTGTTCGTTTGACATACAGAAACCAGGAGAGGTACGAATTAATCTGAAAGTAGTAAGGGAGAAAAAATAATTATTTGCAAGCATTAAAGTGCAAATTGGAATAAATCTGGTTTAAAACCAAATATGTCCGTCTGAAACACATAATCTGGAGCAAGTCCAAATAAATCTGAAAGTAGTCCAGGAGAAAAAAATATCAGACCCCAGAAGTTGTGTGCAATTGGAAAAAAGTCGGGTTGCATCCTAAATCTGTCGGTCTGAACAACAGAATCCCGGAGAAGTACAAATTAAACTGAAAATTGTCGGGTGGAAAAATTATTATTTGCGAGAGTTAAAGAGCAAATGGCAATAAATCTGTTTGAATCCTGAACATATTTGTCCGAAACACAGAAACGGGAGAAGTCCGACTTAATCAGAAATTAGTCTGGGTGGAAAGATTAATATTCGCTAGAATTAAAGTGCAAATAGTAAAATATTCTGGTTGAATTCAATATCTGGTCGTTTGACATACAGAAACCAGGAGAGGTCGGAATTAATCCGATAGTAGTAAGGGAGAAAAAATAATTATTTGCGAGCATTAAAGTGCAAATTGGAATAAATGTAGTTTAAAGCCAAATATGTCCGTCTGAAACACATAATCTGGAGCAAGTCCAAATAAATCTGAAAGTAGTCCGGGAGAAAAAAATATCATACCCCAGAAGTTGTGTGCAAATGGAAAAAAGTCGGGTTGCATCCTGAATCTGTCGGTCTGAACAGCAGTATCCGGGAGAAGTGCGAAATTATGTTAGGGTACTATGGGAGGAATAATTATTATTGTCGAGAATTAAAGAGCAAACGGGAATAAATCTGGTTGACAGTTAAATATGTATATCTGAAACACAGAATCTGGAACAAGTCCAAATAAATCTGAAAGTAGTACGGGAGAAAAAATTATCAGACCCCAGAAGTTGAGTGCAAATGGAAAAAGTCGTGTTGCATCCTAAATCTGTCGGTCTGAACAAAAGAATCCGGGAAAAGTAAAAACTAAACTGAAAGAAGTCCGGGTGGAAAAATTATTATTTGCGAGAGTTAAAGAGCAAATGGCAATAAATCTGTTTGAATCCTGAACATATTTGTCCGAAACACAGAAACGGGAGAAGTCCGACTTAATCAGAAATTAGTCTGGGTGGAAATATTAATATTCGCTAGAATTAAAGTGCAAATAGAAAAATATTCTGGTTGAATTCAATATCTGGTCGTTTGACATACAGAAACCAGGAGAGGTCGGAATTAATCTTATAGTAGTAAGGGAGAAAAAATAATTATTTGCGAGCATTAAAGTGCAAATTGGAATAAATGTAGTTTAAAGCCAAATATGTCCGTCTGAAACACATAATCTGGAACAAGTCCAAATAAATCTGAAAGTAGTCCGGGAGAAAAAAATATCAGACCCCAGAAGTTGAGTGCAAATGGAAAAAAGTCGGGTTGCATCCTGAATCTGTCGGTCTGAACAACAGTATCCGGGAGAAGTGCGAAATTATGTTAGGGTACTATGGGAGGAATAATTATTATTTGCGAGAATTAAAGAGAAAACGGGAATAAATCTGTCTGAATCCTGAACATATCTGTCCGAAACACAGAAACAGGGAGAAGTCCGACTTAATCAGAAATTAGTCTAAGTGGAAAGATTAATATTCGCTAGAATTAAGTGCAAATAGAAAAATGTCTGGTTGCATTTAATATCTGTTCGTTTGACATACAGAAACCAGGAGAGGTCGGAATTAATCTGATAGTAGTAAGGGAGAAAAAATAATTATTTGCGAGCATTAAAGTGCAAAATGGAATAAATGTAGTTTAAAGCCAAATATGTCCGTCTGAAACACATAATCTGGAGCAAGTCCAAATAAATCTGAAAGTAGTCCGGGAGAAAAAAATATCAGACCCCAGAAGTTGTGTGCAATTGGAAAAAAGTCGGGTTGCATCCTAAATCTGTCGGTCTGAACAAAAGAATCCGGGAAAATTACAAACTAAACTGAAGGAAGTCCGGGTGGAAAAATTATTATTTTGCGAGAATTAAGAGCAAATGGCAAATAAATCTGTTTGTATCCTGAACATATTTGTCCGAAACCCAGAAACCGGGAGAGGTCCGAATTAATCTGAAAGTAGTAAGGGAGAAAAAATAATTATTTGCAAGCATTAAAGTGCAAATTGGAATAAATCTGGTTTAAAGCCAAATATGTCCGTCTGAAACACATAATCTGGAACAAGTCCAAATAAATCTGAAAGTAGTCCGGGAGAAAAAAATATCATACCCCAGAAGTTGTGTGCAAATGGAAAAAAGTCGGGTTGCATCCTGAATCTGTCGGTCTGAACAGCAGTATCCGGGAGAAGTGCGAAATTATGTTAGGGTACTATGGGAGGAATAATTATTATTGTCGAGAATTAAAGAGCAAACGGGAATAAATCTGGTTGACAGCTAAATATGTATATCTGAAACACAGAATCTGGAACAAGTCCAAATAAATCTGAAAGTAGTCCGGGAGAAAAAAGTATCAGACCCCAGAAGTTGAGTGCAAATTGAAAAAAGTCGTGTTGCATCCTAAATCTGTCGGTCTGAGCAAGAGTATCCGGGAGAAGTCCGAAATTATCCTGAGGTACTATGGGAGGAATTATTTTTTTTTTTGCGAGAATTGAAGACAAAACGGGAATAAATCTGTCTGAATCCTGAACATATTTGTCCGAAACACAGAAACAGGGAGAAGTCCGACTTAATCAGATATTAGTCTGGGTGGAAAAATTAATATTCGCTAGAATTAAAGTGCAAATAGAAAAATGTCTGGATGCATTTAATATCTGTTCGTTTGACATACAGAAACCAGGAGAGGTCGGAATTAATCTGATAGTAGTAAGGGAGAAAAAATAATTATTTGCGAGCATTAAAGTGCAAATTGGAATAAATCTGGTTTAAAACCAAATATGTTCGTCTGAAACACATAATCTGGAACAAGTCCAAATAAATCTGAAAGTAGTCCGGGAGAAAAAAATATCAGACCCCAGAAGTTGAGTGCAAATGGAAAAAAGTCGGGTTGCATCCTGAATCTGTCGGTCTGAACAACAGTATCCGGGAGAAGTGCGAAATTATGTTAGGGTACTATGGGAGGAATAATTATTATTTGCGAGAATTAAAGAGCAAACGGGAATAAATCTGGTTGAATCCTGAACATATTTGTCTGAAACCCAGAAACCGGGAGAAGTCCGACTTAATCAGAAATTAGTCTGGGTGGAAAGATTAATATTCGCTAGAATTAAAGTGCAAATAGAAAAATGTCTGGTTGCATTTAATAACTGTTCGTTTGTAATACAGAAACCAGGAGAGGTCGGAATTATCTGATAGTAGTAAGGGAGAAAACTAAATTTTTTCGCCTGAAACACAGAATCTGGAACAAGTCCAAAGAAATCTGAATGTAGTCCGGGAGAAAAAAATATCAGACCCCAGATGTTGAGTCCAAATGGAAAAAGTCGGGTTGCATCCTAAATCTGACGGTCTGAACAAAAGAATCCGGGAAAATTACAAACTAAACTGAAGGAAGTCCGGGTGGAAAAATTATTATTTTGCGAGAATTAAGAGCAAATGGCAAATAAATCTGTTTGTATCCTGAACATATTTGTCCGAAACCCAGAAACCGGGAGAGGTCCGAATTAATCTGAAAGTAGTAAGGGAGAAAAAATAATTATTTGCAAGCATTAAAGTGCAAATTGGAATAAATCTGGTTTAAAACCAAATATGTTCGTCTGAAACACATAATCTGGAACAAGTCCAAATAAATCTGAAAGTAGTCCGGGAGAAAAAAATATCAGACCCCAGAAGTTGAGTGCAAATGGAAAAAAGTCGGGTTGCATCCTGAATCTGTCGGTCTGAACAGCAGTATCCGGGAGAAGTGCGAAATTATGTTAGGGTACTATGGGAGGAATAATTATTATTGTCGAGAATTAAAGAGCAAACGGGAATAAATCTGGTTGACAGCTAAATATGTATATCTGAAACACAGAATCTGGAACAAGTCCAAATAAATCTGAAAGTAGTCCTGGAGAAAATAATATCAGACCCCAGAAGTTGTGTGCAAATGGAAAAAAGTCGTGTTGCATACTCAAACTATCGGTCTGAAGAAAAGAATCCGGGAAAAGTACAAACTAAACTGAAAGAAGTCCGGGTGGAAAAATTATTATTTGCGAGAATTAAAGAGCAAATGGCAATAAATCTGTTTGAATCCTGAACATATTTGTCCGAAACACAGAAACCGGGAGAAGTCCGACTTAATCAGAAATTAGTCTAAGTGGAAAGATTAATATTCGCTAGAATTAAGTGCAAATAGAAAAATGTCTGGTTGCATTTAATATCTGTTCGTTTGACATACAGAAACCAGGAGAGGTCGGAATTAATCTGATAGTAGTAAGGGAGAAAAAATAATTATTTGCGAGCATCAAAGTGCAAATTGGAATAAATCTGGTTCAATGCCAAATATGTCAGTCTGAAACACAGAATCTGGAACAAGTCCAAATAAATCTGAAAGTAGTCCGAGCGAAAAAAATATCAGACCCCAGAAGTTGAGTGCAAATGGAAAAAGTCGTGTTGCATCCTAAATCTGTCGGTCTGAACAAAAGAATCCGGGAAAAGTAAAAACTAAACTGAAAGAAGTCCGGGTGGAAAAATTATTATTTGCGAGAGTTAAAGAGCAAATGGCAATAAATCTGTTTGAATCCTGAACATATTTGTCCGAAACACAGAAACGGGAGAAGTCCGACTTAATCAGAAATTAGTCTGGGTGGAAATATTAATATTCGCTAGAATTAAAGTGCAAATAGAAAAATATTCTGGTTGAATTCAATATCTTGTCGTTTGACATACAGAAACCAGGAGAGGTCGGAATTAATCTTATAGTAGTAAGGG
The DNA here is from genome assembly GCA_030998225.1 of Diplolepis rosae. Lineage (NCBI taxonomy): Eukaryota > Metazoa > Arthropoda > Insecta > Hymenoptera > Diplolepididae > Diplolepis > Diplolepis rosae. The sequence goes on from JAPYXD010000535.1 coordinate 378,067, forward strand.
AGAAAAAATAATTATTTGCGAGCATTAAAGTGCAAATTGGAATAAATGTAGTTTAAAGCCAAATATGTCCGTCTGAAACACATAATCTGGAGCAAGTCCAAATAAATCTGAAAGTAGTCCGGGAGAAAAAAATATCAGACCCCAGAAGTTGTGTGCAATTGGAAAAAAGTCGGGTTGCATCCTAAATCTGTCGGTCTGAACAACAGAATCCCGGAGAAGTACAAATTAAACTGAAAATTGTCCGGGTGGAAAAATTATTATTTGCGAGAGTTAAAGAGCAAATGGCAATAAATCTGTTTGAATCCTGAACATATTTGTCCGAAACACAGAAACGGGAGAAGTCCGACTTAATCAGAAATTAGTCTGGGTGGAAAGATTAATATTCGCTAGAATTAAAGTGCAAATAGAAAAATGTCTGGTTGCATTTAATAACTGTTCGTTTGTAATACAGAAACCAGGAGAGGTCGGAATTATCTGATAGTAGTAAGGGAGAAAACTAAATTTTTTCGCCTGAAACACAGAATCTGGAACAAGTCCAAAGAAATCTGAATGTAGTCCGGGAGAAAAAAATATCAGACCCCAGATGTTGAGTGCAAATGGGAAAAAGTCGGGTTGCATCCTAAATCTGACGGTCTGAACAAAAGAATCCGGGAAAATTACAAACTAAACTGAAGGAAGTCCGGGTGGAAAAATTATTATTTTGCGAGAATTAAGAGCAAATGGCAAATAAATCTGTTTGTATCCTGAACATATTTGTCCGAAACCCAGAAACCGGGAGAGGTCCGAATTAATCTGAAAGTAGTAAGGGAGAAAAAATAATTATTTGCAAGCATTAAAGTGCAAATTGGAATAAATCTGGTTTAAAGCCAAATATGTCCGTCTGAAACACATAATCTGGAACAAGTCCAAATAAATCTGAAAGTAGTCCGGGAGAAAAAAATATCATACCCCAGAAGTTGTGTGCAAATGGAAAAAAGTCGGGTTGCATCCTGAATCTGTCGGTCTGAACAGCAGTATCCGGGAGAAGTGCGAAATTATGTTAGGGTACTATGGGAGGAATAATTATTATTGTCGAGAATTAAAGAGCAAACGGGAATAAATCTGGTTGACAGCTAAATATGTATATCTGAAACACAGAATCTGGAAAAAGTCCAATTAAATCTGAAAGTATTCCGAGAGAAAAAAGTATCAGACCCCAGAAGTTGAGTGCAAATTGAAAAAAGTCGTGTTGCATCCTAAATCTGTCGGTCTGAGCAAGATTATCCGGGAGAAGTCCGAAATTATCCTGAGGTACTATGGGAGGAATTATTTTTTTTTTTGCGAGAATTGAAGACAAAACGGGAATAAATCTGTCTGAATCCTGAACATATTTGTCCGAAACACAGAAACAGGGAGAAGTCCGACTTAATCAGATATTAGTCTGGGTGGAAAAATTAATATTCGCTAGAATTAAAGTGCAAATAGAAAAATGTCTGGATGCATTTAATATCTGTTCGTTTGACATACAGAAACCAGGAGAGGTCGGAATTAATCTGATAGTAGTAAGGGAGAAAAAATAATTATTTGCGAGCATTAAAGTGCAAATTGGAATAAATCTGGTTTAAAACCAAATATGTCCGTCTGAAACACATAATCTGGAACAAGTCCAAATAAATCTGAAAGTAGTCCGGGAGAAAAAAATATCATACACCAGAAGTTGTGTGCAAATGGAAAAAAGTCGGGTTGCATCCTCAAACTATCGGTCTGAAGAAAAGAATCCGGGAAAATAACAAACTATACTGAAAGAAGTCCGGGTGGAAAAATTATTATTTGCGAGAGTTAAAGAGCAAATGGCAATAAATCTGTTTGAATCCTGAACATATTTGTCCGAAACACAGAAACAGGGAGAAGTCCGACTTAATCAGATATTAGTCTGGGTGGAAAAATTAATATTCGCTAGAATTAAAGTGCAAATAGAAAAATGTCTGGATGCATTTAATATCTGTTCGTTTGACATACAGAAACCAGGAGAGGTCGGAATTAATCTGATAGTAGTAAGGGAGAAAAAATAATTATTTGCGAGCATTAAAGTGCAAATTGGAATAAATCTGGTTTAAAACCAAATATGTCCGTCTGAAACACATAATCTGGAACAAGTCCAAATAAATCTGAAAGTAGTCCGGGAGAAAAAAATATCATACACCAGAAGTTGTGTGCAAATGGAAAAAAGTCGGGTTGCATACTGAATCTATCGGTCTGAAGAAAAGAATCCGGGAAAATAACAAACTAAACTGAAAGAAGTCGGGGTGGAAAAATTATTATTTGCGAGAATTAAAGAGCAAATGGCAATAAATCTGTTTGAATCCTGAACATATTTGTCCGAAACACAGAAACCGGGAGAAGTCCGACTTAATCAGAAATTAGTCTAAGTGGAAAGATTAATATTCGCTAGAATTAAGTGCAAATAGAAAAATGTCTGGTTGCATTTAATATCTGTTCGTTTGACATACAGAAACCAGGAGAGGTCGGAATTAATCTGATAGTAGTAAGGGAGAAAAAATAATTATTTGCGAGCATCAAAGTGCAAATTGGAATAAATCTGGTTCAATGCCAAATATGTCAGTCTGAAACACAGAATCTGGAACAAGTCCAAATAAATCTGAAAGTAGTCCGAGCGAAAAAAATATCAGACCCCAGAAGTTGAGTGCAAATGGAAAAAGTCGTGTTGCATCCTAAATCTGTCGGTCTGAACAAAAGAATCCGGGAAAAGTAAAAACTAAACTGAAAGAAGTCCGGGTGGAAAAATTATTATTTGCGAGAGTTAAAGAGCAAATGGCAATAAATCTGTTTGAATCCTGAACATATTTGTCCGAAACACAGAAACGGGAGAAGTCCGACTTAATCAGAAATTAGTCTGGGTGGAAATATTAATATTCGCTAGAATTAAAGTGCAAATAGAAAAATATTCTGGTTGAATTCAATATCTGGTCGTTTGACATACAGAAACCAGGAGAGGTCGGAATTAATCTTATAGTAGTAAGGGAGAAAAAATAATTATTTGCGAGCATTAAAGTGCAAATTGGAATAAATGTAGTTTAAAGCCAAATATGTCCGTCTGAAACACATAATCTGGAGCAAGTCCAAATAAATCTGAAAGTAGTCCGGGAGAAAAAAATATCAGACCCCAGAAGTTGTGTGCAATTGGAAAAAAGTCGGGTTGCATCCTAAATCTGTCGGTCTGAACAACAGAATCCCGGAGAAGTACAAATTAAACTGAAAATTGTCCGGGTGGAAAAATTATTATTTGCGAGAGTTAAAGAGCAAATGGCAATAAATCTGTTTGAATCCTGAACATATTTGTCCGAAACACAGAAACGGGAGAAGTCCGACTTAATCAGAAATTAGTCTGGGTGGAAAGATTAATATTCGCTAGAATTAAAGTGCAAATAGAAAAATGTCTGGTTGCATTTAATAACTGTTCGTTTGTAATACAGAAACCAGGAGAGGTCGGAATTATCTGATAGTAGTAAGGGAGAAAACTAAATTTTTTCGCCTGAAACACAGAATCTGGAACAAGTCCAAAGAAATCTGAATGTAGTCCGGGAGAAAAAAATATCAGACCCCAGATGTTGAGTGCAAATGGAAAAAAGTCGGGTTGCATCCTAAATCTGACGGTCTGAACAAAAGAATCCGGGAAAATTACAAACTAAACTGAAGGAAGTCCGGCGGAAAAATTATTATTTGCGAGAATTAAGAGCAAATAACAAATAAATCTGTTTGTATCCTGAACATATTTGTCCGAAACCCAGAAACCGGGAGAGGTCCGAATTAATCTGAAAGTAGTAAGGGAGAAAAAATAATTATTTGCAAGCATTAAAGTGCAAATTGGAATAAATCTGGTTTAAAGCCAAATATGTCCGTCTGAAACACATAATCTGGAACAAGTCCAAATAAATCTGAAAGTAGTCCGGGAAAAAAAATATCATACACCAGAAGTTGTGTGCAAATGGAAAAAAGTCGGGTTGCATCCTGAATCTGTCGGTCTGAACAGCAGTATCCGGGAGAAGTGCGAAATTATGTTAGGGTACTATGGGAGGAATAATTATTATTGTCGAGAATTAAAGAGCAAACGGGAATAAATCTGGTTGACAGCTAAATATGTATATCTGAAACACAGAATCTGGAACAAGTCCAAATAAATCTGATAGTAGTAAGGGAGAAAAAAGTATCAGACCCCAGAAGTTGAGTGCAAATGGAAAAAAGTCGTGTTGCTTCCTAAATCTGTCGGTCTGAACAAAAGAATCCGGGAAAAGTAAAAACAAAAGTGAAAGAAGTCCGGGTGGAAAAATTATTATTTGCGAGAATTAAGAGCAAATTTCAAATAAATCTGTTTTAATCCTGAGCATATTTGTCCGAAACACAGAAACCGGGAGAAGTCCGACTTAATCAGAAATTAGTCTAAGTGGAAAGATTAATAAACGCTAGAATTAAAGTGCAAATAGTAAAATGTCTGGTTGCATTTAATAGCTGTTCGTTTGACATACAGAAACCAGGAGAGGTACGAATTAATCTGAAAGTAGTCCGGGAGAAAAAATAATTATTTGCGAGCATTAAAGTGCAAATTGGAATAAATCTGGTTGAAAGCTAAATATGTCCGTCTGAAACACAGAATCTGGAACAAGTCCAAATAAATCTGAAAGTAGTCCGGGAGAAAAAAATATCAGACCCCACATTTTGAGTGCAAATGGAAAAAGTCGTGTTGCATCCTAAATCTGTCGGTCTGAACAAAAGAATCCGGGAAAAGTAAAAACTAAACTGAAAGAAGTCCGGGTGGAAAAATTATTATTTGCGAGAGTTAAAGAGCAAATGGCAATAAATCTGTTTGAATCCTGAACATATTTGTCCGAAACACAGAAACGGGAGAAGTCCGACTTAATCAGAAATTAGTCTAAGTGGAAAGATTAATATTCGCTAGAATTAAAGTGCAAATAGAAAAATGTCTGGTTGCATTTAATATCTGTTCGTTTGACATACAGAAACCAGGAGAGGTCGGAATTAATCTGATAGTAGTAAGGGAGAAAAAATAATTATTTGCGAGCATTAAAGTGCAAATTGGAATAAATCTGGTTTAAAACCAAATATGTCAGTCTGAAACACAGAATCTGGAACAAGTCCAAATAAATCTGAAAGTAGTCCGAGCGAAAAAAATATCAGACCCCAGAAGTTGAGTGCAAATGGAAAAAGTCGTGTTGCATCCTAAATCTGTCGGTCTGAACAAAAGAATCCGGGAAAAGTAAAAACTAAACTGAAAGAAGTCCGGGTGGAAAAATTATTATTTGCGAGAGTTAAAGAGCAAATGGCAATAAATCTGTTTGAATCCTGAACATATTTGTCCGAAACACAGAAACGGGAGAAGTCCGACTTAATCAGAAATTAGTCTGGGTGGAAAGATTAATATTCGCTAGAATTAAAGTGCAAATAGAAAAATGTCTGGTTGCATTTAATAACTGTTCGTTTGTAATACAGAAACCAGGAGAGGTCGGAATTATCTGATAGTAGTAAGGGAGAAAACTAAATTTTTTCGCCTGAAACACAGAATCTGGAACAAGTCCAAAGAAATCTGAATGTAGTCCGGGAGAAAAAAATATCAGACCCCAGATGTTGAGTGCAAATGGAAAAAAGTCGGGTTGCATCCTAAATCTGACGGTCTGAACAAAAGAATCCGGGAAAATTACAAACTAAACTGAAGGAAGTCCGGGTGGAAAAATTATTATTTGCGAGAATTAAGAGCAAATTTCAAATAAATCTGTTTGTATCCTGAACATATTTGTCCGAAACCCAGAAACCGGGAGAGGTCCGAATTAATCTGAAAGTAGTAAGGGAGAAAAAATAATTATTTGCAAGCATTAAAGTGCAAATTGGAATAAATCTGGTTTAAAGCCAAATATGTCCGTCTGAAACACATAATCTGGAACAAGTCCAAATAAATCTGAAAGTAGTCCGGGAGAAAAAAATATCATACACCAGAAGTTGTGTGCAAATGGAAAAAAGTCGGGTTGCATCCTGAATCTGTCGGTCTGAACAGCAGTATCCGGGAGATGTGCGAAATTATGTTAGGGTACTATGGGAGGAATAATTATTATTGTCGAGAATTAAAGAGCAAACGGGAATAAATCTGGTTGACAGCTAAATATGTATATCTGAAACACAGAATCTGGAACAAGTCCAAATAAATCTGAAAGTAGTCCTGGAGAAAAAAGTATCAGACCCCAGAAGTTTTGTGCAATTGGAAATAAGTCGGGTTGCATCCTAAATCTGTCGGTCTGAACAACAGAATCCGGGAAAAGTAAAAACTAAACTGAAAGAAGTCCGGGTGGAAAAATTATTATTTGCGAGAATTAAGAGCAAATTTCAAATAAATCTGTTTTAATCCTGAGCATATTTGTCCGAAACACAGAAACCGGGAGAAGTCCGACTTAATCAGAAATTAGTCTAAGTGGAAAGATTAATATTCGCTAGAATTAAAGTGCAAATAGAAAAATGTCTGGTTGCATTTAATATCTGTTCGTTTGACATACAGAAACCAGGAGAGGTCGGAATTAATCTGATAGTAGTAAGGGAGAAAAAATAATTATTTGCGAGCATTAAAGTGCAAATTGGAATAAAACTGGTTTAAATCCAATTATGTCCGTCTGAAACACAGAATCTGGAACAAGTCCAAATAAATCTGAAAGTAGTCCGAGCGAAAAAAATATCAGACCCCAGAAGTTGAGTGCAAATGGAAAAAGTCGTGTTGCATCCTAAATCTGTCGGTCTGAACAAAAGAATCCGGGAAAAGTAAAAACTAAACTGAAAGAAGTCCGGGTGGAAAAATTATTATTTGCGAGAGTTAAAGAGCAAATGGCAATAAATCTGTTTGAATCCTGAACATATTTGTCCGAAACACAGAAACGGGAGAAGTCCGACTTAATCAGAAATTAGTCTAAGTGGAAAGATTAATATTCGCTAGAATTAAAGTGCAAATAGAAAAATGTCTGGTTGCATTTAATATCTGTTCGTTTGACATACAGAAACCAGGAGAGGTCGGAATTAATCTGATAGTAGTAAGGGAGAAAAATAATCCTTTGCGAGCATTAAAGTGCAAATTGGAATAAATCTTGTTTAAAACCAAATATGTCCGTCTGAAACACATAATCTGGAACAAGTCCAAATAAATCTGAAAGTAGTCCGGGAGAAAAAAATATCAGACCCCAGATTTTGAGTGCAAATGGAAAAAAGTAGGGTTGCATCCAAATCTGTCGGTCTGAACAACCGAATCCCGGAGAAGTACAAATTAAACTGAAAATTGTCGGGTGGAAAAATTATTATTTGCGAGAGTTAAAGAGCAAATGGCAATAAATCTGTTTGAATCCTGAACATATTTGTCCGAAGCACAGAAACGGGAGAAGTCCGACTTAATCAGAAATTAGTCTGGGTGGAAAGATTAATATTCGCTAGAATTAAAGTGCAAATAGAAAAATGTCTGGTTGCATTTAATAACTGTTCGTTTGTAATACAGAAACCAGGAGAGGTCGGAATTATCTGATAGTAGTAAGGGAGAAAACTAAATTTTTTCGCCTGAAACACAGAATCTGGAACAAGTCCAAAGAAATCTGAATGTAGTCCGGGAGAAAAAAATATCAGACCCCAGATGTTGAGTGCAAATGGAAAAAAGTCGGGTTGCATCCTAAATCTGACGGTCTGAACAAAAGAATCCGGGAAAATTACAAACTAAACTGAAGGAAGTCCGGGTGGAAAAATTATTATTTTGCGAGAATTAAGAGCAAATGGCAAATAAATCTGTTTGAATCCTGAACATATTTGTCCGAAACCCAGAAACCGGGAGAGGTCCGAATTAATCTGAAAGTCGGCGGGGAGAAAAAATAATTATTTGCAAGCATTAAAGTGCAAATTGGAATAAATCTGGTTTAAAACCAAATATGTCCGTCTGAAACACATAATCTGGAACAAGTCCAAATAAATCTGAAAGTAGTCCGGGAGAAAAAATATCATACCCCAGAAGTTGTGTGCAAATGGAAAAAAGTCGGGTTGCATCCTGAATCTGTCGGTCTGAACAGCAGTATCCGTGAGAAGTGCGAAATTATGTTAGGGTACTATGGGAGGAATAATTATTATTGTCGAGAATTAAAGAGCAAACGGGAATAAATCTGGTTGACAGCTAAATATGTATATCTGAAACACAGAATCTGGAACAAGTCCAAATAAATCTGAAAGTAGTCCGGGAGAAAAAAGTATCAGACCCCAGAAGTTGAGTGCAAATTGAAAAAAGTCGTGTTGCATCCTAAATCTGTCGTTCTGAGCAAGAGTATCCGGGAGAAGTCCGAAATTATCCTGAGGAACTATGGGAGGAATTATTTTTTTTTTTGCGAGAATTGAAGACAAAACGGGAATAAATCTGTCTGAATCCTGAACATATTTGTCCGAAACACAGAAACAGGGAGAAGTCCGACTTAATCAGATATTAGTCTGGGTGGAAAAATTAATATTCGCTAGAATTAAAGTGCAAATAGAAAAATGTCTGGATGCATTTAATATCTGTTCGTTCGACATACAGAAACCAGGAGAGGTCGGAATTAATCTGATAGTAATGAGGTAGAAAAAATAATTATTTGCGGGCATTAACGTGTAAATTGGAATAAAACTGGTTTAAATCCAATTATGTCCGTCTGAAACACATAATCTGGAACAAGTCCAAATAAATCTGAAAGTAGTCCGGGAGAAAAAAGTATCGGACCCCAGAAGTTGTGTGCAAATGGAAAAAAGTCGGGTTGCATCCTGAATCTGTCGGTCTGAACAGCAGTATCCGGGAGAAGTGCGAAATTATGTTAGGGTACTATGGGAGGAATAATTATTATTGTCGAGAATTAAAGAGCAAACGGGAATAAATCTGGTTGACAGCTAAATATGTATATCTGAAACACAGAATCTGGAACAAGTCCAAATAAATCTGAAAGTAGTCCGGGAGAAAAAAGTATCAGACCCCAGAAGTTGAGTGCAAATTGAAAAAAGTCGTGTTGCATCCTAAATCTGTCGTTCTGAGCAAGAGTATCCGGGAGAAGTCCGAAATTATCCTGAGGAACTATGGGAGGAATTATTTTTTTTTGCGAGAATTGAAGACAAAACGGGAATAAATCTGTCTGAATCCTGAACATATTTGTCCGAAACACAGAAACAGGGAGAAGTCCGACTTAATCAGATATTAGTCTGGGTGGAAAAATTAATATTCGCTAGAATTAAAGTGCAAATAGAAAAATGTCTGGATGCATTTAATATCTGTTAGTTTGACATACAGAAACCAGGAGAGGTCGGAATTAATCTGATAGTAGTAAGGGAGAAAAAATAATTATTTGCGAGCATTAAAGTGCAAATTGGAATAAATCTGGTTTAAAACCAAATATGTCCGTCTGAAACACATAATCTGGAACAAGTCCGAATAAATATAAAAGTAGTCCGAGAGAAAAAAATATCAGACCCCAGAAGTTGAGTGCAAATGGAAAAAAGTCGGGTTGCATCCTAAATCTGACTGTCTGAACAAAAGAATCCGGGAAAATTACAAACTAAACTGAAGGAAGTCCGGGTGGATTAATTATTATTTTGCGAGAATTAAGAGCAAATGGCAAATAAATCTGTTTGAATCCTGAACATATTTGTCCGAAACCCAGAAACCGGGAGATGTCCGACTTAATCAGAAATTAGTCTGGGTGGAAAAAGTAATATTCGCTAGAATTAAAGTGCAAATAGGAATAAATCTGGTTTAAAACCAAATATGTCCGTCTGAAACACATAATCTGGAACAAGTCCAAATAAATCTGAAAGTAGTCCGGGAGAAAAAAATATCAGACCCCAGAAGTTGAGTGCAAATGGAAAAAAGTCGGGTTGCATCCTGAATCTGTCGGTCTGAACAACAGTATCCGGGAGAAGTGCGAAATTATGTTAGGGTACTATGGGAGGAATAATTATTATTTTCGAGAATTAAAGAGCAAACGGGAATAAATCTGGTTGAAAGCTAAATATGTCCATCTGAAACACAGAATCTGGAACAAGTCCAAATAAATCTGAAAGTAGTCCTGGAGAAAAAAATATCAGACCCCAGAAGTTGAGTGCAAATGGAAAAAAGTCGTGTTGCATACTCAATCTATCGGTCTGAACAAAAGAATCCGGGAAAAGTACAAACTAAACTGAAAGAAGTCCGGGTGGAAAAATTATTATTTGCGAGAATTAAGAGCAAATTTCAAATAAATCTGTTTTAATCCGGAGCATATTTGTCTGAAACCCAGAAACCGGGAGAAGTCCGACTTAATCAGAAATTAGTCTGGGTGGAAAGATTAATATTCGCTAGAATTAAAGTGCAAATAGAAAAATGTCTGGTTGCATTTAATATCTGTTCGTTTGACATACAGAAACCAGGAGAGGTCGGAATTAATCTGATAGTAGTAAGGGAGAAAAAATAATTTTTTGCGAGCATTAAAGTGCAAATTGGAATAAATCTGGTTGAAAGCTAAATATGTCCGTCTGAAACACAGAATCTGGAACAAGTCCAAATACATCTGAAAGTAATCCGGGGGAAAAAAATATCAGAACCCAGAAGTTGAGTGCAAATGGAAAATGCCGTGTTGCATCCTAAATCTGTCGGTCTGAACAACAGAATCCGGGAAAAGTACAAACTAAACTGAAAGAAGTACGGGAGGAAAAATTATTATTTGCGAGAATTAAGAGCAAATTTCAAATAAATCTGTTTTAATCCTGAGCATATTTGTCCGAAACACAGAAACCGGGAGAAGTCCGACTTAATCAGAAATTAGTCTAAGTGGAAAGATTAATATTCGCTAGAATTAAAGTGCAAATAGAAAAATGTCTGGTTGCATTTAATATCTGTTCGTTTGACATACAGAAACCAGGAGAGGTCGGAATTAATCTGATAGTAGTAAGGGAGAAAAAATAATCCTTTGCGAGCATTAAAGTGCAAATTGGAATAAATCTGGTTTAAAACCAAATATGTCCGTCTGAAACACATAATCTGGAACAAGTCCAAAGAAATCTGAAAGTAGTCCGGGAGAAAAAAATATCAGACCCCAGATTTTGAGTGCAAATGGAAAAAAGTCGGGTTGCATCCTAAATCTGTCGGTCTGAACAACAGAATCCCGGAGAAGTACAAATTAAACTGAAAATTGTCGGGTGGAAAAATTATTATTTGCGAGAGTTAAAGAGCAAATGGCAATAAATCTGTTTGAATCCTGAACATATTCGTCCGAAACACAGAAACCGGGAGAATTCCGAATTAATAAAAATAAGTCTGGGTGGAAATATTAATATTCGCTAGAATTAAAGTGCAAATAGAAAAATATTCTGGTTGAATTCAATATCTGGTCGTTTGACATACAGAAACCAGGAGAGGTCGGAATTAATCCGATAGTAGTAAGGGAGAAAAAATAATTATTTGCGAGCATTAAAGTGCAAATTGGAATAAATGTAGTTTAAAGCCAAATATGTCCGTCTGAAACACATAATCTGGAGCAAGTCCAAATAAATCTGAAAGTAGTCCAGGAGAAAAAAATATCAGACCCCAGAAGTTGTGTGCAATTGGAAAAAAGTCGGGTTGCATCCTAAATCTGTCGGTCTGAACAACAGAATCCCGGAGAAGTACAAATTAAACTGAAAATTGTCGGGTGGAAAAATTATTATTTGCGAGAGTTAAAGAGCAAATGGCAATAAATCTGTTTGAATCCTGAACATATTTGTCCGAAACACAGAAACGGGAGAAGTCCGACTTAATCAGAAATTAGTCTGGGTGGAAAGATTAATATTCGCTAGAATTAAAGTGCAAATAGAAAAATGTCTGGTTGCATTTAATAACTGTTCGTTTGTAATACAGAAACCAGGAGAGGTCGGAATTATCTGATAGTAGTAAGGGAGAAAACTAAATTTTTTCGCCTGAAACACAGAATCTGGAACAAGTCCAAAGAAATCTGAATGTAGTCCGGGAGAAAAAAATATCAGACCCCAGATGTTGAGTGCAAATGGAAAAAAGTCGGGTTGCATCCTAAATCTGACGGTCTGAACAAAAGAATCCGGGAAAATTACAAACTAAACTGAAGGAAGTCCGGGTGGAAAAATTATTATTTTGCGAGAATTAAGAGCAAATGGCAAATAAATCTGTTTGAATCCTGAACATATTTGTCCCAAACCCAGAAACCGGGAGATGTCCGAATTAATCTGAAAGTAGCCAGGGAGAAAAAATAATTATTTGCAAGCATTAAAGTGCAAATTGGAATAAATCTGGTTTAAAGCCAAATATGTCCGTCAGAAACACATAATCTGGAACAAGTCCAAATAAATCTGAAAGTAGTCCGGGAGAAAAAAATATCATACCCCAGAAGTTGTGTGCAAATGGAAAAAAGTCGGGTTGCATCCTGAATCTGTCGGTCTGAACAGCAGTATCCGTGAGAAGTGCGAAATTATGTTAGGGTACTATGGGAGGAATAATTATTATTGTCGAGAATTAAAGAGCAAACGGGAATAAATCTGGTTGACAGCTAAATATGTATATCTGAAACACAGAATCTGGAACAAGTCCAAATAAATCTGAAAGTAGGCCGGGAGAAAAAATATCAGACCCAAGAAGTTGAGTGCAAATGGAAAAAAGTCGGGTTGCATCCTGAATCTGTCGGTCTGAACAGCAGTATCCGGGAGAAGTGCGAAATTATGTTAGGGTACTATGGGAGGAATAATTATTATTGTCGAGAATTAAAGAGCAAACGGGAATAAATCTGGTTGACAGCTAAATATGTATATCTGAAACACAGAATCTGGAACAAGTCCAAATAAATCTGAAAGTAGTCCGGGAGAAAAAAATATCAGACCCCAGAAGTTGAGTGCAAATTGAAAAAAGTCGTGTTGCATCCTAAATCTGTCGTTCTGAGCAAGAGTATCCGGGAGAAGTCCGAAATTATCCTGAGGAACTATGGGAGGAATTATTTTTTTTTTTGCGAGAATTGAAGACAAAACGGGAATAAATCTGTCTGAATCCTGAACATATTTGTCCGAAACACAGAAACAGGGAGAAGTCCGACTTGATCAGATATTAGTCTGGGTGGAAAAATTAATATTCGCTAGAATTAAAGTGCAAATAGAAAAATGTCTGGATGCATTTAATATCTGTTAGTTTGACATACAGAAACCAGGAGAGGTCGGAATTAATCTGATAGTAGTAAGGGAGAAAAAATAATTATTTGCAAGCATTAAAGTGCAAATTGGAATAAATCTGGTTTAAAGCCAAATATGTCCGTCAGAAACACATAATCTGGAACAAGTCCAAATAAATCTGAAAGTAGTCCGGGAGAAAAAAATATCATACCCCAGAAGTTGTGTGCAAATGGAAAAAAGTCGGGTTGCATCCTGAATCTGTCGGTCTGAACAGCAGTATCCGTGAGAAGTGCGAAATTATGTTAGGGTACTATGGGAGGAATAATTATTATTGTCGAGAATTAAAGAGCAAACGGGAATAAATCTGGTTGACAGCTAAATATGTATATCTGAAACACAGAATCTGGAACAAGTCCAAATAAATCTGAAAGTAGTCCGGGAGAAAAAAGTATCAGACCCCAGAAGTTGTGTGCAAATGGAAAAAAGTCGGGTTGCATCCTGAATCTGTCGGTCTGAACAGCAGTATCCGGGAGAAGTGCGAAATTATGTTAGGGTACTATGGGAGGAATAATTATTATTGTCGAGAATTAAAGAGCAAACGGGAATAAATCTGGTTGACAGCTAAATATGTATATCTGAAACACAGAATCTGGAACAAGTCCAAATAAATCTGAAAGTAGTCCGGGAGAAAAAAGTATCAGACCCCAGAAGTTGAGTGCAAATTGAAAAAAGTCGTGTTGCATCCTAAATCTGTCGTTCTGAGCAAGAGTATCCGGGAGAAGTCCGAAATTATCCTGAGGAACTATGGGAGGAATTATTTTTTTTTTTTGCGAGAATTGAAGACAAAACGGGAATAAATCTGTCTGAATCCTGAACATATTTGTCCGAAACACAGAAACAGGGAGAAGTCCGACTTGATCAGATATTAGTCTGGGTGGAAAAATTAATATTCGCTAGAATTAAAGTGCAAATAGAAAAATGTCTGGATGCATTTAATATCTGTTAGTTTGACATACAGAAACCAGGAGAGGTCGGAATTAATCTGATAGTAGTAAGGGAGAAAAAATAATTATTTGCGAGCATTAAAGTGCAAATTGGAATAAATCTGGTTTAAAACCAAATATGTCCGTCTGAAACACATAATCTGGAACAAGTCCAAATAAATCTGAAAGTAGTCCGGGAGAAAAAAATATCAGACCCCAGATGTTGAGTGCAAATGGAAAAAAGTCGGGTTGCATCCTAAATCTGACGGTCTGAACAAAAGAATCCGGGAAAATTACAAACTAAACTGAAGGAAGTCCGGGTGGAAAAATTATTATTTTGCGAGAATTAAGAGCAAATGGCAAATAAATCTGTTTGAATCCTGAACATATTTGTCCGAAACCCAGAAACCGGGAGAAGTCCGACTTAATCAGAAATTAGTCTGGGTGGAAAAAGTAATATTCGCTAGAATTAAAGTGCAAATAGAAAAATGTCTGGTTGCATTTAATATCTGTTCGTTTGACATACAGAAACCAGGAGAGGTCGGAATTAATCCGATAGTAGTAAGGGAGAAAAAATAATTATTTGCGAGCATTAAAGTGCAAATTGGAATAAATGTAGTTTAAAGCCAAATATGTCCGTCTGAAACACATAATCTGGAGCAAGTCCAAATAAATCTGAAAGTAGTCCAGGAGAAAAAAATATCAGACCCCAGAAGTTGTGTGCAATTGGAAAAAAGTCGGGTTGCATCCTAAATCTGTCGGTCTGAACAACAGAATCCCGGAGAAGTACAAATTAAACTGAAAATTGTCGGGTGGAAAAATTATTATTTGCGAGAGTTAAAGAGCAAATGGCAATAAATCTGTTTGAATCCTGAACATATTTGTCCGAAACACAGAAACGGGAGAAGTCCGACTTAATCAGAAATTAGTCTGGGTGGAAAGATTAATATTCGCTAGAATTAAAGTGCAAATAGAAAAATGTCTGGTTGCATTTAATAACTGTTCGTTTGTAATACAGAAACCAGGAGAGGTCGGAATTATCCGATAGTAGTAAGGGAGAAAAAATAATCCTTTGCGAGCATTAAAGTGCAAATTGGAATAAATCTGGTTTAAAACCAAATATGTCCGTCTGAAACACATAATCTGGAACAAGTCCAAATAAATCTGAAAGTAGTCCGGGAGAAAAAAATATCAGACCCCAGAAGTTGAGTGCAAATGGAAAAAAGTCGTGTTGCTTCCTAAATCTGTCGGTCTGAACAAAAGAATCCGGGAAAAGTAAAAACAAAAGTGAAAGAAGTCCGGGTGGAAAAATTATTATTTGCGAGAGTTAAAGAGCAAATGGCAATAAATCTGTTTGAATCCTGAACATATTCGTCCGAAACACAGAAACCGGGAGAATTCCGAATTAATAAAAATAAGTCTGGGTGGAAATATTAATATTCGCTAGAATTAAAGTGCAAATAGAAAAATATTCTGGTTGAATTCAATATCTGGTCGTTTGACATACAGAAACCAGGAGAGGTCGGAATTAATCCGATAGTAGTAAGGGAGAAAAAATAATTATTTGCGAGCATTAAAGTGCAAATTGGAATAAATGTAGTTTAAAGCCAAATATGTCCGTCTGAAACACATAATCTGGAGCAAGTCCAAATAAATCTGAAAGTAGTCCAGGAGAAAAATATCAGACCCCAGAAGTTGTGTGCAATTGGAAAAAAGTCGGGTTGCATCCTAAATCTGTCGGTCTGAACAACAGAATCCCGGAGAAGTACAAATTAAACTGAAAATTGTCGGGTGGAAAAATTATTATTTGCGAGAGTTAAAGAGCAAATGGCAATAAATCTGTTTGAATCCTGAACATATTTGTCCGAAACACAGAAACGGGAGAAGTCCGACTTAATCAGAAATTAGTCTGGGTGGAAAGATTAATATTCGCTAGAATTAAAGTGCAAATAGAAAAATGTCTGGTTGCATTTAATAACTGTTCGTTTGTAATACAGAAACCAGGAGAGGTCGGAATTATCTGATAGTAGTAAGGGAGAAAACTAAATTTTTTCGCCTGAAACACAGAATCTGGAACAAGTCCAAAGAAATCTGAATGTAGTCCGGGAGAAAAAAATATCAGACCCCAGATGTTGAGTGCAAATGGAAAAAAGTCGGGTTGCATCCTAAATCTGACGGTCTGAACAAAAGAATCCGGGAAAATTACAAACTAAACTGAAGGAAGTCCGGGTGGAAAAATTATTATTTTGCGAGAATTAAGAGCAAATGGCAAATAAATCTGTTTGAATCCTGAACATATTTGTCCGAAACCCAGAAACCGGGAGAAGTCCGACTTAATCAGAAATTAGTCTGGGTGGAAAAAGTAATATTCGCTAGAATTAAAGTGCAAATAGAAAAATGTCTGGTTGCATTTAATATCTGGTCGTTTGACATACAGAAACCATGAGAGGTCGGAATTAATCCGATAGTAGTAAGGGAGAAAAAATAATTATTTGCGAGCATTAAAGTGCAAATTGGAATAAATGTAGTTTAAAGCCAAATATGTCCGTCTGAAACACATAATCTGGAGCAAGTCCAAATAAATCTGAAAGTAGTCCAGGAGAAAAAATATCAGACCCCAGAAGTTGTGTGCAATTGGAAAAAAGTCGGGTTGCATCCTAAATCTGTCGGTCTGAACAACAGAATCCCGGAGAAGTACAAATTAAACTGAAAATTGTCGGGTGGAAAAATTATTATTTGCGAGAGTTAAAGAGCAAATGGCAATAAATCTGTTTGAATCCTGAACATATTTGTCCGAAACACAGAAACGGGAGAAGTCCGACTTAATCAGAAATTAGTCTGGGTGGAAAGATTAATATTCGCTAGAATTAAAGTGCAAATAGAAAAATGTCTGGTTGCATTTAATAACTGTTCGTTTGTAATACAGAAACCAGGAGAGGTCGGAATTATCTGATAGTAGTAAGGGAGAAAAAATAATCCTTTGCGAGCATTAAAGTGCAAATTGGAATAAATCTGGTTTAAAACCAAATATGTCCGTCTGAAACACATAATCTGGAACAAGTCCAAATAAAACTGAAAGTAGTCCGGGAAAAAAAATTTCAGACCCCAGAAGTTGAGTGCAAATGGAAAAAAGTCGTGTTGCTTCCTAAATCTGTCGGTCTGAACAAAAGAATCCGGGAAAAGTAAAAACAAAAGTGAAAGAAGTTCGGGTGGAAAAATTATTATTTGCGAGAGTTAAAGAGCAAATGGCAATAAATCTGTTTGAATCCTGAACATATTCGTCCGAAACACAGAAACCGGGAGAATTCCGAATTAATAAAAATAAGTCTGGGTGGAAATATTAATATTCGCTAGAATTAAAGTGCAAATAGAAAAATATTCTGGTTGAATTCAATATCTGGTCGTTTGACATACAGAAACCAGGAGAGGTCGGAATTAATCCGATAGTAGTAAGGGAGAAAAAATAATTATTTGCGAGCATTAAAGTGCAAATTGGAATAAATGTAGTTTAAAGCCAAATATGTCCGTCTGAAACACATAATCTGGAGCAAGTCCAAATAAATCTGAAAGTAGTCCAGGAGAAAAAAATATCAGACCCCAGAAGTTGTGTGCAATTGGAAAAAAGTCGGGTTGCATCCTAAATCTGTCGGTCTGAACAACAGAATCCCGGAGAAGTACAAATTAAACTGAAAATTGTCGGGTGGAAAAATTATTATTTGCGAGAGTTAAAGAGCAAATGGCAATAAATCTGTTTGAATCCTGAACATATTTGTCCGAAACACAGAAACGGGAGAAGTCCGACTTAATCAGAAATTAGTCTGGGTGGAAAGATTAATATTCGCTAGAATTAAAGTGCAAATAGAAAAATGTCTGGTTGCATTTAATAACTGTTCGTTTGTAATACAGAAACCAGGAGAGGTCGGAATTATCTGATAGTAGTAAGGGAGAAAACTAAATTTTTTCGCCTGAAACACAGAATCTGGAACAAGTCCAAAGAAATCTGAATGTAGTCCGGGAGAAAAAAATATCAGACCCCAGATGTTGAGTGCAAATGGAAAAAAGTCGGGTTGCATCCTAAATCTGACGGTCTGAACAAAAGAATCCGGGAAAATTACAAACTAAACTGAAGGAAGTCCGGGTGGAAAAATTATTATTTTGCGAGAATTAAGAGCAAATGGCAAATAAATCTGTTTGAATCCTGAACATATTTGTCCCAAACCCAGAAACCGGGAGAGGTCCGAATTAATCTGAAAGTAGCCAGGGAGAAAAAATAATTATTTGCAAGCATTAAAGTGCAAATTGGAATAAATCTGGTTTAAAGCCAAATATGTCCGTCAGAAACACATAATCTGGAACAAGTCCAAATAAATCTGAAAGTAGTCCGGGAGAAAAAAATATCATACCCCAGAAGTTGTGTGCAAATGGAAAAAAGTCGGGTTGCATCCTGAATCTGTCGGTCTGAACAGCAGTATCCGTGAGAAGTGCGAAATTATGTTAGGGTACTATGGGAGGAATAATTATTATTGTCGAGAATTAAAGAGCAAACGGGAATAAATCTGGTTTGACAGCTAAATATGTATATCTGAAACACAGAATCTGGAACAAGTCCAAATAAATCTGAAAGTAGTCCGGGAGAAAAAAGTATCGGACCCCAGAAGTTGTGTGCAAATGGAAAAAAGTCGGGTTGCATCCTGAATCTGTCGGTCTGAACAGCAGTATCCGGGAGAAGTGCGAAATTATGTTAGGGTACTATGGGAGGAATAATTATTATTGTCGAGAATTAAAGAGCAAACGGGAATAAATCTGGTTGACAGCTAAATATGTATATCTGAAACACAGAATCTGGAACAAGTCCAAATAAATCTGAAAGTAGTCCGGGAGAAAAAAGTATCAGACCCCAGAAGTTGAGTGCAAATTGAAAAAAGTCGTGTTGCATCCTAAATCTGTCGTTCTGAGCAAGAGTATCCGGGAGAAGTCCGAAATTATCCTGAGGAACTATGGGAGGAATTATTTTTTTTTTTGCGAGAATTGAAGACAAAACGGGAATAAATCTGTCTGAATCCTGAACATATTTGTCCGAAACACAGAAACAGGGAGAAGTCCGACTTGATCAGATATTAGTCTGGGTGGAAAAATTAATATTCGCTAGAATTAAAGTGCAAATAGAAAAATGTCTGGATGCATTTAATATCTGTTAGTTTGACATACAGAAACCAGGAGAGGTCGGAATTAATCTGATAGTAGTAAGGGAGAAAAAATAATTATTTGCGAGCATTAAAGTGCAAATTGGAATAAATCTGGTTTAAAACCAAATATGTCCGTCTGAAACACATAATCTGGAACAAGTCCAAATAAATCTGAAAGTAGTCCGGGGAAAAAAATATCAGACCCCAGATGTTGAGTGCAAATGGAAAAATGTCGGGTTGCATCCTAAATCTGACGGTCTGAACAAAAGAATCCGGGAAAATTACAAACTAAACTGAAGGAAGTCCGGGAGGAAAAATTATTATTTTGCGAGAATTAAGAGCAAATGGCAAATAAATCTGTTTGAATCCTGAACATATTTGTTCGAAACCCAGAAACCGGGAGAAGTCCGACTTAATCAGAAATTAGTCTGGGTGGAAAGATTAATATTCGCTAGAATTAAAGTGCAAATAGTAAAATGTCTGGTTGCATTTAATATCTGTTCGTTTGACATACAGAAACTAGGAGAGGTCGGAATTAATCTGATAGTAGTAAGGGAGAAAAAATAATTATTTGCGAGCATCAAAGTGCAAATTGGAATATATCTGGTTCAATGCCAAATATGTCAGTCTGAAACACAGAATCTGGAACAAGTCCAAATAAATCTGAAAGTAGTCCGAGCGAAAAAAATATCAGACCCCAGAAGTTGAGTGCAAATGGAAAAAGTCGTGTTGCATCCTAAATCTGTCGGTCTGAACAAAAGAATCCGGGAAAAGTAAAAACTAAACTGAAAGAAGTCCGGGTGGAAAAATTATTATTTGCGAGAGTTAAAGAGCAAATGGCAATAAATCTGTTTGAATCCTGAACATATTTGTCCGAAACACAGAAACGGGAGAAGTCCGACTTAATCAGAAATTAGTCTGGGTGGAAAGATTAATATTCGCTAGAATTAAAGTGCAAATAGTAAAATGTCTGGTTGCATTTAATAACTGTTCGTTTGACATACAGAAACCAGGAGAGGTCGGAATTAATCTGATAGTAGTAAGGGAGAAAAAATAATCCTTTGCGAGCATTAAAGTGCAAATTGGAATAAATCTGGTTTAAAACCAAATATGTCCGTCTGAAACACATAATCTGGAACAAGTCCAAATAAATCTGAAAGTAGTCCGGGAGAAAAAAATATCAGACCCCAGAAGTTGAGTGCAAATGGAAAAAAGTCGTGTTGCTTCCTAAATCTGTCGGTCTGAACAAAAGAATCCGGGAAAAGTAAAAACAAAAGTGAAAGAAGTCCGGGTGGAAAAATTATTATTTGCGAGAGTTAAAGAGCAAATGGCAATAAATCCGTTTGAATCCTGAACATATTTGTCCGAAACACAGAAACGGGAGAAGTCCGACTTAATCAGAAATTAGTCTGGTTGGAAAGATTAATATTCGCTAGAATTAAAGTGCAAATAGAAAAATGTCTGGTTGCATTTAATAACTGTTCGTTTGACATACAGAAACCAGGAGAGGTCGGAATTAATCTCATAGTAGTAAGGGAGAAAACTAAATTTTTTCGCCTGAAACACATAATCTGGAGCAAGTCCAAATAAATCTGAAAGTAGTCCAGGAGAAAAAAATATCAGACCCCAGAAGTTGTGTGCAATTGGAAAAAAGTCGGGTTGCATCCTAAATCTGTCGGTCTGAACAACAGAATCCCGGAGAAGTACAAATTAAACTGAAAATTGTCGGGTGGAAAAATTATTATTTGCGAGAGTTAAAGAGCAAATGGCAATAAATCTGTTTGAATCCTGAACATATTTGTCCGAAACACAGAAACGGGAGAAGTCCGACTTAATCAGAAATTAGTCTGGGTGGAAAGATTAATATTCGCTAGAATTAAAGTGCAAATAGAAAAATGTCTGGTTGCATTTAATAACTGTTCGTTTGTAATACAGAAACCAGGAGAGGTCGGAATTATCTGATAGTAGTAAGGGAGAAAACTAAATTTTTTCGCCTGAAACACAGAATCTGGAACAAGTCCAAAGAAATCTGAATGTAGTCCGGGAGAAAAAAATATCAGACCCCAGATGTTGAATGCAAATGGAAAAAAGTCGGGTTGCATCCTAAATCTGACGGTCTGAACAAAAGATTCCGGGAAAATTACAAAATAAAATAAAGGAAGTCCGGGTGGAAAAATTATTATTTTGCGAGAATTAAGAGCAAATGGCAAATAAATCTGTTTGAATCCTGAACATATTTGTCCGAAACCCAGAAACCGGGAGAGGTCCGAATTAATCTGAAAGTAGTAAGGGAGAAAAAATAATTATTTGCAAGCATTAAAGTGCAAATTGGAATAAATCTGGTTTAAAACCAAATATGTCCGTCTGAAACACATAATCTGGAACAAGTCCAAATAAATCTGAAAGTAGTCCGGGAGAAAAAAATATCAGACCCCAGAAGTTGAGTGCAAATGGAAAAAAGTCGGGTTGCATCCTGAATCTGTCGGTCTGAACAACAGTATCCGGGAGAAGTGCGAAATTATGTTAGGGTACTATGGGAGGAATAATTATTATTTGCGAGAATTAAAGAGCAAACGGGAATAAATCTGGTTGAAAAC
Source organism: Diplolepis rosae (assembly GCA_030998225.1). NCBI lineage: Eukaryota > Metazoa > Arthropoda > Insecta > Hymenoptera > Diplolepididae > Diplolepis > Diplolepis rosae. The sequence goes on from JAPYXD010000535.1 coordinate 400,015, forward strand.
TAAATATGTCCATCTGAAACACAGAATCTGGAAAAAGTCCAAATAAATCTGAAAGTAGTCCTGGAGAAAAAAATATCAGACCCCAGAAGTTGAGTGCAAATGGAAAAAAGTCGTGTTGCATACTCAATCTATCGGTCTGAACAAAAGAATCCGGGAAAAGTACAAACTAAACTGAAAGAAGTCCGGGTGGAAAAATTATTATTTGCGAGAATTAAAGAGCAAATGGCAATAAATCTGTTTGAATCCTGAACATATTTGTCTGAAACCCAGAAACCGGGAGAAGTCCGACTTAATCAGAAATTAGTCTGGGTGGAAAGATTAATATTCGCTAGAATTAAAGTGCAAATAGAAAAATGTCTGGTTGCATTTGAAATCTGTTCGTTTGACATACAGAAACCAGAAGAGGTCGGAATTAATCTGATAGTAGTAAGGGAGAAAAAATAATTTTTTGCGAGCATTAAAGTGCAAATTGGAATAAATCTGGTTCAATGCCAAATATGTCAGTCTGAAACACAGAATCTGGAACAAGTCCAAATAAATCTGAAAGTAGTCCGAGCGAAAAAGATATCAGAACCCAGAAGTTGAGTGCAAATGTAAAATGTCGTGTTGCATCCTAAATCTGTCGGTCTGAACAACAGAATCCGGGAAAAGTACAAACAAAACTGAAAGAAGTACGGGTGGAAAATATATTATTTGCGAGAATTAAGAGCAAATTTCAAATAAATCTGTTTTAATCCTGAGCATATTTGTCCGAAACACGGAAACCGGGAGAAGTCCGACTTAATCAGAAATTAGTCTAAGTGGAAAGATTAATATTCGCTAGAATTAAAGTGCAAATAGAAAAATGTCTGGTTGCATTTAATATCTGTTCGTTTGACATACAGAAACCAGGAGAGGTCGGAATTAATCTGATAGTAGTAAGGGAGAAAAAATAATTATTTGCGAGCATCAAAGTGCAAATTGGAATAAATCTGGTTCAATGCCAAATATGTCAGTCTGAAACACAGAATCTGGAACAAGTCCAAATAAATCTGAAAGTAGTCCGGGAGAAAAAAATATCAGACCCCAGAAGTTGTGTGCAATTGGAAAAAAGTCGGGTTGCATCCTAAATCTGTCGGTCTGAACAACAGAATCCCGGAGAAGTACAAATTAAACTGAAAATTGTCCGGGTGGAAAAATTATTATTTGCGAGAGTTAAAGAGCAAATGGCAATAAATCTGTTTGAATCCTGAACATATTTGTCCGAAACACAGAAACGGGAGAAGTCCGACTTAATCAGAAATTAGTCTGGGTGGAAATATTAATATTCGCTAGAATTAAAGTGCAAATAGAAAAATACTTTGGTTGAATTCAATATCTGGTCGTTTGACATACAGAAACCAGGAGAGGTCGGAATTAATCTTATAGTAGTAAGGGAGAAAAAATAATTATTTGCGAGCATTAAAGTGCAAATTGGAATAAATGTAGTTTAAAGCCAAATATGTCCGTCTGAAACACATAATCTGGAGCAAGTCCAAATAAATCTGAAAGTAGTCCAGGAGAAAAAATATCAGACCCCAGAGGTTGTGTGCAATTGGAAAAAAGTCGGGTTGCATCCTAAATCTGTCGGTCTGAACAACAGAATCCCGGAGAAGTACAAATTAAACTGAAAATTGTCGGGTGGAAAAATTATTATTTGCGAGAGTTAAAGAGCAAATGGCAATAAATCTGTTTGAATCCTGAACATATTTGTCTGAAACCCAGAAACCGGGAGAAGTCCGACTTAATCAGAAATTAGTCTGGGTGGAAAAAGTAATATTCGCTAGAATTAAAGTGCAAATAGAAAAATGTCTGGTTGCATTTAATATCTGTTAGTATGGCATACAGAAACCAGGAGAGGTCCGAATTAATCTGAAAGTAGTAAGGGAGAAAAAATAATTATTTGCGAGCATTAAAGTGCAAATTGGAATAAATCTGGTTTAAAACCAAATATGTCCGTCTGAAACACATAATCTGGAACAAGTCCAAATAAATCTGAAAGTAGTCCGGGAGAAAAAAATATCAGACCCCAGAAGTTGAGTGCAAATGGAAAAAAGTCGGGTTGCATCCTGAATCTGTCGGTCTGAACAACAGTATCCGGGAGAAGTCCGAAATTATGTTAGGGTACTATGGGAGGAATAATTATTATTTGCGAGAATTAAAGAGCAAATGGCAATAAATGGGTTTGAATCCTGAACATATTTGTCCGAAACACAGAAACCGGGAGAAGTCCGACTTAATCAGAAATTATTCTGGGTGGAAAAATTAATATTCGCTAGAATTAAAGTGCAAATAGAAAAATGTCTGGTTGCATTTAATATCTGTTAGTATGGCATACAGAAACCAGGAGAGGTCCGAATTAATCTGAAAGTAGTAAGGGAGAAAAAATAATTATTTGCAAGCATTAAAGTGCAAATTGGAATAAATGTGGTTTAAAGCCAAATATGTCCGTCTGAAACACATAATCTGGAACAAGTCCAAATAAATCTGAAAGTAGTCCGGGAGAAAAAAGTATCAGACCCCAGAAGTTGAGTGCAAATTGAAAAAAGTCGTGTTGCATCCTAAATCTGTCGGTCTGAGCAAGAGTATCCGGGAGAAGTCCGAAATTATCCTGAGGAACTATGGGAGGAATTATTTTTTTTTTTGCGAGATTTGAAGACAAAACGGGAATAAATCTGTCTGAATCCTGAACATATTTGTCCGAAACACAGAAACAGGGAGAAGTCCGACTTAATCAGATATTAGGCTGGGTGGAAAAATTAATATTCGCTAGAATTAAAGTGCAAATAGAAAAATGTCTGGATGCATTTAATATCTGTTCGTTTGACATACAGAAACCAGGAGCGGTCGGAATTAATCTGATAGTAGTAAGGGAGAAAAAATAATTATTTGCGAGCATTAAAGTGCAAATTGGAATAAATCTGGTTTAAAACCAAATATGTCCGTCTGAAACACATAATCTGGAACAAGTCCAAATAAATCTGAAAGTAGTCCGGGAGAAAAAAATATCAGACCCCAGATGTTGAGTGCAAATGGAAAAAAGTCGGGTTGCATCCTAAATCTGACGGTCTGAACAAAAGAATCCGGGAAAATTACAAACTAAACTGAAGGAAGTCCGGGTGGAAAAATTATTATTTTGCGAGAATTAAGAGCAAATGGCAAATAAATCTGTTTGAATCCTGAACATATTTGTCCGAAACCCAGAAACCGGGAGAAGTCCGACCTAATCAGAAATTAGTCTGGGTGGAAAAAGTAATATTCGCTAGAATTAAAGTGCAAATAGAAAAATGTCTGGTTGCATTTAATATCTGTTAGTATGGCATACAGAAACCAGGAGAGGTCCGAATTAATCTGAAAGTAGTAAGGGAGAAAAAATAATTATTTGCAAGCATTAAAGTGCAAATTGGAATAAATCTGGTTTAAAACCAAATATGTCCGTCTGAAACACATAATCTGGAACAAGTCCAAATAAATCTGAAAGTAGTCCGGGAGACAAAAATATCAGACCCCAGAAGTTGAGTGCAAATGGAAAAAAGTCGGGTTGCATCCTGAATCTGTCGGTCTGAACAACAGTATCCGGGAGAAGTGCGAAATTATGTTAGGGTACTATGGGAGGAATAATTATTATTTGCGAGAATTAAAGAGCAAACGGGAATAAATCTGGTTGAAAGCTAAATATGTCCATCTGAAACACAGAATCTGGAACAAGTCCAAATAAATCTGAAAGTAGTCCTGGAGAAAAAAATATCAGACCCCAGAAGTTGAGTGCAAATGGAAAAAAGTCGTGTTGCATACTCAATCTATCGGTCTGAACAAAAGAATCCGGGAAAAGTACAAACTAAACTGAAAGAAGTCCGGGTGGAAAAATTATTATTTGCGAGAATTAAAGAGCAAATGGCAATAAATCTGTTTGAATCCTGAACATATTTGTCTGAAACCCAGAAACCGGGAGAAGTCCGACTTAATCAGAAATTAGTCTGGGTGGAAAGATTAATATTCGCTAGAATTAAAGTGCAAATAGAAAAATGTCTGGTTGCATTTAATATCTGTTCGTTTGACATACAGAAACCAGGAGAGGTCGGAATTAATCTGATAGTAGTAAGGGAGAAAAATAATTATTTGCGAGCATTAAAGTGCAAATTGGAATAAATCTGGTTTAAAACCAAATATGTCCGTCTGAAACACATAATCTGGAACAAGTCCAAATAAATCTGAAAGTAGTCCGGGGGAAAAAAATATCAGAACCCAGAAGTTGAGTGCAAATGGAAAATGCCGTGTTGCATCCTAAATCTGTCGGTCTGAACAACAGAATCCGGGAAAAGTACAAACTAAACTGAAAGAAGTACGGGAGGAAAAATTATTATTTGCGAGAATTAAGAGCAAATTTCAAATAAATCTGTTTTAATCCTGAGCATATTTGTCCGAAACACAGAAACCGGGAGAAGTCCGACTTAATCAGAAATTAGTCTAAGTGGAAAGATTAATATTCGCTAGAATTAAAGTGCAAATAGAAAAATGTCTGGTTGCATTTAATATCTGTTCGTTTGACATACAGAAACCAGGAGAGGTCGGAATTAATCTGATAGTAGTAAGGGAGAAAAAATAATTATTTGCGAGCATCAAAGTGCAAATTGGAATAAATCTGGTTCAATGCCAAATATGTCAGTCTGAAACACATAATCTGGAACAAGTCCAAATAAATCTGAAAGTAGTCCGGGAGAAAAAAATATCAGACCCCAGAAGTTTTGTGCAATTGGAAATAAGTCGGGTTGCATCCTAAATCTGTCGGTCTGAACAACAGTATCCGGGAGAAGTGCGAAATTATGTTAGGGTACTATGGGAGGAATAATTATTATTTGCGAGAATTAAAGAGCAAACGGGAATAAATCTGGTTGAAAGCTAAATATGTCCATCTGAAACACAGAATCTGGAACAAGTCCAAATAAATCTGAAAGTAGTCCTGGAGAAAAAAATATCAGACCCCAGACGTTGAGTGCAAATGGAAAAAGTTGTGTTGCATACTCAATCTATCGGTCTGAACAAAAGAATCCGGGAAAAGTACAAACTAAACTGAAGGAAGTCCGGGTGGAAAAATTATTATTTTGCGAGAATTAAGAGCAAATGGCAAATAAATCTGTTTGAATCCTGAACATATTTGTCCGAAACCCAGAAACCGGGAGAGGTCCGAATTAATCTGAAAGTAGTAAGGGAGTAATAATAATTATTTGCTAGAATTAAAGTGCAAATTGGAATAAATCTGGTTTAAAGCCAAATATGTCCGTCTGAAACACATAATCTGGAACAAGTCCAAATAAATCTGAAAGTAGTCCGGGAGAGAAAAATATCATACACCAGAAGTTGTGTGCAAATGGAAAAAAGTCGGGTTGCATCCTGAATCTGTCGGTCTGAACAGCAGTATCCGGGAGAAGTGCGAAATTATGTTAGGGTACTATGGGAGGAATAATTATTATTGTCGAGAATTAAAGAGCAAACGGGAATAAATCTGGTTGAAAGCTAAATATGTCCATCTGAAACACAGAATCTGGAACAAGTCCAAATAAATCTGAAAGTAGTCCTGGAGAAAAAAATATCAGACCCCAGACGTTGAGTGCAAATGGAAAAAAGTCGTGTTGCATACTAAATCTATCGGTCTGAACAAAAGAATTCGGGAAAAGTACAAACTAAACTGAAAGAAGTCCGGGTGGAAAAATTATTATTTGCGAGAATTAAAGAGCAAATGGCAATAAATCTGTTTGAATCCTGAACATATTTGTCTGAAACCCAGAAACCGGGAGAAGTCCGAATTAATCTGAAAGTAGTAAGGGAGAAAAAATAATTATTTGCAAGCATTAAAGTGCAAATTGGAATAAATCTGGTTTAAAGCCAAATATGTCCGTCTGAAACACATAATCTGGAACAAGTCCAAATAAATCTGAAAGTAGTCCCGGAGAAAAAAATATCAGACCCCAGAAGTTGAGAGCAAATGGAAAAAAGTCGGGTTGCATCCTGAATCTGTCGGTCTGAACAGCAGTATCCGGGAGAAGTGCGAAATTATGTTAGGGTACTATGGGAGGAATAATTATTATTGTCGAGAATTAAAGAGCAAACGGGAATAAATCTGGTTGACAGCTAAATATGTCCATCTGAAACACAGAATCTGGAACAAGTCCAAATAAATCTGAAAGTAGTCCTGGAGAAAAAAATATCAGACCCCAGACGTTGAGTGCAAATGGAAAAAAGTCGTGTTGCATACTAAATCTATCGGTCTGAACAAAAGAATTCGGGAAAAGTACAAACTAAACTGAAAGAAGTCCGGGTGGAAAAATTATTATTTGCGAGAATTAAAGAGCAAATGGCAATAAATCTTTTTGAATCCTGAACATATTTGTCTGAAACCCAGAAACCAGGAGAGGTCGGAATTAATCTTATAGTAGTAAGGGAGAAAAAATAATTATTTGCGAGCATTAAAGTGCAAATTGGAATAAATGTAGTTTAAAGCCAAATATGTCCGTCTGAAACACATAATCTGGAGCAAGTCCAAATAAATCTGAAAGTAGTCCGGGAGAAAAAAATATCAGACCCCAGAAGTTGAGTGCAAATGGAAAAAAGTCGGGTTGCATCCTGAATCTGTCGGTCTGAACAACAGTATCCGGGAGAAGTGCGAAATTATGTTAGGGTACTATGGGAGGAATAATTATTATTTGCGAGAATTAAAGAGCAAACGGGAATAAATCTGGTTGAAAGCTAAATATGTCCATCTGAAACACAGAATCTGGAACAAGTCCAAATAAATCTGAATGTAGTCCGGGAGAAAAAAATATCAGACCCCAGATGATCACAGCAAAAGGAAAAAAGTCGGGTTGCATCCAAATCTGAAGGTCTGAACGAAAGAATCCGGGAAAATTACAAACTAAACTGAAGGAAGTCCGGGTGGAAAAATTATTATTTTGCGAGAATTAAGAGCAAATGGCAAATAAATCTGTTTGTATCCTGAACATATTTGTCCGAAACCCAGAAACCGGGAGAGGTCCGAATTAATCTGAAAGTAGTAAGGGAGAAAAAATAATTATTTGCAAGCATTAAAGTGCAAATTGGAATAAATGTAGTTTAAAGCCAAATATGTCCGTCTGAAACACATAATCTGGAGCAAGTCCAAATAAATCTGAAAGTAGTCCGGGAGAAAAAATATCAGACCCCAGAAGTTGATAGCAAATGGAAAAAAGTCGGGTTGCATCCTGAATCTGTCGGTCTGAACAACAGTATCCGGGAGAAGTGCGAAATTATGTTAGGGTACTATGGGAGGAATAATTATTATTTGCGAGAATTAAAGAGCAAACGGGAATAAATCTGGTTGAAAGCTAAATATGTCCATCTGAAACACAGAATCTGGAACAAGTCCAAATAAATCTGAATGTAGTCCGGGAGAAAAAAATATCAGACCCCAGATGTTGAGTGCAAATGGAAAAAAGTCGGGTTGCATCCTAAATCTGTCGGTCTGAACAACAGAATCCGGGAAAAGTACAAACTAAACTGAAAGAAGTACGGGTGGAAAAATTATTATTTTGCGAGAATTAAGAGCAAATGGCAAATAAATCTGTTTGTATCCTGAACATATTTGTCCGAAACCCAGAAACCGGGAGAGGTCCGAATTAATCTGAAAGTAGTAAGGGAGAAAAAATAATTATTTGCAAGCATTAAAGTGCAAATTGGAATAAATCTGGTTTAAAGCCAAATATGTCCGTCTGAAACACATAATCTGGAACAAGTCCAAATAAATCTGAAAGTAGTCCGGGAGAAAAAAATATCATACCCCAGAAGTTGTGTGCAAATGGAAAAAAGTCGGGTTGCATCCTGAATCTGTCGGTCTGAACAGCAGTATCCGGGAGAAGTGCGAAATTATGTTAGGGTACTATGGGAGGAATAATTATTATTGTCGAGAATTAAAGAGCAAACGGGAATAAATCTGGTTGACAGCTAAATATGTCCATCTGAAACACAGAATCTGGAACAAGTCCAAATAAATCTGAAAGTAGTCCTGGAGAAAAAAATATCAGACCCCAGACGTTGAGTGCAAATGGAAAAAAGTCGTGTTGCATACTCAATCTATCGGTCTGAACAAAAGAATTCGGGAAAAGTACAAACTAAACTGAAAGAAGTCCGGGTGGAAAAATTATTATTTGCGAGAATTAAAGAGCAAATGGCAATAAATCTGTTTGAATCCTGAACATATTTGTCTGAAACCCAGAAACCGGGAGAAGTCCGAATTAATCTGAAAGTAGTAAGGGAGAAAAATAATTATTTGCAAGCATTATAGTGCAAATTGGAATAAATCTGGTTTCAAGCCAAATATGTCCGTCTGAAACACATAATCTGGAACAAGTCCAAATAAATCTGAAAGTAGTCCGGGAGAAAAAATATCAGACCCCAGAAGTTGATAGCAAATGGAAAAAAGTCGGGTTGCATCCTGAATCTGTCGGTCTGAACAACAGTATCCGGGAGAAGTGCGAAATTATGTTAGGGTACTATGGGAGGAATAATTATTATTTGCGAGAATTAAAGAGCAAACGGGAATAAATCTGGTTGAAAGCTAAATATGTCCATCTGAAACACAGAATCTGGAACAAGTCCAAATAAATCTGAATGTAGTACTGGAGAAAAAAATATCAGACCCCAGATGCTGAGTGCAAATGGAAAAAAGTCGGGTTGCATCCTAAATCTGACGGTCTGAACAAAAGAATCCTGGAAAATTACAAACTAAACTGAAGGAAGTCCGGGTGGAAAAATTATTATTTTGCGAGAATTAAGAGCAAATGGCAAATAAATCTGTTTGTATCCTGAACATATTTGTCCGAAACCCAGAAACCGGGAGAGGTCCGAATTAATCTGAAAGTAGTAAGGGAGAAAAAATAATTATTTGCAAGCATTAAAGTGCAAATTGGAATAAATCTGGTTTAAAGCCAAATATGTCCGTCTGAAACACATAATCTGGAACAAGTCCAAATAAATCTGAAAGTAGTCCGGGAGAAAAAAATATCATACCCCAGAAGTTGTGTGCAAATGGAAAAATGTCGGGTTGCATCCTGAATCTGTCGGTCTGAACAACACAATCCCGGAGAAGTACAAATTAAACTGAAAATTGTACGGGTGGGAAAATTATTATTTGCGAGAGTTAAAGAGCAAATGGCAATAAATCTGTTTGAATCCTGAACATATTTGTCCGAAACACAGAAACGGGAGAAGTCCGACTTAATCAGAAATTAGTCTGGGTGGAAATATTAATATTCGCTAGAATTAAAGTGCAAATAGAAAAATACTTTGGTTGAATTCAATATCTGGTCGTTTGACATACAGAAACCAGGAGAGGTCGGAATTAATCTTATAGTAGTAAGGGAGAAAAAATAATTATTTGCGAGCATTAAAGTGCAAATTGGAATAAATGTAGTTTAAAGCCAAATATGTCCGTCTGAAACACATAATCTGGAGCAAGTCCAAATAAATCTGAAAGTACTCCGGGAGAAAAAAATATCAGACCCCAGAAGTTGTGTGCAATTGGAAAAAAGTCGGGTTGCATCCTAAATCTGTCGGTCTGAACAACAGAATCCCGGAGAAGTACAAATTAAACTGAAAATTGTCCGGGTGGAAAAATTATTATTTGCGAGAGTTAAAGAGCAAATGGCAATAAATCTGTTTGAATCCTGAACATATTTGTCCGAAACACAGAAACGGGAGAAGTCCGACTTAATCAGAAATTAGTCTGGGTGGAAAAATTAATATTCGCTAGAATTAAAGTGCAAATAGAAAAATACTTTGGTTGAATTCAATATCTGGTCGTTTGACATACAGAAACCAGGAGAGGTCGGAATTAATCTTATAGTAGTAAGGGAGAAAAAATAATTATTTGCGAGCATTAAAGTGCAAATTGGAATAAATGTAGTTTAAAGCCAAATATGTCCGTCTGAAACACATAATCTGGAGCAAGTCCAAATAAATCTGAAAGTAGTCCGGGAGAAAAAAATATCAGACCCCAGATGTTGAGTGCAAATGGAAAAAAGTCGGGTTGCATCCTAAATCTGACGGTCTGAACAAAAGAATCCGGGAAAATTACAAACTAAACTGAAGGAAGTCCGGGTGGAAAAATTATTATTTTGCGAGAATTAAGAGCAAATGGCAAATAAATCTGTTTGTATCCTGAACATATTTGTCCGAAACCCAGAAACCGGGAGAGGTCCGAATTAATCTGAAAGTAGTAAGGGAGAAAAAATAATTATTTGCAAGCATTAAAGTGCAAATTGGAATAAATCTGGTTTAAAGCCAAATATGTCCGTCTGAAACACATAATCTGGAACAAGTCCAAATAAATCTGAAAGTAGTCCGGGAGAAAAAAATATCATAGCCCAGAAGTTGTGTGCAAATGGAAAAAAGTCGGGTTGCATCCTGAATCTGTCGGTCTGAACAGCAGTATCCGGGAGAAGTGCGAAATTATGTTAGGGTACTATGGGAGGAATAATTATTATTGTCGAGAATTAAAGAGCAAACGGGAATAAATCTGGTTGACAGCTAAATATGTATATCTGAAACACAGAATCTGGAACAAGTCCAAATAAATCTGAAAGTAGTCCGGGAGAAAAAAGTATCAGACCCCAGAAGTTGAGTGCAAATTGAAAAAAGTCGTGTTGCATCCTAAATCTGTCGGTCTGAGCAAGAGTATCCGGGAGAAGTCCGAAATTATCCTGAGGAACTATGGGAGGAATTATTTTTTTTTTTGCGAGATTTGAAGACAAAACGGGAATAAATCTGTCTGAATCCTGAACATATTTGTCCGAAACACAGAAACAGGGAGAAGTCCGACTTAATCAGATATTAGGCTGGGTGGAAAAATTAATATTCGCTAGAATTAAAGTGCAAATAGAAAAATGTCTGGATGCATTTAATATCTGTTCGTTTGACATACAGAAACCAGGAGCGGTCGGAATTAATCTGATAGTAGTAAGGGAGAAAAAATAATTATTTGCGAGCATTAAAGTGCAAATTGGAATAAATCTGGTTTAAAACCAAATATGTCCGTCTGAAACACATAATCTGGAACAAGTCCAAATAAATCTGAAAGTAGTCCGGGAGAAAAAAATATCAGACCCCAGATGTTGAGTGCAAATGGAAAAAAGTCGGGTTGCATCCTAAATCTGACGGTCTGAACAAAAGAATCCGGGAAAATTACAAACTAAACTGAAGGAAGTCCGGGTGGAAAAATTATTATTTTGCGAGAATTAAGAGCAAATGGCAAATAAATCTGTTTGAATCCTGAACATATTTGTCCGAAACCCAGAAACCGGGAGAAGTCCGACCTAATCAGAAATTAGTCTTGGTGGAAAAAGTAATATTCGCTAGAATTAAAGTGCAAATAGAAAAATGTCTGGTTGCATTTAATATCTGTTAGTATGGCATACAGAAACCAGGAGAGGTCCGAATTAATCTGAAAGTAGTAAGGGAGAAAAAATAATTATTTGCAAGCATTAAAGTGCAAATTGGAATAAATCTGGTTTAAAACCAAATATGTCCGTCTGAAACACATAATCTAGAACAAGTCCAAATAAATCTGAAAGTAGTCCGGGAGACAAAAATATCAGACCCCAGAAGTTGAGTGCAAATGGAAAAAAGTCGGGTTGCATCCTGAATCTGTCGGTCTGAACAACATTATCCGGGAGAAGTGCGAAATTATGTTAGGGTACTATGGGAGGAATAATTATTATTTGCGAGAATTAAAGAGCAAACGGGAATAAATCTGGTTGAAAGCTAAATATGTCCATCTGAAACACAGAATCTGGAACAAGTCCAAATAAATCTGAAAGTAGTCCTGGAGAAAAAAATATCAGACCCCAGAAGTTGAGTGCAAATGGAAAAAAGTCGTGTTGCATACTCAATCTATCGGTCTGAACAAAAGAATCCGGGAAAAGTACAAACTAAACTGAAAGAAGTCCGGGTGGAAAAATTATTATTTGCGAGAATTAAAGAGCAAATGGCAATAAATCTGTTTGAATCCTGAACATATTTGTCTGAAACCCAGAAACCGGGAGAAGTCCGACTTAATCAGAAATTAGTCTGGGTGGAAAGATTAATATTCGCTAGAATTAAAGTGCAAATAGTAAAATGTCTGGTTGCATTTAATATCTGTTCGTTTGACATACAGAAACCAGGAGAGGTCTGAATTAATCTGATAGTAGTAAGGGAGAAAAAATAATCCTTTGCGAGCATTAAAGTGCAAATTGGAATAAATCTGGTTTAAAACCAAATATGTCCGTCTGAAACACATAATCTGGAACAAGTCCAAATAAATCTGAAAGTAGTCCGGGAGAAAAAAATATCAGAACCCAGAAGTTGAGTGCAAATGGAAAATGCCGTGTTGCATCCTAAATCTGTCGGTCTGAACAACAGAATCCGGGAAAAGTACAAACTAAACTGAAAGAAGTACGGGAGGAAAAATTATTATTTGCGAGAATTAAGAGCAAATTTCAAATAAATCTGTTTTAATCCTGAGCATATTTGTCCGAAACACAGAAACCGGGAGAAGTCCGACTTAATCAGAAATTAGTCTAAGTGGAAAGATTAATATTCGCTAGAATTAAAGTGCAAATAGAAAAATGTCTGGTTGCATTTAATATCTGTTCGTTTGACATACAGAAACCAGGAGAGGTCGGAATTAATCTGATAGTAGTAAGGGAGAAAAAATAATTATTTGCGAGAAAGAAAGAGCAAAATGCAAAAATACTATAAAAATGCAAAATATGTCCGTCTGAAACACATAATCTGGAGCAAGTCCAAATAAATCTGAAAGTAGTCCGGGAGAAAAAAATATCAGACCCCAGATGTTGTGTGCAATTGGAAAAAAGTCGGGTTGCATCCTAAATCTGTCGGTCTGAACAACAGTATCCGGGAGAAGTGCGAAATTATGTTAGGGTACTATGGGAGGAATAATTATTATTTGCGAGAATTAAAGAGCAAACGGGAATAAATCTGGTTGAAAGCTAAATATGTCCATCTGAAACACAGAATCTGGAACAAGTCCAAATAAATCTGAATGTAGTCCGGGAGAAAAAAATATCAGACCCCAGATGTTGAGTGCAAATGGAAAAAAGTCGGGTTGCATCGTAAATCTATCGGTCTGAACAAAAGAATCCGGGAAAATTACAAACTAAACTGAAGGAAGTCCGGGTGGAAAAATTATTATTTTGCGAGAATTAAGAGCAAATGGCAAATAAATCTGTTTGTATCCTGAACATATTTGTCCGAAACCCAGAAACCGGGAGAGGTCCGAATTAATCTGAAAGTAGTCCTGGAGAAAAAAATAATTATTTGCAAGCATTAAAGTGCAAATTGGAATAAATCTGGTTTAAAGCCAAATATGTCCGTCTGAAACACATAATCTGGAACAAGTCCAAATAAATCTGAAAGTAGTCCGGGAGAAAAAAATATCATACCCCAGAAGTTGTGTGCAAATGGAAAAATGTCGGGTTGCATCCTGAATCTGTCGGTCTGAACAACACAATCCCGGAGAAGTACAAATTAAACTGAAAATTGTCGGGTGGAAAAATTATTATTTGCGAGAGTTAAAGAGCAAATGGCAATAAATCTGTTTGAATCCTGAACATATTTGTCCGAAACACAGAAACGGGAGAAGTCCGACTTAATCAGAAATTAGTCTGGGTGGAAAGATTAATATTCGCTAGAATTAAAGTGCAAATAGAAAAATACTTTGGTTGAATTCAATATCTGGTCGTTTGACATACAGAAACCAGGAGAGGTCGGAATTAATCTTATAGTAGTAAGGGAGAAAAAATAATTATTTGCGAGCATTAAAGTGCAAATTGGAATAAATGTAGTTTAAAGCCAAATATGTCCGTCTGAAACACATAATCTGGAACAAGTCCAAATAAATCTGAAAGTAGTCCGGGAGAAAAAAATATCAGACCCCAGAAGTTGTGTGCAATTGGAAAAAAGTCGGGTTGCATCCTAAATCTGTCGGTCTGAACAACAGAATCCCGGAGAAGTACAAATTAAACTGAAAATTGTCCGGGTGGAAAAATTATTATTTGCGAGAGTTAAAGAGCAAATGGCAATAAATCTGTTTGAATCCTGAACATATTTGTCCGAAACACAGAAACGGGAGAAGTCCGACTTAATCAGAAATTAGTCTGAGTGGAAAGATTAATATTCGCTAGAATTAAAGTGCAAATAGAAAAATACTTTGGTTGAATTCAATATCTGGTCGTTTGACATACAGAAACCAGGAGAGGTCGGAATTAATCTTATAGTAGTAAGGGAGAAAAAATAATTATTTGCGAGCATTAAAGTGCAAATTGGAATAAATGTAGTTTAAAGCCAAATATGTCCGTCTGAAACACATAATCTGGAGCAAGTCCAAATAAATCTGAAAGTAGTCCGGGAGAAAAATTATCAGACCCCAGATGCTGAGTGCAAATGGAAAAAAGTCGGGTTGCATCCTAAATCTGACGGTCTGAACAAAAGAATCCTGGAAAATTACAAACTAAACTGAAGGAAGTCCGGGTGGAAAAATTATTATTTTGCGAGAATTAAGAGCAAATGGCAAATAAATCTGTTTGTATCCTGAACATATTTGTCCGAAACCCAGAAACCGGGAGAGGTCCGAATTAATCTGAAAGTAGTAAGGGAGAAAAAATAATTATTTGCAAGCATTAAAGTGCAAATTGGAATAAATCTGGTTTAAAGCCAAATATGTCCGTCTGAAACACATAATCTGGAACAAGTCCAAATAAATCTGAAAGTAGTCCGGGAAAAAAAATATCATACACCAGAAGTTGTGTGCAAATGGAAAAAAGTCGGGTTGCATCCTGAATCTGTCGGTCTGAACAGCAGTATCCGGGAGAAGTGCGAAATTATGTTAGGGTACTATGGGAGGAATAATTATTATTGTCGAGAATTAAAGAGCAAACGGGAATAAATCTGGTTGACAGCTAAATATGTATATCTGAAACACAGAATCTGGAACAAGTCCAAATAAATCTGAAAGTAGTCCGGGAGAAAAAAGTATCAGACCCCAGAAGTTGAGTGCAAATTGAAAAAAGTCGTGTTGCATCCTAAATCTGTCGGTCTGAGCAAGAGTATCCGGGAGAAGTCCGAAATTATCCTGAGGAACTATGGGAGGAATTATTTTTTTTTGCGAGATTTGAAGACAAAACGGGAATAAATCTGTCTGAATCCTGAACATATTTGTCCGAAACACAGAAACAGGGAGAAGTCCTACTTAATCAGATATTAGTCTGGGTGGAAATATTAATATTCGCTAGAATTAAAGTGCAAATAGAAAATTGTCTGGATGCATTTAATATCTGTTCGTTTGACATACAGAAACCAGGAGCGGTCGGAATTAATCTGATAGTAGTAAGGGAGAAAAAATAATTATTTGCGAGCATTAAAGTGCAAATTGGAATAAATCTGGTTTAAAACCAAATATGTCCGTCTGAAACACATAATCTGGAACAAGTCCAAATAAATCTGAAAGTAGTCCGGGAGACAAAATAATCAGACCCCAGATGTTGAGTGCAAATGGAAAAAAGTCGGGTTGCATCCTAAATCTGACGGTCTGAACAAAAGAATCCGGGAAAATTACAAACTAAACTGAAGGAAGTCCGGGTGGAAAAATTATTATTTTGCGAGAATTAAGAGCAAATGGCAAATAAATCTGTTTGAATCCTGAACATATTTGTCCGAAACCCAGAAACCGGGAGAAGTCCGACCTAATCAGAAATTATTCTGGGTGGAAAAAGTAATATTCGCTAGAATTAAAGTGCAAATAGAAAAATGTCTGGTTGCATTTAATATCTGTTAGTATGGCATACAGAAACCAGGAGAGGTCCGAATTAATCTGAAAGTAGTAAGGGAGAAAAAATAATTATTTGCAAGCATTAAAGTGCAAATTGGAATAAATCTGGTTTAAAACCAAATATGTCCGTCTGAAACACATAATCTGGAACAAGTCCAAATAAATCTGAAAGTAGTCCGGGAGACAAAAATATCAGACCCCAGAAGTTGAGTGCAAATGGAAAAAAGTCGGGTTGCATCCTGAATCTGTCGGTCTGAACAACAGTATCCGGGAGAAGTGCGAAATTATGTTAGGGTACTATGGGAGGAATAATTATTATTTGCGAGAATTAAAGAGCAAACGGGAATAAATCTGGTTGAAAGCTAAATATGTCCATCTGAAACACAGAATCTGGAACAAGTCCAAATAAATCTGAAAGTAGTCCTGGAGAAAAAAATATCAGACCCCAGACGTTGAGTGCAAATGGAAAAAAGTCGTGTTGCATACTCAATCTATCGGTCTGAACAAAAGAATTCGGGAAAAGTACAAACTAAACTGAAAGAAGTCCGGGTGGAAAAATTATTATTTGCGAGAATTAAAGAGCAAATGGCAATAAATCTGTTTGAATCCTGAACATATTTGTCTGAAACCCAGAAACCGGGAGAAGTCCGACTTAATCAGAAATTAGTCTGGGTGGAAAGATTAATATTCGCTAGAATTAAAGTGCAAATAGAAAAATGTCTGGTTGCATTTAATATCTGTTCGTTTGACATACAGAAACCAGGAGAGGTCGGAATTAATCTGATAGTAGTAAGGGAGAAAAAAATAATCCTTTGCGAGCATTAAAGTGCAAATTGGAATAAATCTGGTTTAAAACCAAATATGTCCGTCTGAAACACATAATCTGGAACAAGTCCAAATAAATCTGAAAGTAGTCCGGGAGAAAAAAATATCAGACCCCAGAAGTTGAGTGCAAATGGAAAAAAGTCGTGTTGCTTCCTAAATCTGTCGGTCTGAACAACAGAATCCGGGAAAAGTACAAATTAAACTGAAAGAAGTCCGGGTGGAAAAATTATTATTTGCGAGAATTAAAGAGCAAATTTCAAATAAATCTGTTTTAATCCTGAGCATATTTGTCCGAAACACAGAAACCGGGAGAAGTCCGACTTAATCAGAAATTAGTCTAAGTGGAAAGATTAATATTCGCTAGAATTAAAGTGCAAATAGAAAAATGTCTGGTTGCATTTAATATCTGTTCGTTTGACATACAGAAACCAGGAGAGGTCGGAATTAATCTGATAGTAGTAAGGGAGAAAAAATAATTATTTGCGAGCATCAAAGTGCAAATTGGAATAAATCTGGTTCAATGCCAAATATGTCCGTCTGAAACACATAATCTGGAACAAGTCCAAATAAATCTGAAAGTAGTCCTGGAGAAAAAAATATCAGACCCCAGAAGTTGTGTGCAATTGGAAATAAGTCGGGTTGCATCCTAAATCTGTCGGTCTGAACAACAGTATCCGGGAGAAGTGCGAAATTATGTTAGGGTACTATGGGAGGAATAATTATTATTTGCGAGAATTAAAGAGCAAACGGGAATAAATCTGGTTGAAAGCTAAATATGTCCATCTGAAACACAGAATCTGGAACAAGTCCAAATAAATCTGAAAGTAGTCCTGGAGAAAAAAATATCAGACCCCAGACGTTGAGTGCAAATGGAAAAAAGTCGTGTTGCATACTCAATCTATCGGTCTGAACAAAAGAATTCGGGAAAAGTACAAACTAAACTGAAGGAAGTCCGGGTGGAAAAATTATTATTTTGCGAGAATTAAGAGCAAATGGCAAATAAATCTGTTTGTATCCTGAACATATTTGTCCGAAACCCAGAAACCGGGAGAGGTCCGAATTAATCTGAAAGTAGTAAGGGAGAAAAAATAATTATTTGCAAGCATTAAAGTGCAAATTGGAATAAATCTGGTTTAAAGCCAAATATGTCCGTCTGAAACACATAATCTGGAACAAGTCCAAATAAATCTGAAAGTAGTCCGGGAGAAAAAAATATCATACCCCAGAAGTTGTGTGCAAATGGAAAAAAGTCGGGTTGCATCCTGAATCTGTCGGTCTGAACAGCAGTATCCGGGAGAAGTGCGAAATTATGTTAGGGTACTATGGGAGGAATAATTATTATTGTCGAGAATTAAAGAGCAAACGGGAATAAATCTGGTTGACAGCTAAATATGTCCATCTGAAACACAGAATCTGGAACAAGTCCAAATAAATCTGAAAGTAGTCCTGGAGAAAAAAATATCAGACCCCAGACGTTGAGTGCAAATGGAAAAAAGTCGTGTTGCATACTAAATCTATCGGTCTGAACAAAAGAATTCGGGAAAAGTACAAACTAAACTGAAAGAAGTCCGGGTGGAAAAATTATTATTTGCGAGAATTAAAGAGCAAATGGCAATAAATCTGTTTGAATCCTGAACATATTTGTCTGAAACCCAGAAACCGGGAGAAGTCCGAATTAATCTGAAAGTAGTAAGGGAGAAAAAATAATTATTTGCAAGCATTAAAGTGCAAATTGGAATAAATCTGGTTTAAAGCCAAATATGTCCGTCTGAAACACATAATCTGGAACAAGTCCAAATAATTCTGAAAGTAGTCCGAGCGAAAAAAATATCAGACCCCAGAAGTTGAGTGCAAATGGAAAAAGTCGTGTTGCATCCTAAATCTGTCGGTCTGAACAACAGTATCCGGGAGAAGTGCGAAATTATGTTAGGGTACTATTGGAGGAATAATTATTATTGTCGAGAATTAAAGAGCAAACGGGAATAAATCTGGTTGAAAGCTAAATATGTCCATCTGAAACACAGAATCTGGAACAAGTCCAAATAAATCTGAAAGTAGTCCTGGAGAAAAAAATATCAGACCCCAGACGTTGAGTGCAAATGGAAAAAAGTCGTGTTGCATACTAAATCTATCGGTCTGAACAAAAGAATTCGGGAAAAGTACAAACTAAACTGAAAGAAGTCCGGGTGGAAAAATTATTATTTGCGAGAATTAAAGAGCAAATGGCAATAAATCTTTTTGAATCCTGAACATATTTGTCTGAAACCCAGAAACCAGGAGAGGTCGGAATTAATCTTATAGTAGTAAGGGAGAAAAAATAATTATTTGCGAGCATTAAAGTGCAAATTGGAATAAATGTAGTTTAAAGCCAAATATGTCCGTCTGAAACACATAATCTGGAGCAAGTCCAAATAAATCTGAAAGTAGTCCGGGAGAAAAAAATATCAGACCCCAGAAGTTGATAGCAAATGGAAAAAAGTCGGGTTGCATCCTGAATCTGTCGGTCTGAACAACAGTATCCGGGAGAAGTGCGAAATTATGTTAGGGTACTATGGGAGGAATAATTATTATTTGCGAGAATTAAAGAGCAAACGGGAATAAATCTGGTTGAAAGCTAAATATGTCCATCTGAAACACAGAATCTGGAACAAGTCCAAATAAATCTGAATGTAGTCCGGGAGAAAAAAATATCAGACCCCAGAAGTTGAGTGCAAATTGAAAAAAGTCGAGTTGCATCCTAAATCTGACGGTCTGAACAAAAGAATCCGGGAAAAGTACAAACTAAACTGAAAGAAGTCCGGGTGGAAAAATTATTATTTTGCGAGAATTAAGAGCAAATGGCAAATAAATCTGTTTGTATCCTGAACATATTTGTCCGAAACCCAGAAACCGGGAGAGGTCCGAATTAATCTGAAAGTAGTAAGGGAGAAAAAATAATTATTTGCGAGCATTAAAGTGCAAATTGGAATAAATGTAGTTTAAAGCCAAATATGTCCGTCTGAAACACATAATCTGGAGCAAGTCCAAATAAATCTGAAAGTAGTCCGGGAGAAAAAAATATCAGACCCCAGAAGTTGATAGCAAATGGAAAAAAGTCGGGTTGCATCCTGAATCTGTCGGTCTGAACAACAGTATCCGGGAGAAGTGCGAAATTATGTTAGGGTACTATGGGAGGAATAATTATTATTTGCGAGAATTAAAGAGCAAACGGGAATAAATCTGGTTGAAAGCTAAATATGTCCATCTGAAACACAGAATCTGGAACAAGTCCAAATAAATCTGAATGTAGTCCGGGAGAAAAAAATATCAGACCCCAGATGTTGAGTGCAAATGGAAAAAAGTCGGGTTGCATCCTAAATCTGACGGTCTGAACAAAAGAATCCGGGAAAAGTACAAACTAAACTGAAGGAAGTCCGGGTGGAAAAATTATTATTTTGCGAGAATTAAGAGCAAATGGCAAATAAATCTGTTTGTATCCTGAACATATTTGTCCGAAACCCAGAAACCGGGAGAGGTCCGAATTAATCTGAAAGTAGTAAGGGAGAAAAAATAATTATTTGCAAGCATTAAAGTGCAAATTGGAATAAATCTGGTTTAAAGCCAAATATGTCCGTCTGAAACACATAATCTGGAACAAGTCCAAATAAATCTGAAAGTAGTCCGGGAAAAAAAATATCATACACCAGAAGTTGTGTGCAAATGGAAAAAAGTCGGGTTGCATCCTGAATCTGTCGGTCTGAACAGCAGTATCCGGGAGAAGTGCGAAATTATGTTAGGGTACTATGGGAGGAATAATTATTATTGTCGAGAATTAAAGAGCAAACGGGAATAAATCTGGTTGACAGCTAAATATGTATATCTGAAACACAGAATCTGGAACAAGTCCAAATAAATCTGAAAGTAGTCCTGGAGAAAAAAATATCAGACCCCAGACGTTGAGTGCAAATGGAAAAAAGTCGTGTTGCATACTCAATCTATCGGTCTGAACAAAAGAATTCGGGAAAAGTACAAACTAAACTGAAAGAAGTCCGGGTGGAA
Organism: Diplolepis rosae; assembly: GCA_030998225.1. Lineage (NCBI taxonomy): Eukaryota > Metazoa > Arthropoda > Insecta > Hymenoptera > Diplolepididae > Diplolepis > Diplolepis rosae. The sequence continues at coordinate 420,752 of JAPYXD010000535.1, forward strand.
AAATTATTATTTGCGAGAATTAAAGAGCAAATGGCAATAAATCTGTTTGAATCCTGAACATATTTGTCTGAAACCCAGAAACCGGGAGAAGTCCGAATTAATCTGAAAGTAGTAAGGGAGAAAAAATAATTATTTGCAAGCATTAAAGTGCAAATTGGAATAAATCTGGTTTCAAGCCAAAGATGTCCGTCTGAAACACATAATCTGGAACAAGTCCAAATAAATCTGAAAGTAGTCCGGGAGAAAAAATATCAGACCCCAGAAGTTGATAGCAAATGGAAAAAAGTCGGGTTGCATCCTGAATCTGTCGGTCTGAACAACAGTATCCGGGAGAAGTGCGAAATTATGTTAGGGTACTATGGGAGGAATAATTATTATTTGCGAGAATTAAAGAGCAAACGGGAATAAATCTGGTTGAAAGCTAAATATGTCCATCTGAAACACAGAATCTGGAACAAGTCCAAATAAATCTGAATGTAGTTCGGGAGAAAAAATATCAGACCGAAGATGTTGATTGCAAATGTATAAAAGTCGGGTTGCATCGTAAATCTGACGGTCTGAAAAAAAGAATCCGGGAAATTTATAAACTAAACTGAAGGAAGTCCGGGTGGAAAAATTATTATTTTGCGAGAATTAAGAGCAAATGGCAAATAAATCTGTTTGTATCCTGAACATATTTGTCCGAAACCCAGAAACCGGGAGAGGTCCGAATTAATCTGAAAGTAGTAAGGGAGAAAAAATAATTATTTGCAAGCATTAAAGTGCAAATTGGAATAAATCTGGTTTAAAACCAAATATGTCCGTCTGAAACACATAATCTGGAACAAGTCCAAATAAATCTGAAAGTAGTCCGGGAGAAAAAAATATCATACCCCAGAAGTTGTGTGCAAATGGAAAAAAGTCGGGTTGCATCCTGAATCTGTCGGTCTGAACTACAGTATCCGGGAGAAGTGCGAAATTATGTTAGGGTACTATGGGAGGAATAATTATTATTTGCGAGAATTAAAGAGCAAACGGGAATAAATCTGGTTGAAAGCTAAATATGTCCATCTGAAACACAGAATCTGGAACAAGTCCAAATAAATCTGAAAGTAGTCCTGGTGAAAAAAGTATCAGACCCCAGAAGTTGAGTGCAAATTGAAAAAAGTCGAGTTGCATCCTAAATCTGTCGGTCTGAGCAAGAGTATCCGGGAGAAGTCCGAAATTATCCTGAGGTACTATGGGAGGAATAATTATTATTTGCGAGAATTGAAGACAAAACGGGAATAAATCTGTCTGAATCCTGAACATATTTGTCCGAAACACAGAAACAGGGAGAAGTCCGACTTAATCAGATATTAGTCTGGGTGGAAAAATTAATATTCGCTAGAATTAAAGTGCAAATAGAAAAATACTTTGGTTGAATTCAATATCTGGTCGTTTGACATACAGAAACCAGGAGAGGTCGGAATTAATCTTATAGTAGTAAGGGAGAAAAAATAATTATTTGCGAGCATTAAAGTGCAAATTGGAATAAATGTAGTTTAAAGCCAAATATGTCCGTCTGAAACACATAATCTGGAGCAAGTCCAAATAAATCTGAAAGTAGTCCGGGAGAAAAAAATATCATACCCCAGAAGTTGTGTGCAAATGGAAAAAAGTCGGGTTGCATCCTGAATCTGTCGGTCTGAACAACAGTATCCGGGAGAAGTGCGAAATTATGTTAGGGTACTATGGGAGGAATAATTATTATTTGCGAGAATTAAAGAGCAAACGGGAATAAATCTGGTTGAAAGCTAAATATGTCCATCTGAAACACAGAATCTGGAACAAGTCCAAATAAATCTGAAAGTAGTCCTGGAGAAAAAAATATCAGACCCCAGACGTTGAGTGCAAATGGAAAAAAGTCGTGTTGCATACTCAATCTATCGGTCTGAACAAAAGAATTCGGGAAAAGTACAAACTAAACTGAAAGAAGTCCGGGTGGAAAAATTATTATTTGCGAGAATTAAAGAGCAAATGGCAAATAAATCTGTTTGTATCCTGAACATATTTGTCCGAAACCCAGAAACCGGGAGAGGTCCGAATTAATCTGAAAGTAGTAAGGGAGAAAAAATAATTATTTGCAAGCATTAAAGTGCAAATTGGAATAAATGTAGTTTAAAGCCAAATATGTCCGTCTGAAACACATAATCTGGAGCAAGTCCAAATAAATCTGAAAGTAGTCCGGGAGAAAAAATATCAGACCCCAGAAGTTGAGTGCAAATGGAAAAAAGTCGGGTTGCATCCTGAATCTGTCGGTCTGAACAACAGTATCCGGGAGAAGTGCGAAATTATGTTAGGGTACTATGGGAGGAATAATTATTATTTGCGAGAATTAAAGAGCAAACGGGAATAAATCTGGTTGAAAGCTAAATATGTCCATCTGAAACACAGAATCTGGAACAAGTCCAAATAAATCTGAATGTAGTCCGGGAGAAAAAAATATCAGACCCCAGATGTTGAGTGCAAATGGAAAAAAGTCGGGTTGCATCCTAAATCTGACGGTCTGAACAAAAGAATCCGGGAAAATTACAAACTAAACTGAAGGAAGTCCGGGTGGAAAAATTATTATTTTGCGAGAATTAAGAGCAAATGGCAAATAAATCTGTTTGTATCCTGAACATATTTGTCCGAAACCCAGAAACCGGGAGAGGTCCGAATTAATCTGAAAGTAGTAAGGGAGAAAAAATAATTATTTGCAAGCATTAAAGTGCAAATTGGAATAAATCTGGTTTAAAGCCAAATATGTCCGTCTGAAACACATAATCTGGAACAAGTCCAAATAAATCTGAAAGTAGTCCGGGAGAAAAAAATATCATACCCCAGAAGTTGTGTGCAAATGGAAAAAAGTCGGGTTGCATCCTGAATCTGTCGGTCTGAACAGCAGTATCCGGGAGAAGTGCGAAATTATGTTAGGGTACTATGGGAGGAATAATTATTATTGTCGAGAATTAAAGAGCAAACGGGAATAAATCTGGTTGACAGCTAAATATGTCCATCTGAAACACAGAATCTGGAACAAGTCCAAATAAATCTGAAAGTAGTCCTGGAGAAAAAAATATCAGACCCCAGACGTTGAGTGCAAATGGAAAAAAGTCGTGTTGCATACTCAATCTATCGGTCTGAACAAAAGAATTCGGGAAAAGTACAAACTAAACTGAAAGAAGTCCGGGTGGAAAAATTATTATTTGCGAGAATTAAAGAGCAAATGGCAATAAATCTGTTTGAATCCTGAACATATTTGTCTGAAACCCAGAAACCGGGAGAAGTCCGAATTAATCTGAAAGTAGTAAGGGAGAAAAAATAATTATTTGCAAGCATTAAAGTGCAAATTGGAATAAATCTGGTTTAAAGCCAAATATGTCCGTCTGAAACACATAATCTGGAACAAGTCCAAATAAATCTGAAAGTAGTCCGGGAGAAAAAAATATCAGACCCCAGAAGTTGATAGCAAATGGAAAAAAGTCGGGTTGCATCCTGAATCTGTCGGTCTGAACAACAGTATCCGGGAGAAGTGCGAAATTATGTTAGGGTACTATGGGAGGAATAATTATTATTTGCGAGAATTAAAGAGCAAACGGGAATAAATCTGGTTGAAAGCTAAATATGTCCATCTGAAACACAGAATCTGGAACAAGTCCAAATAAATCTGAATGTAGTCCGGGAGAAAAAAATATCAGACCCCAGATGTTGAGTGCAAATGGAAAAAAGTCGGGTTGCATCCAAATCTGACGGTCTGAAAAAAAGAATCCGGGAAAATTACAAACTAAACTGAAGGAAGTCCGGGTGGAAAAATTATTATTTTGCGAGAATTAAGAGCAAATGGCAAATAAATCTGTTTGTATCCTGAACATATTTGTCCGAAACCCAGAAACCGGGAGAGGTCCGAATTAATCTGAAAGTAGTAAGGGAGAAAAAATAATTATTTGCAAGCATTAAAGTGCAAATTGGAATAAATCTGGTTTAAAACCAAATATGTCCGTCTGAAACACATAATCTGGAACAAGTCCAAATAAATCTGAAAGTAGTCCGGGAGAAAAAAATATCAGACCCCAGAAGTTGAGTGCAAATGGAAAAAAGTCGGGTTGCATCCTGAATCTGTCGGTCTGAACAACAGTATCCGGGAGAAGTGCGAAATTATGTTAGGGTACTATGGGAGGAATAATTATTATTTGCGAGAATTAAAGAGCAAACGGGAATAAATCTGGTTGACAGCTAAATATGTATATCTGAAACACAGAATCTGGAACAAGTCCAAATAAATCTGAAAGTAGTCCTGGAGAAAAAAGTATCAGACCCCAGAAGTTGAGTGCAAATTGAAAAAAGTCGAGTTGCATCCTAAATCTGTCGGTCTGAGCAAGAGTATCCGGGAGAAGTCCGAAATTATCCTGAGGTACTATGGGAGGAATTATTTTTTTTTTGCGAGAATTGAAGACAAAACGGGAATAAATCTGTCTGAATCCTGAACATATTTGTCCGAAACACAGAAACAGGGAGAAGTCCGACTTAATCAGATATTAGTCTGGGTGGAAAAATTAATATTCGCTAGAATTAAAGTGCAAATAGAAAAATACTTTGGTTGAATTCAATATCTGGTCGTTTGACATACAGAAACCAGGAGAGGTCGGAATTAATCTTATAGTAGTAAGGGAGAAAAAATAATTATTTGCGAGCATTAAAGTGCAAATTGGAATAAATGTAGTTTAAAGCCAAATATGTCCGTCTGAAACACATAATCTGGAGCAAGTCCAAATAAATCTGAAAGTAGTCCGGGAGAAAAAAATATCAGACCCCCGAAGTTGTGTGCAATTGGAAATAAGTCGGGTTGCATCCTAAATCTGTCGGTCTGAACAACAGTATCCGGGAGAAGTGCGAAATTATGTTCGGGTACTATGGGAGGAATAATTATTATTTGCGAGAATTAAAGAGCAAATGGGAATAAATCTGGTTGAAAGCTAAATATGTCCATCTGAAACACAGAATCTGGAACAAGTCCAAATAAATCTGAAAGTAGTCCTGGAGAAAAAAATATCAGACCCCAGACGTTGAGTGCAAATGGAAAAAAGTCGTGTTGCATACTCAATCTATCGGTCTGAACAAAAGAATTCGGGAAAAGTACAAACTAAACTGAAAGAAGTCCGGGTGGAAAAATTATTATTTGCGAGAATTAAAGAGCAAATGGCAATAAATCTGTTTGAATCCTGAACATATTTGTCTGAAACCCAGAAACCGGGAGAAGTCCGAATTAATCTGAAAGTAGTAAGGGAGAAAAAATAATTATTTGCAAGCATTAAAGTGCAAATTGGAATAAATCTGGTTTAAAGCCAAATATGTCCGTCTGAAACACATAATCTGGAACAAGTCCAAATAAATCTGAAAGTAGTCCGGGAGAAAAAAATATCAGACCCCAGAAGTTGAGTGCAAATGGAAAAAAGTCGGGTTGCATCCTGAATCTGTCGGTCTGAACAACAGTATCCGGGAGAAGTGCGAAATTATGTTAGGGTACTATGGGAGGAATAATTATTATTTGCGAGAATTAAAGAGCAAACGGGAATAAATCTGGTTGAAAGCTAAATATGTCCATCTGAAACACAGAATCTGGAACAAGTCCAAATAAATCTGAAAGTAGTCCTGGAGAAAAAAATATCAGACCCCAGACGTTGAGTGCAAATGGAAAAAAGTCGTGTTGCATACTCAATCTATCGGTCTGAACAAAAGAATTCGGGAAAAGTACAATCTAAACTGAAAGATGTCGGGGTGGAAAAATTATTATTTGCGAGAATTAAAGAGCAAATGGCAATAAATCTGTTTGAATCCTGAACATATTTGTCTGAAACCCAGAAACCGGGAGAAGTCCGAATTAATCTGAAAGTAGTAAGGGAGAAAAAATAATTATTTGCAAGCATTAAAGTGCAAATTGGAATAAATCTGGTTTAAAGCCAAATATGTCCGTCTGAAACACATAATCTGGAACAAGTCCAAATAAATCTGAAAGTAGTCCGGGAGAAAAAAATATCAGACCCCAGAAGTTGATAGCAAATGGAAAAAAGTCGGGTTGCATCCTGAATCTGTCGGTCTGAACAACAGTATCCGGGAGAAGTGCGAAATTATGTTAGGGTACTATGGGAGGAATAATTATTATTTGCGAGAATTAAAGAGCAAACGGGAATAAATCTGGTTGAAAGCTAAATATGTCCATCTGAAACACAGAATCTGGAACAAGTCCAAATAAATCTGAATGTAGTCCGGGAGAAAAAAATATCAGACCCCAGAAGTTGAGTGCAAATGGAAAAAAGTCGAGTTGCATCCTAAATCTGACGGTCTGAACAAAAGAATCCGGGAAAATTACAAACTAAACTGAAGGAAGTCCGGGTGGAAAAATTATTATTTTGCGAGAATTAAGAGCAAATGGCAAATAAATCTGTTTGTATCCTGAACATATTTGTCCGAAACCCAGAAACCGGGAGAGGTCCGAATTAATCTGAAAGTAGTAAGGGAGAAAAAATAATTATTTGCAAGCATTAAAGTGCAAATTGGAATAAATCTGGTTTAAAACCAAATATGTCCGTCTGAAACACATAATCTGGAACAAGTCCAAATAAATCTGAAAGTAGTCCGGGAGAAAAAAATATCAGACCCCAGAAGTTGAGTGCAAATGGAAAAAAGTCGGGTTGCATCCTGAATCTGTCGGTCTGAACAACAGTATCCGGGAGAAGTGCGAAATTATGTTAGGGTACTATGGGAGGAATAATTATTATTTGCGAGAATTAAAGAGCAAACGGGAATAAATCTGGTTGAAAGCTAAATATGTCCATCTGAAACACAGATTCTGGATGAAGTCCAAATAAATCTGAAAGTAGTCGTGGAGAAAAAATTATCAGACCCCAGAAGTTGATTTCAAATGGAAAAAAGTCGTGTTGCATACTAAATATTTCGGTCTGAACAAAAGAATTCGGTAAAATTACAAACTAAACTGAAAGAAGTACGGTTGGAAAAATTATTATTTGCGAGAATTAAAGAGCAAATGGCAATAAATCTTTTTGAATCCTGAACATATTTGTCTGAAACCCAGAAACCGGGAGAAGTCCGAATTAATCTGAAAGTAGTAAGGGAGAAAAAATAATTATTTGCAAGCATTAAAGTGCAAATTGGAATAAATCTGGTTTAAAGCCAAATATGTCCGTCTGAAACACATAATCTGGAACAAGTCCAAATAAATCTGAAAGTAGTCCGGGAGAAAAAAATATCAGACCCCAGAAGTTGAGAGCAAATGGAAAAAAGTCGGGTTGCATCCTGAATCTGTCGGTCTGAACAACAGTATCCGGGAGAAGTGCGAAATTATGTTAGGGTACTATTGGAGGAATAATTATTATTGTCGAGAATTAAAGAGCAAACGGGAATAAATCTGGTTGACAGCTAAATATGTATATCTGAAACACAGAATCTGGAACAAGTCCAAATAAATCTGAAAGTAGTCCGGGAGAAAAAAGTATCAGACCCCAGAAGTTGAGTGCAAATTGAAAAAAGTCGTGTTGCATCCTAAATCTGTCGTTCTGAGCAAGAGTATCCTGGAGAAGTCCGAAATTATCCTGAGGAACTATGGGAGGAATTATTTTTTTTTTGCGAGAATTGAAGACAAAACGGGAATAAATCTGTCTGAATCCTGAACATATTTGTCCGAAACACAGAAACAGGGAGAAGTCCGACTTAATCAGATATTAGTCTGGGTGGAAAAATTAATATTCGCTAGAATTAAAGTGCAAATAGAAAAATGTCTGGATGCATTTAATATCTGTTCGTTTGACATACAGAAACCAGGAGAGGTCGGAATTAATCTGATAGTAGTAAGGGAGAAAAAATAATTATTTGCGAGCATTAAAGTGCAAATTGGAATAAATCTGGTTTAAAACCAAATATGTCCGTCTGAAACACATAATCTGGAACAAGTCCAAATAAATCTGAAAGTAGTCAGGGAGAAAAATATCAGACCCCAGATGTTGAGTGCAAATGGAAAAAAGTCGGGTTGCATCCTAAATCTGACGGTCTGAACAAAAGAATCCGGGAAAATTACAAACTAAACTGAAGGAAGTCCGGGTGGAAAAATTATTATTTTGCGAGAATTAAGAGCAAATGGCAAATAAATCTGTTTGAATCCTGAACATATTTGTCCGAAACCCAGAAACCGGGAGATGTCCGACTTAATCAGAAATTAGTCTTGGTGGAAAAAGTAATTATTCGCTAGAATTAAAGTGCAAATAGTAAAATGTCTGGTTGCATTTAATAGCTGTTCGTTTGACATACAGAAACCAGGAGAGGTACGAATAAATCTGAAAGTAGTCCGGGAGAAAAAAATATCAGACCCCAGAAGTTGAGTGCAAATGGAAAAAAGTCGGGTTGCATCCTGAATCTGTCGGTCTGAACAACAGTATCCGGGAGAAGTGCGAAATTATGTTAGGGTACTATGGGAGGAATAATTATTATTTGCGAGAATTAAAGAGCAAACGGGAATAAATCTGGTTGAAAGCTAAATATGTCCATCTGAAACACAGAATCTGGAACAAGTCCAAATAAATCTGAAAGTAGTCCTGGAGAAAAAAATATCAGACCCCAGAAGTTGTGTGCAAATGGAAAAAAGTCGTGTTGCATACTCAATCTATCGGTCTGAACAAAAGAATCCGGGAAAAGTACAAACTAAACTGAAAGAAGTCCGGGTGGAAAAATTATTATTTGCGAGAATTAAAGAGCAAATGGCAATAAATCTGTTTGAATCCTGAACATATTTGTCTGAAACCCAGAAACCGGGAGAAGTCCGAATTAATCTGAAAGTAGTAAGGGAGAAAAAATAATTATTTGCAAGCATTAAAGTGCAAATTGGAATAAATCTGGTTTAAAACCAAATATGTCCGTCTGAAACACATAATCTGGAACAAGTCCAAATAAATCTGAAAGTAGTCCGGGAGAAAAAAATATCAGACCCCAGAAGTTGAGTGCAAATGGAAAAAAGTCGGGTTGCATCCTGAATCTGTCGGTCTGAACAGCAGTATCCGGGAGAAGTGCGAAATTATGTTAGGGTACTATTGGAGGAATAATTATTATTGTCGAGAATTAAAGAGCAAACGGGAATAAATCTGGTTGACAGCTAAATATGTATATCTGAAACACAGAATCTGGAACAAGTCCAAATAAATCTGAAAGTAGTCCGGGAGAAAAAAGTATCAGACCCCAGAAGTTGAGTGCAAATTGAAAAAAGTCGTGTTGCATCCTAAATCTGTCGGTCTGAGCAAGAGTATCCGGGAGAAGTCCGAAATTATCCTGAGGAACTATGGGAGGAATTATTTTTTTTTTTGCGAGAATTGAAGACAAAACGGGAATAAATCTGTCTGAATCCTGAACATATTTGTCCGAAACACAGAAACAGGGAGAAGTCCGACTTAATCAGATATTAGTCTGGGTGGAAAAATTAATATTCGCTAGAATTAAAGTGCAAATAGAAAAATGTCTGGATGCATTTAATATCTGTTCGTTTGACATACAGAAACCAGGAGAGGTCGGAATTAATCTGATAGTAGTAAGGGAGAAAAAATAATTATTTGCGAGCATTAAAGTGCAAATTGGAATAAATCTGGTTTAAAACCAAATATGTCCGTCTGAAACACATAATCTGGAACAAGTCCAAATAAATCTGAAAGTAGTCCGGGAGAAAAAAATATCAGACCCCAGATGTTGAGTGCAAATGGAAAAAAGTCGGGTTGCATCCTAAATCTGACGGTCTGAACAAAAGAATCCGGGAAAATTACAAACTAAACTGAAGGAAGTCCGGGTGGAAAAATTATTATTTTGCGAGAATTAAGAGCAAATGGCAAATAAATCTGTTTGAATCCTGAACATATTTGTCCGAAACCCAGAACCCGGGAGAAGTCCGACCTAATCAGAAATTAGTCTGGGTGGAAAAAGTAATATTCGCTAGAATTAAAGTGCAAATAGAAAAATGTCTGGTTGCATTTAATATCTGTTAGTATGGCATACAGAAACCAGGAGAGGTCCGAATTAATCTGAAAGTAGTCCGGGAGAAAAAAATATCAGACCCCAGAAGTTGAGTGCAAATGGAAAAAAGTCGGGTTGCATCCTGAATCTGTCGGTCTGAACAACAGTATCCGGGAGAAGTGCGAAATTATGTTAGGGTACTATGGGAGGAATAATTATTATTTGCGAGAATTAAAGAGCAAACGGGAATAAATCTGGTTGAAAGCTAAATATGTCCATCTGAAACACAGAATCTGGAACAAGTCCAAATAAATCTGAAAGTAGTCCTGGAGAAAAAAATATCAGACCCCAGAAGTTGTGTGCAAATGGAAAAAAGTCGTGTTGCATACTCAATCTATCGGTCTGAACAAAAGAATCCGGGAAAAGTACAAACTAAACTGAAAGAAGTCCGGGTGGAAAAATTATTATTTGCGAGAATTAAAGAGCAAATGGCAATAAATCTGTTTGAATCCTGAACATATTTGTCTGAAACCCAGAAACCGGGAGAAGTCCGAATTAATCTGAAAGTAGTAAGGGAGAAAAAATAATTATTTGCAAGCATTAAAGTGCAAATTGGAATAAATCTGGTTTAAAACCAAATATGTCCGTCTGAAACACATAATCTGGAACAAGTCCAAATAAATCTGAAAGTAGTCCGGGAGAAAAAAATATCAGACCCCAGAAGTTGAGTGCAAATGGAAAAAAGTCGGGTTGCATCCTGAATCTGTCGGTCTGAACAACAGTATCCGGGAGAAGTGCGAAATTATGTTAGGGTACTATGGGAGGAATAATTATTATTTGCGAGAATTAAAGAGCAAACGGGAATAAATCTGGTTGAAAGCTAAATATGTCCATCTGAAACACAGAATCTGGAACAAGTCCAAATAAATCTGAATGTAGTCCGGGAGAAAAAAATATCAGACCCCAGATGTTGAGTGCAAATGGAAAAAAGTCGGGTTGCATCCAAATCTGACGGTCTGAACAAAAGAATCCGGTAAAATTACAAACTAAACTGAAGGAAGTCCGGGTGGAAAAATTATTATTTTGCGAGAATTAAGAGCAAATGGCAAATAAATCTGTTTGTATCCTGAACATATTTGTCCGAAACCCAGAAACCGGGAGAGGTCCGAATTAATCTGAAAGTAGTAAGGGAGAAAAAATAATTATTTGCAAGCATTAAAGTGCAAATTGGAATAAATCTGGTTTAAAACCAAATATGTCCGTCTGAAACACATAATCTGGAACAAGTCCAAATAAATCTGAAAGTAGTCCGGGAGAAAAAAATATCAGACCCCAGAAGTTGAGTGCAAATGGAAAAAAGTCGGGTTGCATCCTGAATCTGTCGGTCTGAACAACAGTATCCGGGAGAAGTGCGAAATTATGTTAGGGTACTATGGGAGGAATAATTATTATTTGCGAGAATTAAAGAGCAAACGGGAATAAATCTGGTTGAAAGCTAAATATGTCCATCTGAAACACAGAATCTGGAACAAGTCCAAATAAATCTGAAAGTAGTCCTGGAGAAAAAAATATCAGACCCCAGACGTTGAGTGCAAATGGAAAAAAGTCGTGTTGCATACTAAATCTATCGGTCTGAACAAAAGAATTCGGGAAAAGTACAAACTAAACTGAAAGAAGTCCGGGTGGAAAAATTATTATTTGCGAGAATTAAAGAGCAAATGGCAATAAATCTTTTTGAATCCTGAACATATTTGTCTGAAACCCAGAAACCGGGAGAAGTCCGAATTAATCTGAAAGTAGTAAGGGTGAAAAAATAATTATTTGCAAGCATTAAAGTGCAAATTGGAATAAATCTGGTTTAAAGCCAAATATGTCCGTCTGAAACACATAATCTGGAACAAGTCCAAATAAATCTGAAAGTAGTCCGGGAGAAAAAAATATCAGACCCCAGAAGTTGATAGCAAATGGAAAAAAGTCGGGTTGCATCCTGAATCTGTCGGTCTGAACAACAGTATCCGGGAGAAGTGCGAAATTATGTTAGGGTACTATTGGAGGAATAATTATTATTGTCGAGAATTAAAGAGCAAACGGGAATAAATCTGGTTGACAGCTAAATATGTATATCTGAAACACAGAATCTGGAAAAGTCCAAACTAATCTGAAGGAAGGCCGGGTGGAAAAATTATTATTTTGCGAGAATTAAGAGCAAATGGCAAATAAATCTGTTTGAATCCTGAACATATTTGTCTGAAACCCAGAAACCGGGAGAAGTCCGAATTAATCTGAAAGTAGTAAGGGAGAAAAAATAATTATTAGCAAGCATTAAAGTGCAAATTGGAATCAAATAAATCTGAAAGTAGTCCGGGAGAAAAAAATATCAGACCCCAGAAGTTGAGTGCAAATGGAAAAAAGTCGGGTTGCATCCTGAATCTGTCGGTCTGAACAACAGTATCCGGGAGAAGTGCGAAATTATGTTAGGGTACTATGGGAGGAATAATTATTATTTGCGAGAATTAAAGAGCAAACGGGAATAAATCTGGTTGAAAGCTAAATATGTCCATCTGAAACACAGAATCTGGAACAAGTCCAAATAAATCTGAAAGTAGTCCTGGAGAAAAAAATATCAGACCCCAGAAGTTGAGTGCAAATGGAAAAAAGTCGTGTTGCATACTAAATCTATCGGTCTGAACAAAAGAATCCGGGAAAAGTACAAACTAAACTGAAAGAAGTCCGGGTGGAAAAATTATTATTTGCGAGAATAAAAGAGCAAATGGCAAATAAATCTGTTTGAATCCTGAACATATTTGTCTGAAACCCAGAAACCGGGAGAAGTCCGAATTAATCTGAAATTAGTAAGGGTGGAAAAATTAATTATTTGCGAGCATTAAAGTGCAAATTGGAATAAATCTGGTTTAAAACCAAATATGTCCGTCTGAAACACATAATCTGGAACAAGTCCAAATAAATCTGAAAGTAGTCCGGGAGAAAAAAATATCAGACCCCAGAAGTTGAGTGCAAATGGAAAAAAGTCGGGTTGCATCCTGAATCTGTCGGTCTGAACAACAGTATCCGGGAGAAGTGCGAAATTATGTTAGGGTACTATGGGAGGAATAATTATTATTGTCGAGAATTAAAGAGCAAACGGGAATAAATCTGGTTGAAAGCTAAATATGTCCATCTGAAACACAGAATCTGGAACAAGTCCAAATAAATCTGAAAGTAGTCCGGGAGAAAAAAATATCAGACCCCAGAAGTTGAGTGCAAATGGAAAAAAGTCGTGTTGCATCCTAAATCTGTCGGTCTGAACAAAAGAATCCGGGAAAAGTAAAAACTAAACTGAAAGAAGTCCGGGTGGAAAAATTATTATTTGCGAGAGTTAAAGAGCAAATGGCAATAAATCTGTTTGAATCCTGAACATATTTGTCCGAAACACAGAAACGGGAGAAGTCCGACTTAATCAGAAATTATTCTGGGTGGAAAAATTAATATTCGCTAGAATTAAAGTGCAAATAGAAAAATACTTTGGTTGAATTCAATATCTGGTCGTTTGACATACAGAAACCAGGAGAGGTCGGAATTAATCTGATAGTAGTAAGGGAGAAAAAATAATTATTTGCGAGCATTAAAGTGCAAATTGGAATAAATCTGGTTTAAAGCCAAATATGTCCGTCTGAAACACATAATCTGGAACAAGTCCAAATAAATCTGAAAGTAGTCCGGGAGAAAAAAATATCAGACCCCAGATGTTGAGTGCAAATGGAAAAAAGTCGGGTTGCATCCTAAATCTGTCGGTCTGAACAACAGAATCCGGGAAAAGTACAAACTAAACTGAAGGAATTGTCCGGGTGGAAAAATTATTATTTTGCGAGAATTAAGAGCAAATGGCAAATAAATCTGTTTGAATCCTGAACATATTTGTCCGAAACCCAGAAACCGGGAGAAGTCCGACTTAATCAGAAATTAGTCTGGGTGGAAAAAGTAATATTCGCTAGAATTAAAGTGCAAATAGAAAAATGTCTGGTTGCATTTAATATCTGTTCGTTTGTAATACAGAAACCAGGAGAGGTCGGAATTATCTGTTAGTCTGAAACACAGAATCTGGAACAAGTCCAAATAAATCTGAAAGTAGTCCGGGAGAAAAAAATATCAGACCCCAGAAGTTGAGTGCAAATGGAAAAAAGTCGGGTTGCATCCTGAATCTGTCGGTCTGAACAACAGTATCCGGGAGAAGTGCGAAATTATGTTAGGGTACTATGGGAGGAATAATTATTATTTGTCGAGAATTAAAGAGCAAACGGGAATAAATCTGGTTGAAAGCTAAATATGTCCATCTGAAACACAGAATCTGGAACAAGTCCAAATAAATCTGAAAGTAGTCCTGGAGAAAAAAATATCAGACCCCAGAAGTTGAGTGCAAATGGAAAAAAGTCGTGTTGCATACTCAATCTATCGGTCTGAACAAAAGAATCCGGGAAAAGTACAAACTAAACTGAAAGAAGTCCGGGTGGAAAAATTATTATTTGCGAGAATTAAAGAGCAAATGGCAATAAATCTGTTTGAATCCTGAACATATTTGTCTGAAACCCAGAAACCGGGAGAAGTCCGACTTAATCAGAAATTAGTCTGGGAGAAAAAATAATTATTTGCAAGCATTAAAGTGCAAATTGGAATAAATCTGGTTTAAAGCCAAATATGTCCGTCTGAAACACATAATCTGGAACAAGTCCAAATAAATCTGAAAGTAGTCCGGGAGAAAAAAATATCAGACCCCAGAAGTTGAGTGCAAATGGAAAAAAGTCGGGTTGCATCCTGAATCTGTCGGTCTGAACAACAGTATCCCGGAGAATTGCGAAATTATGTTAGGGTACTATGTCCGGAGGAATAATTATTATTTGCGAGATTTAAAGAGCAAACGGGAATAAATCTGGTTGAAAGCTAAATATGTCCATCTGAAACACAGAATCTGGAACAAGTCCAAATAAATCTGAATGTAGTCCGAGAGAAAAAAATATCAGACCCCAGATGTTGAGTGCAAATGGAAAAAAGTCGGGTTGCATCCTAAATCTGACGGTCTGAACAAAAGAATCCGGGAAAATTACAAACTAAACTGAAGGAAGTCCGGGTGGAAAAATTATTATTTTGCGAGAATTAAGAGCAAATGGCAAATAAATCTGTTTGTATCCTGAACATATTTGTCCGAAACCCAGAAACCGGGAGAGGTCCGAATTAATCTGAAAGTAGTAAGGGAGAAAAAATAATTATTTGCAAGCATTAAAGTGCAAATTGGAATAAATCTGGTTTAAAGCCAAATATGTCCGTCTGAAACACATAATCTGGAACAAGTCCAAATAAATCTGAAAGTAGTCCGGGAGAAAAAAATATCAGACCCCAGAAGTTGAGTGCAAATGGAAAAAAGTCGGGTTGCATCCTGAATCTGTCGGTCTGAACAACAGTATCCGGGAGAAGTGCGAAATTATGTTAGGGTACTATGGGAGGAATAATTATTATTGTCGAGAATTAAAGAGCAAACGGGAATAAATCTGGTTGACAGCTAAATATGTATATCTGAAACACAGAATCTGGAACAAGTCCAAATAAATCTGAAAGTAGTCCTGGAGAAAAAAATATCAGACCCCAGAAGTTGAGTGCAAATGGAAAAAAGTCGTGTTGCATCCTAAATCTGTCGGTCTGAACAACAGAATCCCGGAGAAGTACAAATTAAACTGAAAATTGTCCGGGTGGAAAAATTATTATTTGCGAGAGTTAAAGAGCAAATGGCAATAAATCTGTTTGAATCCTGAACATATTTGTCCGAAACACAGAAACCGGGAGAAGTCCGACTTAATCAGAAATTAGTCTAAGTGGAAAGATTAATATTCGCTAGAATTAAAGTGCAAATAGAAAAATGTCTGGTTGCATTTGAAATCTGTTCGTTTGACATACAGAAACCAGAAGAGGTCGGAATTAATCTGATAGTAGTAAGGGAGAAAAATAATTTTTTGCGAGCATTAAAGTGCAAATTGGAATAAATCTGGTTGAAAGCTAAATATGTCCGTCTGAAACACAGAATCTGGAACAAGTCCAAATAAATCTGAAAGTAGTCCGGGAGAAAAAAATATCAGACCCCAGAAGTTGAGTGCAAATGGAAAAAAGTCGGGTTGCATCCTAAATCTGTCGGTCTGAACAACAGTATCCGGGAAAAGTGCGAAATTAAACTGTTAGGGTACTATGGGAGGAATAATTATTATTTTGCGAGAATTAAAGAGCAAACGGGAATAAATCTGGTTG